>CM042146.1:100805224-100811124 GCA_023376005.1 Doryteuthis pealeii
ATGTCGGTATCAGCCATACAGCGAGGGAGTCTATCCTCTTTCCACTAGTGCTAGACCAAGGAGATTGTTTTTGCGTCTGAGGCAGAGCGCCACACCTACCATCAGCACCTTATTTTACCGCACAGGTCCTAGTGCTACTCATACTCTGAGTTATCGAACTAGGAACCTTGTAGCTTCTAGCTGAACGCTCTACCGACTGAGCTAACCCGGCCCAATATATATATGTGTGTGTGTGGTTATGTATGTATGTATGTATAATAGTTTCTTTTTTTGTTGTTGTTTAGGGAAAGAAGTAATTGGAAAAGGGAAAATTAAATTTATTGTTTTATTATTTTGTTCAGTTTCATATTCAGAAAGAAATGTTCATCAATAAAACAAATGTGCGTAACAACATTTTACAGTTTTATATACAACATTTTACAGTTTTTTTACAGGCTTGACATGACCAAACTAAAAATTAAGGTATACATAGAAATAGCATTGGAATTCTACTTAAAAATATCCAGGATTCGTAAATATCAAAAGTAAAAAATAAATACACAGGGTTTCTCCCCCCTACCAAGTCGACGCTAGGTAGCCGCTTCTATTTTTTTTTAAATAAAAAATATAAGATGCAGTCATAGTACTTTTTACTACAGTTCATATGTAGTTACATAAATACATCTTCCGTTTGTGGAGTTTTCCATGCTGTAGTGGCTAATGATTAACTGTGACATGGTACACTTCCAGGTTAATCTCCTTGGGAAAGGTATGAACGCCCTCACCCACCAGCTATGGGTTGAATTGTGGTGAAATAGCAAATCACCAATTAAGAGGGGAACATCATGCACCCACAACCCTAGGCAAGTAAGTAAAACTTGACTTACCTTACTTGTGGAAAATTTGCAACAATGCCTTTTTGCGAACTTGATAAGCAGGTACGATGTGAAATAACCTCTTAGAACTTGTAATATTAGTGACAAGAAATCAAACAGTAAATTAAGGAATACCTTTTCGTTTCCGGTCGGCCTGGTCTACTACGAATAGCCAGAAAAATTCAAATAAAGACCCAAGTGGATTGTTGAATGTCATGGACTGCTCAGCCACACGGATTCTGTCCTTAAGCATTACAGGTTTAATTTTTGTTCATTTGAGTTGTTGTAGGTGACTCACCTATGACACGAACATGGACTTACCCAAAGGGTATATATTTAACAGAGTAAAGCTACTCAAACGAGTAGTACCAGATACAGTTCTTCGTGTAAGCTGGAACAAGGAAACTCTTCCATTGTACGTTGATATACGTTGCTGAATACAATCTGTTCCCTACATTTTATACCCGTGTTGTGTTATAATTTATTGATCCATAAACAGGTCATAACATGAGTTCACAAATATGATGACATCACCAATGACATCACCAATTACTGATATGTATAGTGGGGAAATCCAATAACACACCAACTTCCATTGTTTATTTTCGATTATGTAACGATTTGTGTGGCCATTGTAGGGCTGCAGGTGAAAGCAGTTTTACAGTGGAGATCCCTTGTAGCATAAACCTTCTTGAAGTAGAAAGATGTAGTATCAGTTTTAATCCTTGTCGGGCTGACACGTGTTAAAGAGTGTATCCTGTCTTTCAATAGAGAGCTGTACAATCCTCACCTGCTAACCCGTGCCTCCAGCGAGCAATTTATCAAAGTCTTTAAATAGAAAATTAAATACATGTCTGGGCGTTTTTGATTGGCTGATTCAGCTAACGCTGTTTGGGTAGAGTTTATAAATTGAAGTAGTGATTTTCAGCGCATCTTATACCACAAAATACGCCAATATTACTTAATTTAGTTACTGAATTTATAGAGATGGGTAAATCACTTGCAGATTCGGGGGTGGATGGGGGATGAACCAACTCTTCAAGTTTCTTTCTGTCTAGTTTTTATCTTTCTGTCTCCAGCTCCAGCAAGTTTTTCACTTGGAAAAATTGAGCTTCTTTTATGAGGTTCTCTGAACAGGGAAACCCAATTTCCATATTTCGACTACTTAAATGATTTGGGTATGTTATAATAAACAGGAGGTCCCATGAGAGGGTAGATGTTTTCCAGACGACAGTCGGTGCTAGAAGACGGTGGCTGAGGGTCTTCATGTCCTGTAAATGACATTAAACTCTATCTGATGGTGAGGTTCTAGTTTCTGAGGTTTGGGAAATGTGGAGCACACCTTTATCACCATTTCTCCCTGATCTACTCTGACCCGGAGTGGTAGTACCTGTTAAGGTCCAATCTATGTGTTAAAGAGAAATATGTGCTTATAAAAAGAATTAAGTACCCATTAAGAATGAATTTATTTCAAAACTTTGTCGGCATTAAATGACCCACCGAGGTTGTTATGCCGTAAAACAATCGAAACAAAACCAAACCAAACCAGCCAACAGTCTGTCGTGGTAGATTTATTTGATGGTATCCTTTTTGGAATGTGAATTGCTGATGGCGAAATATACACAAACTGAACAGTGTTACAGAGAAGAGTTCAAGAAATCTTATTCCCTTTGTCAACCAGCATAACTGTATATGTTTACTATATCCGTAGAATAAGGCTCTATTCACAAAGCCAAAGTAAGGAAACAATTGTTTGAATGCAAGAGCCTCACGGCTATGATTTACAAACTCTTCAGAAGACAATTGTATTGAGAAAATATGGAAGAGGGGATCCTTTCATGACGTCGATGCGCACGAAAGGCAATTCAGAGATAAACTGCTTAATTTCTGGTATAAAGCGTTGCAGGGCTTAAAGCTCACCCGAAAGCTTTGAAAATATTGTGCCTCCAATACAAAGCAGGTGTATTCGGTATATAGATATAATGAAAATAATAATATCAATGACTTAGAGTAATTCTATAGAAATCTTTAAAGCAACGAACAAATTATTATCAATTAAGCCAACGTTGGGAGAAAGGAAGCTGGGATACAGAAAATCCCGAGGGGAAGAGATAATACTGGTTCAGCTGTGCATTGGCCATATAAGACTTACAATGATCAACCACGCTGTGGGACATGCCAAACACCCTACACTGTCAAACATTCCCTCTTCGAATGTGGAGTTTTTGCTCCCGTCAGAAATAAATATTTCAACGCAAATAGCTTCTGAGCAACAAAAAAAATATCATTATAGTACAAATAATGTTCAATATATGTAAAATAATAATAGAAAAATGTTTTTTCATAGATGCAGTGCCACATCGGGATATTGATCTTGCAATGAAAAAATAAGAAATCATCAATAACTTAAATTTCGTAAACTTTTAAGATTTCTTAATAGCATTTTAAAATTTCTTGGGCGAAAATACTTTTATGAACCAATTTTTAGTAGAAGAGAAGCTCTAGAACTCATTTTAAAGACAAAAATAGATTACAAAAAGTCGCCATTTTTCGTGATCCCGACTTAAATTGGGATAGCTAAAATTGGCATAATTGCACCAATTTTTAAAATTGGAAGCTCAAATTTTGAGGAATGTTTAATTTCAACATAGTCCACACCTGGATAAAATGTCAGAAAAATTGAAGGTGAAGATGAGATGGCCTGGATTATTTGACATGGAATTACCCCCATGGTATTGGACCTTGTGAAATGTAAACAGCCTCGTTCAGGATTTAAAGTCGTCTGGCCGTGTTGATTTCTTACGACGATAAACGTTACGCTACGCGCCTCTGAAATGTCTTATATACCTAAAGATTGAGAGGTGCTCGTCGTGTAATGCATATCATCGTAGGAAATAGACTCGTCGACACGAGTTAGAATCCTGGGTGAGACTCTTTGCATTTCATATAGTGCTAATATCCCTAGGAAAGCTATGAATCCAAAAATACACCCTCCAGCTATGGGTAAATAGTAGCACAGACTGGACTTGTTTACCTTGGTGCAGAAAAAGATATACAAAGAAAAATATGTATTCAAGCTCCCCTTAAAAATTACTATGTATCGGCAACAGCTTCCGGGGGGTGGGCTAAATACATACATGCCTAATAACGAGGGGGCGTGAGTCTGTTGCAATATGACTTGTGTGAGCTAGAACTGCTAATGGAAGGAGGAGGAATAAATAACAAAGGCTTAAAAAATAGTGATGACCCAAAAGAGGAGAGCGATGGTTTTGACCGTAGCGTGACCCCGAACGAAGAATTGAGGGGCAAGCGGAAGTTGGGAGTTGACCGGAAGTCACGTGGTGACGTGGGGGAAGGAAGAAAGGCTTCGTCCTCTTTTTGCCGGCGTCCGTCGTGGGGGACAGACCTGATTAGAGCCCAGGATTCTAGTAGTGTTCTCTCTCTCTCTCGTTCTCTCTGCCTCCCCTCCTCCCTGGTAGAAGCCACTAGACGAGCACGTTAATAAAGGCTGGGAGTTGTGACGACATGTTTCTCGTGTTATGATTTTTTATCGGAGTTTTAGTACCAAGAAAGAAAAAAAAGGACTACGGTACATATATTGTTTTAGTGCCGTGAATATTACAACGTAACATATATCGTTTTGGTGCCCGTTGACCTCGGAGTTCAGACACGGACTCATAAGGAACCAGTTTACCACGACGCAACGAAGGATACGAAAAAAAAAGACATCGCCGTAATTGTAACAGAAACTAACGTAAACGAAAGAAAGAGCGAGTCAAACAAACAAAGAAAAAGGACCCACGTGTGACGAAAAAAAAAAGGGAGTAACTGTTGAGAAACGAGAGAGAAAGAAAAGAAAAAAAAAACAGGAGAAGTAAAAGAAAAAAGAAAGAAAAAACAACAACATCGAGCATTTGAAGAAAAAAAAGGGCTTAAAAAGAAAAACAAAGAAAAAGACCCACCTTGAAAAAAAAAAAAAAAAAAGGGAGCAACCTTTAAAATCTTATTAAAGGAGATGAACGACAACAACGCGTCAACAGACAATTGAGAACTTTTAAAAAAAAAAAAAAAAAAAAAAGGACCCACGTGTGAAGAAAACAAAGAATTTAAAAGAAAGGACCCACGTGTGAAGAAAACAAAAAGATTTAAAGAAGAAGAAAAGGACTTATAAAAGAAAAAGGGAGAAACCCACGTGGAGAAAAAAATACGTCCACGTGTGAATTTAAAAAAAAAAGAAAAAGAAGAAAAGACGGAATTAATGAACATTATAAAAAAAAAAAAGAACTTTTAAAAAAAAAGGAAAAATATACGTAGAAGTGACAAGGTAGGTGATAATTTTTTTTTTTTCTTGTTCTACAGTTGTTATTTTTTTTCTCTTCACTGGTTATTGATATCATTAATATTAGTATAAGTCTTCTATTATTCTGTGACTGAAATTGTTTATGCGAAATGGAGTCTCAGACCATTAAAGAGTTTTTTGCAGAATCTCACCGCAGGCTTGGTTGATGCATTAAATTCTGTAACGAGTGCCTTTAAAAAGCGTTGAAAAGGGGTTGGATGGGCCTATCAAAGAACTCTTTTAGAGATAGATTAAGAATGAGTAACAATAGAAAAAAATTTAACAAGCAGAGTAGAAACGTACCTACAGTGAGGAATTGCAATGTGCATCCTCAGATAGGTAGTAGAGACCAGACTGGACGTTTTGGGGGTGTAATAGCAAGTATCACCTCATTAGAAATTGTCCCGTAAATAATTAAAAAGTGGAGGCACCTACCCCTAAAAGCACATCCGAACAAATTTAAAAATAGAGACAAGCATGGGATAGCCCTCAAAAATCAGCACCACGCTTTGTCTAATATGAATGGCAAAACTGAGGAGGGCACACAAGTCCATTCTACGCCTCGGAAACATATCTCAGTAAATAAGGATAAAAATATACAGCTATTAAGAGAGAAAACTCCGATAAGGACACTAATACTTTCAATAGTGATGTGGATACCGAGGGTACAAATCACCACGGCGTGAAGGTGATATCTTTCTCTTTTT
>CM042146.1:100811224-100833724 GCA_023376005.1 Doryteuthis pealeii
AAAAGAGATAACTTGTCAACTGGTAGCTTTGCAGATCAGTTGATCACAGGGTGAAATGAAGGAAAAACGCAAAAATCGATGGAAAAATAATATTTGGGACTTTGACCAGAAAAATTGGAAAAGGCCGTGAATATGAGGGTGAAAGGATACAATTGTACTTGGTGCTTGGAAACGGTATAAAAATTTGGAGTAAGAGGGGAAAGAAAGAAGGAAAAGAAATGGATAAACTAGAGATTACGAGAAAGAATTGATACCATCCACTACAAAAAAAAAAAAAAAATTGAAAAAAAAAAAAATAAAAAAAATTAAACAAAAAAAAAATTTTAATTTTAAAAAAAAAAAAAAAAAAAACAACAAAAAACAATAAGAAAAAAAACAATTTTTAAAAAAATTTGAACAAATAAAAAAAAAAAAATAAAAAAAAAAAAAAAAATGAAAAAAAAAAAAATTTAAAAAAATTGGTTTTGCATTGCTGCAATGGCTAGAGTACTCAGAAGACTCCAGTGAAAGACCATCATGCTACACTGGTGTGGAAAAACTCATACTAAAGGAAAGACGAAACGCACGCAAATTCTCTGGGACTTTTGAGATAAAAACGGATCACCTTATTCCGCAAGAAAGCCAGACCTAGTGTTGATTACAAAAAAGAAAGATTGTCAACTGGTGGATTTTGCCAGTGCCAGCAGATCACAAGGGTGAAGTTAAAGGAAAATGAAAAATAGACAAATATCTGGACCTTGCGAGAGAACTAAAAAGTTGTGGAATATGAAAGTCAAAGTGATACAATTGGTAGTTGGTGCACTTGGAACAGTCCCTAAAAGGATTATAGAAGGGTTGGAAAGTTTGGCATATTCTGAGGAAGGATTGAAACCATTTCAGAACCACTGCACTGCCGGCAATCTGCCAGAATATCTCAGAAGAGTCGCTGGAGACCTGAGGAGACTTGCTGTCACTCAGACTCGCAGTGAAAGACATCAAGCTTAACACTGATGTGAAACTCAAAAGGAGTAAATAATAAGTATATAATAATATAAATAATAATATAATAATAATAATAATAATAATAATATTACTCTGGCCATTCTTAAAAATGGAGCAAAGGAGAACCAGACAGATAGATTCAAAGGACTTGAATTAATAGAGATGTACAAGGCTCTCTAACCCTAGAGATGATAAAGATATGTTATATGTATCAAGAAAAGAAGTTGAAGAGGTCTTGCCCACATAGAGGACTGTGTAGAGGTCAGCAATCCAGGGACTCGAGAGTAAACAAAAAAGAGCAAAGAAAGATTATTATAGCAACAACAACAGCAGATGTAATTTATGGTACAAAAAGAAAAACAACAAAACTAGAAACAAAGATGGGAGATAACAATGATTGAACACTTTTCAAAAGACAATCGAAGAGGTTAGACATAAAAAGACCTGGTATGTTTAAGCAGAGGACGCAAGAGAGAAACTGAATTCACTAATAATTGCTGCACAAAATTAATGCCATGAGAACAAATTATATCAAAGCAAAATTGATAAGACGCAAAAAAACGTAATGTAGAATGTGCGGTGACAGAAATGAGACTGTAAACCCATGTTATTAAGTGATGTGGATAAACTAATCATCAACGAAATCAAAAGCTAAGGCACGACTGGGTTGGAAGGTGATCCCCCGAGAAATTATGCAAAAATTAACTTTAACATACAACAATGGTAAATGCATAACCAGAATCTGTTCTTGAGATGAACTCATAAAATTCTCTGGGGCTTCGAGATAAAGACGGACCACCCTATTCCAGCCAGAGACCAGACCTAGTATTGATTAAAAAAGAAAGAAAAAGAGAACATGTCAACTGGACTTTGCGGTCCCAGCAGATCACAGGGTGAAGATGAAGGAAAATGAAAGTTGGATAAATACCTGGACCTTGCCAGAGAATTGAAAAACATGTGGAATATGAGAGTAAGTGATACCAATTGTAGTTGGTGCACTTGGAACGGTACCAATACACTTGGAAAAAAGACTGGAGGATCTAGAAATCAGAGGAAGAATTGAGACCATTTGTAATATTTCGTATCGGTGTTGCTCGTAAATAAAATCTTTCGCAAACAATCCGCTTCACGAATAGTTGAACCGAGGTAAACGTGTGTATACTTTTTATATCGGCTATAATACTCAGAAGAGTCCTGGAGACCTGAGGAGACTTGTTGTCACTCAGCTCCAGTGAAATACCATCAGCTTACGCTGATGTGAAAAAAAACTCAAAAGGAGTGAAAATAATAATAATAATGTTTTGAGTGATGTTTTTTTTTTTTTTTTCAGAAAGATTATATTGACAAGTGTTTTTTGAATGGCACCTACAAATAACTCCATGTAAAATCATTTGTATTATGTCTCCCTTCAATGCAGAAGTTTTATGTTTTGTGAATTCAGCTCCGACGTCGGCGTGTAAATTATGCAGAGCTTTTCTTTATCTATTTACTTAACGCCAAATGTGCACTGACGAGTGAATATCATATCTTGATATGTAACTATTTCGTATCGGTGTTGGTCGTAAATAAAATCTTTCGCAATAATCCGCTTCACGAATAGTTGAAACCGAGATAAAACGTGTGTATACTTTTATATCAAGGAGATAAGACGGAGGGTATAAATGATATAAGGGAAGTCCCCATGGCGTAGTGGTTAATCTTGCTGGACTGTGTATGTATGTCTGTATGTAATCGAACCTACATCACCCCCGATATCACAAGTTCCTTAGTTATTTACACTATTTTCTCCATTATCATATTTCTATTTAAATCTCAATTATTAAGTAAATATCTAATATTATCAATACTGTTGGTCTTATTCACATACTAATGACATGCAATTGAATTTATATTTTTTTCATCATAAAACATATAATAAATACCACGTGCGATACCCTGTCCTCATCAGCCGCTAACTAGGTGTGATAACACAGTTTCGATGGCTAAAAGCGGAACAGCCACACCTAGTGCCACCAAGCAGCCTTTTGGCCACCGGACAGGATATTAAAAGAATTATAAAATAAAATCAATTGATGAATAAGTAAATAACGTCCGTTCATCTTAGCAGTTTATATTCAAATCTCAATCATTAAGAAAAAATAACTAATATTATTTACACTATTGGCCTTATCCACATGGTAATGACAGGCAATTACAATTAACTATACAGGCAAATAGCGTATTAAAGTGTGAACGGGAATGATAATTTGCATATTGATTTTAAAAAAATGTCTTTAATAAATATTTTCTTATTGGTTGTATTGTTTGGTTTAATCTTAATAATGTAAAAATATCAATTACGAAAAAGAAATAATCTAATTTTGATGTGTGATTTAGTTAAATAGTTGAATTAAGAAAATTGTGCAATAACAGCAGAAACTGATGGAAAAGTCTCACGTTTATACTGTTCTATTCTTCGAATACACCCCTACTGTTTCTTATACGTTTAAATAATATTTAATACTTTAAACTTGTTTGAAACAGAAGGGTATATTCAAAATAATAGAACAGTACACTAGCACATACATATACGCAGGCAAACTTAGACGTACAAATACAAACACACACACACACACACACACACACACACACACACACATATATATATATATATATATATATATATATATATATATATACACTTTTTGTTTTTAGAAACATTCGTATACATACATCCCTACACATTAAAATACTATACGAATATTATTATAATATATATATATATATATATATATATATATATATATATATATATATAGAGGAGAGAGAGAGAGAGAGAGAGAGAGAAAGTCTTTTAATATATTGGCGTGTATGTATGTATGCTAGTGTTTGTGTATTTTGTTTCTAAAAACAAAAAGTGTATGAGCATATATATTATATATATATATTATATATATATATTTATATATAAGTTTATAATAAATGGAATGAATCCGACTATATGATAAAAAATTCATAGAAAAAACAAATGATAATATTAGTATTAATTTATTTTATTTTTAACACACAATACGAATTTTTATAAAATTTCAAAAGACATTCCGGCCCTGAATGAGAGGGTTGTTTGTGCCTCTCGTGACAAAGGTTTAACTATTCCCTCTTTCTTTCATAAATATAGATGCTCTTGAGGATGACCACTTTATTAAAAGGTCGAAACAGATATCTGTCAGCATACTAATATTATCATTTGCTTTTTCTATAAATCTTCTATCTTATATATATATATATATATATATATATATATATATATATACTTCCTAAAAATTTAAATTTCACATCATCCGATAAACCCCTACACCATTCATTTTTTTACATTAAAAAGTATATAAATAGATAAATCAATACATTTTAAAAAAGTTGGAAAATATTTTTTCTGAAAAAAATCCGTTGCAGGCTGACATGAACGGGTTAAAACTCTTCCTGTTTGAAAAAGAGAATTTGACTATTTTTGAATTTGAAATATGTCTTTCTCTTTCAAAAACTGTTACACTTAAAATATACAATTATGTCATTGGCTTAGAAACGCGTAGCGGATGTGCTAATGACGAAACGATCGCATGACTTGCACGCTTTTGGAATATCAATGTTTTTTCGTTTTGAATTTAAATCATTTTCTGCTTCTCTCTCGATGAGTCCGGATTAAAAACAAGCTCTGAAGATGATTTTTATAAATCGAAAATTTGTTCAATATTAGCTATGAATATGATATGAAATATATTCATTTTAACAGTATTGTGTGTTTTCATATTCTTTGATCTATACGTATCCGTCAGATTCATTTCCTTACTCTTAAACTCATATATATATATATATATACTAGCAAATATTGCACCCTCCGGGTGCAAGTATTTAAGTTTTAATGTAATGAAATTCGTATTAAATTAGAGGCAGACAAAAAGATATGTACAGAGTGGGGGTATAATAGAAAAATAGAAATGAAACTTACTCTTCCATCACTCCGTCTTTCATTGCTGAATTTTACTTATTTAACTATTTAGTTAAATTAGGGAAGTAAAGAATAAAATGACAGTTATTTTATCTTGTTAATGGATTTTCATTTAAGATTCATTGAGAGATTTTTGCTTATATTCATTAATAAAACCAAACAGTTAGAATCAATAATACTAAGCACATATTTTATAAAATCACATTTTTAATAATCAATATGCAAATTAGCTTTCCCATTCACACTGTAACCGCTATTTTTTGTATATATAAATACAATTGCATGTTATTAGTTGTAGATATTACCAACAGTATTAATAATGTAAGCAATTTTATTAATAATTGAGGTTTAAAATAAAATAAAATCCTGTAGAATGTGACGTAAATAACAAAGGGATTGTTACTTAAATAGTAATATAGTTTCGGTTACGACAGAAAACACACATTCTCCATTATAATAAGATATATATATAATATATATATATATTTGCATGTGGTGTCTGTGTTTGCACTTGTGTGCCTGTGTATGCGTATGCGTAAGTGTATGTGAGTGCGCATGTGGGTGGCGCGTGCGTGCGTGCGTACACCAATTAGGTGAAACGATGTCTGACCAATTCTCTAATGTTCGAATAATTCTGATTTGAGGGAAGGGCGGCGACAAGACGATTGTTTTATTTTCCTTTTTCTAAACTAATGAGACCTAAAGTCAATTAAAAATATTCAGTTGGAGGCGCGTGTGGATGGCGGGGGGGGGGCGGTCCTTCTAATACCAATTGTCTAATGCACCGGAAGATTCAGGAGTGGTCTATGCTTGAAAGTGAAGGAAATACTAAATCAGCTGACACAAAGAGAGACCAAATCACACCTGAAACGAATTTCACTGGCATATTCCATCCACGCTCTATCTATCTTTGTCTCTGTCACATACACACACACACACACACACACACACACACATATATATATATATATATATACCAACCCCTCCGCACGAGCAGGATGTGACACAAGGTCAATTTCTTAAGCGTAGTTCAACAGGTTTGAATTCAGAGTTTTCCTTCTCCTAGACCGATTGCCTAAACAAGGTTAAAGAGCCCAGTCTACCCTACTATTTAGCCATAGCTGGGGGGGGGGAGAGTAGGATTCATACCTTTTCCAAGGGTATTAGCGTTAAGTGAAATGCAATTACCACATCCAGGATTTATATATATATATATATATATGTGTGTGTGTTGTGTGTGTGCGTGCGTGTTTGGTTGAACGCGACAGGCATTTCGATTGGTTCTGATTATAATATTAACCCCTCCGGGTCGTGAGGGTCAGTTCAAGATTCACACACACACCCACACACACACACTCTCTCTCTCTCTCTCTCTCTCTCTCTCTCTCTCTCTCTCTCTCTCTCTCTCTCTCTCTCTCTGACATTCGAAGTTCAATTCCGTTGCGTGCTTTACTAATACAAATGTGTGCCATTGTAAATCACCGGTCGTAAGGTTTCATTACAGGATTCTTACTTACAGAAAAACACACACTTACGCACACGTACAAACACAATGACACAGACACGCACACTCTCTCACACACACACATGCGGGCCAATTTGCCTTCTGACTGCAATGGATAACAAGCGCGTTTCGTCTATTGACTCGATGGCTTTCTAAGTTCAACAATTAATGTCCTACTAATATGATGTTGCTCCTTTCCGTCCACTAAGGACGATGGTGTAGTGTCCAAAATGAGAATAGAATTTGTTATCTGCATCTGCGCAATTGACTCTGCAGGCCAATTCTTGAGTGACAGTCTTTGGTGCACTGAATGCACACAAACTGTGATGCTTTCTGGGGCCGTTGGCTTTTCTCTCTTTTTCTGGCTCTCTTTTTCCGTCAAGGCTACTCTCATCTCTGCCTCACCCCTCTCCGTGCCTTGCTTAACGTTGAGGCGCCAGGCCGCTCTATTTTTTGCATCTACCTCCCACGTGTTTGTGTCAATATGGCATATTCTCATAGCTCTCCTGCAGACATCTTCAAATCGTAGGCGTGGTCTACCAACCGATCGGCAGCCTTTTGCCAATTCGCCATACAAAAGATCTTTTGGGGGGCGTCCATTTTCCATTAGATCTTTTGTTGCACACTCTGCTAAATCGGCCCCTCTGGAAGGCTGAGGAACACGCGGTTTGCGACCCCTGAAGAGGGGTAAGGCCTCAATCACCAAAATAAATGGTGTCCCGTGAGTATAATACCAAGTGCAGTTCCGGATGTTCGCTCTCTCTCTCTCTCTCTCTCTCTCTCTCTCTCTCTCTCTCTCTCTCTCTCTCAGCCTCTCTGTACACCCCTCTCTCTGTCTCACACACTAACACACGCAAGAACACACACACACACGCACACGCAAATGTGCCTTCTGACTGTGATGGATAACAAGCGCGTTTCCCCCACTGACTCGATGACGTTCTAAGTTCAATCTCCGGTACGTGACCTACTAATATGATACTCCACGCTCTGCTAAACCGGTGCTGGTTGTAGGGTGTTGAACACCCCAACTTCATTTCCTGAAGAAAGGGAATAACTCGACTACCAGAATAACGGTGTTGAGGCTCCAGAAAAAAAAAACAGAACCCACAAATTTTGTAATAAACCTGTTAATTTTATTTTTTTTTCTTTCAGAATAAACAGTCAACTTTGTGCTTAAAATATTGTAAAAATAATTTTCCCCAATATGTCATGGTCAACCAAGGAAAAAACAATTTGCGTGGAGGCCTATTTCACAAATATCATGCACTGTAGTGCAAGCCAATTTTAGGAGAAAGTTTCGATGTCGTCGTGCTTCATCAAAAAGCAGGATTTTTGACTGGGTCCAGAAATTCAGAGAGTTTGGAACTGTGCAAAATCAGAAAAATTCCGAAAGAGGAATGTGTTGGCGTGATTGACAATTATGCGCGATGTGTGCAAGTTTGCCTCCAACGCAGCGACGCCGATTGGGAGCAAATTTTAGACAGAGAATGACTTCAAATTAAGTCAACCAAGATAACTGAAACTTTTAGGAATAATTGTACAAAAGCTGAAGTACAACATGTTTCTTGAAATTTTACAGACGTTGATAAGATTGAATACAATTTAGTTATTTGGGTTCTGTTTTTTTTTCTTCTCCACCCTGTATGATACTAAAATACTTCCGGTGATGAGGCTCCAACTCAAGAGCATCCACGAATGGGAAATATTTCTTTCCATACAAATACTCGCTAGTCTAGTCTGGTTGGTTTGGTTTTGTTTTGTTTTACGGCATATCAACCTCGGTGGGTCATTTAATGCCGACAAAGTTTTTAAATAAATTCATTCTAAATGGATAATCAAATTTTGTTTATAAACTCATGTTTTTCTATTTAACCCGTAGATGGGACCCTAACATGTACTACCACTCCGGGTCAGAGTGGACTAGGGAGCAATGGTGATGAAGGGGTGTACCACATTCCCCAAACCTCCAAAACTGGAACCTCGCCATCAGATAGAGTTTATCGTCATTCCCAGGACATGTAGACCCGCAGCCACCACCTTCTAGCACCCATATGATAAAAAAGTGTTGGGGTTTGCTATAAGAGCAATAGGGTCCGGGCAATCATATAGGAGCTAGGGCTTTACGTGACCAGCCGATTGATCGGAGGTGGTCTCTTCTACCGCCCGTCTAGCCCAAGATAGGGCCAAAGCGGAGTATTGCAAGTCATGAACTGCTCATCCCCCTGGCTTCTATACTTAAGCATCACGGGTCGCCACCCACGACCAACAGGTGGCCCCATTGGGGAAGTCTTACGCCACTGCAGAGGTGCAGTCGGTGCATTCTAACGCCCCAGCCGACATGGCGGAGTCTAGTCTGGAATGGAGTGGTAGAATATATTAGGGTCCTATCTAATTGTCACATAGATTTGTTTGAAAATTATAAACATTACAGAGGAATATTTAAAATACGTGATATGAATGTGTACAAATTATTTGTATTAAGGAAGTTTATATGAGCTGTTTCACTACATTATAATTTTGAAATGAAGATATCACCTCAGGCGGCATCGAAAACCGATTCACGGCTAAATGTGCTAAAATTAGCGATACTTTTATGAAATAGTTATTTTGTCATTAAAAATAAATATAGAGTTTATTTTATAAATTATTGCACCAAATTAAAGATCAATTTATTATACATGCATACACACACACACGCACGCACACACACACACACACACACACACACACATACATATATATATATATATATATATTATATATATATATATATATATAGAGAGAGAGATAGATAGATAGATATAACTAATATGGGTTCTATACCTATGAATGAATAGTGATCAATATTACGTATAGAGCATTTATATCTATATATTAAGTTAGCGTAGACATAGAGTCAACGACGCCTGGTTACTGACAGTTTCGTGCCTATGCCATCTTCATACTTGGTATGAAGATAACAAAGGCGAGAAAATGTCAATAACCTGGTGGTGTCGATTCCATGTCCACACTACCTTAATTTATATATATTTTTTTTGGGGGGGGGGGAATATGTGCTTAATTTAAGTCGTACCTCATTTTTGAAAATTAACTAATTAATAATTAATGAATTAGGCGGGAATACTTATTCAAATGTAAGGCTAAACAAATCGAGAAAAATCAATCTCTGTATGTACATTTCAGCCTATTAGGCCTCATCAGCAGAGCTATAGACTGGAAGACCGCTTTGTGTGTGACTCTTTGTGTGCGGTCTTCCTGTCTATAGCTCTGCTGCTGAGGCCTAATAGACATACAGAGATTGATTTTCTTGATTTGTTTAGCCTTACATTGACTAGGTATTCCCGCCTAATTCATTAATTATTAATTAATTAATTTTCAAAAATTAGGTAAGACTTCAATTAAGCATATATTCTCCCAGAAATTGTCGGCTAAAAAAGCCATATCAAAATACATCGTCTGTTTGTTTACTTCTCATATATATATATATACACATATATATATATATATATATATATATTATATATATATGTGTGTGTGTGTGTGTGTGTGTGTGTGTGTGTGTGTATGAATCCAACTACTCCAGCAATGGTAAAAATGTAGGGCGGAAGGGGTTCTTTCACCATGGCTAGGTAACCAGCTTAGGAGAAGGAAAACTCTGAATTCAAACCTGCTAAACTACGGTTAAGAAATTGACCTTGTGTCACATCCTACTCATGGGGAGGAGTTGGTATATATATATATATATATATATATATATATATATATAACGCTTAACTGACCCTTATATATTTTCTCCTCTGAATTTTCGGTTAACACGAATGCCAAGCATATCCGTGTTCACTCTAAAAAGTGACTGATCTTGGAGACATGCATCAGTAAACTCTAATTGCTAATAGTATATGTATTCTTCGAATATACCTTTACTATCATTTATCGCTTCAAGTGATTTGGTAACGCCCATCAGAATCTTCTTTACGATGACAGAGACACCGTCGTTCGATAATGAACGATTCCGATCTGTAACGTTCGACTCGCTGCTGATATGTAATTAAGGCGTGTACACTTGACAATTTTTACTTAAGAATCGTAACGCATTTAACGCACAGGAAAAGTATATCTACATTTTTTTTTCCTTTTTTGGTAAAAGGTGAATTCCTTTTATGTTTTCTTTGGTATGTTTTTTTTTCAAAATTGTATTACAGCAGCTTTAATCAATTCTTCGGACTGCCATCGTTCTCCAAAAAAAAGAAATTCCATGTCCGGCACAAGGCAACATGTTGTAAGTCAACTGCTTTATTGTGGGAGTACTGTTTCCACAATTTGCTTAAGACCTTGTACAGTTTACTATTAGGTTATCGCCTTTCTGCGATATATATATATCTATATATATATCTATATATATATCTATATATATATATATATATATATATATATATATATTATATATATTAAATTTTTACTTGAAGGCACTTACAACGCATGTATCGCATAAAAATTCGATACTTTTCTTATAGAAAATGAAATTGACAAGTGTAATCCCAGCAAAGGATCGCTCGGTGTGTAGAATATCGTACAGACTGTTTCGACTTTATTAAGTCTCATCAGCGATATATACTAACGACTTCCCTCCGACAGAAATCGAAACCCGGACTTCAGCAGACACAGTGAAACACTAGTGAAACACTATATCGCCTCGGCCACAGTACACAGCTAACAATCCCAGTGAAATTAAGCTTGTCAAATGTTGTTCTGGTTCCAACGGGAGAAAATTAAATATTTTATTTTAAAAAAAGAAGGTCCGCAAAATGTATTATGTTCTCCGAAATTTAAAAAAAAATTCTTTTTATCTTACATATGCGACACGTGTTTCTGATCTGTTGTCTTCTCCAGGCATTGGATTATTATTTTGGCAGACTATGTCGATATATATATATATATATATATATATATATATATAATATGAAAAGTAAGTAAAGTCGTCGGGGCTGCCTAATGTCGGTATCTGCCATACAGCGAGGAGTCTATCCTCTTTCCACTAGTGCTAGACCAAGGAGATTGTTTTTGCGTCTGAGGCAGAGCGCCACACCTACCATCAGCACCTTATTTTACCACACAGGTCCCAGTGCTACTCATACGCTGAGTTATCGAACTAGGAACCTTGTAGCTTCTAGCTGAACGCTCTACCGACTGAGCTAACCCGGCCCAATATATATATGTGTGTGTGTGGTTATGTATGTATGTATGTATAATAATTTCTTTTTGTTGTTGTTTAGGGAAAGAGGTAATTGGAAAAGGGAAAATAGAATTTATTGTTGTATTATTTTTGTTCAGTTTCATATTCAGAAAGAAATGTTCATAATTAAAACAACATTTTACAGTTTTATATACAACATTTTACAGTTTTTTTACAGGCTTGACATGACCAAACTAAAAATTAAGATATACATAGAAATAGCATTGGAATTCTACTTAAAAATGTCCAGGATTCGTAAATATCAAAAGTAAAAAATGAATACACAGGGTTTCTCTCCCCCTACCAAGGCGATGCTAGGTAACTGCTTCTAGTTTTTTAAAATAAAAAAAATAAAGATGCTCTCATAGTACTTTTTACCACAGTTCATATGTAGTTACATAAATACATCTTCCGTTTGTGGAGTTTTCCATGCTGTAGTGGCTAATGATTAACTGTGACATGGTACACTTCCAGGTTAATCTCCTTGGGAAAGGTATGAACGCCCTCACCCACCAGCTATGGGTTGAATTGTGGTTAAATAGCAAATCACCAATTAAGAGGGGAACATCATGCACCCACAACCCTAGGCAAGTAAGTAAAACTTGACTTACCTTACTTGTGGAAAATTTGCAACAATGCCTTTTTGCGAACTTGATAAGCATGTACGATGTGAAATAACCTCTTAGAACTTGTAATATTAGTGACAAGAAATCAAACAGTAAATTAAGGAATACCTTTTCGTTTCCGGTCGGCCTGGTCTACTACGAATAGCCAGAAAAGTTCAAGTAAAGACCAAAGTGAATTGTTCAATGTCACGGACTGTTCAGCCACAAGGATTCTGTCCTTTAACATTACAGGTTTATTTTTTGTTCTTTTGATTTCATTTGAGCTCAAAAATGTGATGACATCACCAGTGACATCACCAATTACTGATATGTCTAGTGGGTGTGGGTGTTGGATATTGTACAAACGGAAATAGGAATTTCCAGTTAAATTAAACAGAGAGGGGACGACAACAATGACAAAGGACTTTTTTCCCGGTAAAAGCGAACAAAGAAAACGCGTAGGTATTTGAGATATATAAAAGGAAGTCAGTTAGAGAGTAAGACAGTCAGACAGCGGACGCCGAACAGAGCACAAGGAGCGACTGTCGACACGGTCCGTCGCGGCCAAGGGCGCTGGGACGCCATCAGCCACCCCTTTACCTCAACAAGCGCCAATCATCTCAATAGTAGTATTAGTCATCGTCAACCCCTGGGCATTCCTATTGTCACGCCACCCACCACATACAGCCGAGAAGAGAAATAAAGTCAACTCCTACTATACGCATGTGTTGTAGATTTCATTAAACGACTACTAACATACATCGCTTTGGGTACAGTGAAAACCTCAGTACGTAACAGTGGGAAAATCCAATAACACACCAACTTCCATTGTTTATTTTCGATTATGTAACGATTCGTGTGGCCATTGTAGGGCTGCAGGTGAAAGCAGTTTTACAGTGGAGATCCCTTGTAGCATAAACTTTCTTGAAGTAGAAAGATGTAGTATCAGTTTTAATCCTTGTCGGACTGACACGTGTTAAAGAGTGTATCTTGCAGTAGAGAGCTGTGCAATCCTCGCCTGCTAATCCGTGCCTCCAGCGAGCAATTGTCAATTTATCAAATTCTTTAAATAGAAAATTAAATACACGTCTGGGCGCTTTGATTGGCTGATTCAGCTAACGCTGTTTGGGTTGAGTTTATAAATTCAAGTTGTGATCTTCAGCACACCTTATACCAAAAAATACCCCAATATTACTTAATTTAGTTACTGAATCTATAGAGATGGGTGAATCACTGGCAGCTTCGGGGGGGGGGGGGGGGGGGGGATGAACCAACTCTTTAAGTTTCTTTCTGTCTTATTTCTCTCTTTCTGTCTCCAGCTGCAGCAAGTTTTGACTTGGAAAAGTTGAGTTTCTTCTATGATGTTCTCGGAACAGGGAAACCCAATTTTCATATTTCGACTACTTAAATGATTTGGGTATGTTATAATAAACAGGGGGTCCCATGAGAGGGTAGATGTTATCCAGACGACAGTCGGTGCTAGAAGACGGTGGCTGGGGGTCTTCATGTCCTGTGAATGACATTAAATTCTATCTGATGGTGAGGTTCCAGTTCCGGAGGTTTGGGAAATGTGGAGCACACCTTTATCACCATTTATCCTTGGTCTACTCTGACCCGGAGTGGTAGTACCTGTTAAGGTCCAATCTATGGGTTAAATAGAAATATGTGCTTAGAAAAAGAATTAAGTATCCATTAAGAATGAATTTATTTCAAAACTTTGTCGGCATTAAATGACCCATTCATTAAGGTTGTTATACCGTAAAACAATCGAAACAAAACCAAACCAAACCAGCCAACAGTCTGTCGTGGTAGATTTATTTGATGGTATCCTTTTTGGAATGTGAATTGCTGATGGAGAAATATACACAAACTGAACAGTGTTACAGAGAAGAGTTCAAGAAATCTTATTCCCTTTGTCAACCAGCATAACTGTATATGTTTACTATATCCGTAGAATAAGGCTCTATTCACAAAGCCAAAGTAAGGAAACAATTGTTTGAATGCAAAAGCCTCACGGCTATGATTTACAAACTCTTCAGAAGACAATTGTATTGAGAAAATATGGAAGAGGGGTTCCCTTTCATGACGTCGATGCGCACGAAAGGCAATTCAGAGATAAACTGCTTAATTTCTGGTATAAAGCGTTGCAGGGCTTAAAGCTCACCCGAAAGCTTTGAAAATATTGTGCCTCCAATACAAAGCAGGTGTATTCGGTATATAGATATAATGAAAATAATAATATCAATGACTTAGAGTAATTCTATAGAAATCTTTAAAGCAACGAACAAATTATTATCAATTAAGCCAACGTTGGGAGAAAGGAAGCTGGGATACAGAAAATCCCGAGGGGAAGAGATAATACTGGTTCAGCTGTGCATTGGCCATATAAGACTTATACTCTCTTTCATGTTTAAGCAGAATGATCAACCACGCTGTGGGACATGCCAAACACCCTACACTGTCAAACATTCCCTCTTCGAATGTGGAGTTTTTGCTCCCGCCAGAAATAAATATTTCAACGCAAATAGCTTCTGAGCAACAAAAAAAAAATATCATTATAGTACAAATAATGTTCAATATATGTAAAATAATAATAGAAAAATGTTTTTTCATAGATGCAGTGCCACATCGGGATATTGATCTTGCAATGAAAAAATAAGAAATCATCAATAACTTAAATTCGTAAACTTTTAAGATTTCTTAATAGCATTTTAAAATTTCTTGGGCGAAAATACTTTTATGAACCAATTTTTAGTAGAAGAGAAGCTCTAGAACCCATTTTAAAGACAAAAATAGATTACAAAAAGTCGCCATTTTTCGTGATCCCGACTTAAATTGGGATAGCTAAAATTGGCATAATTGCACCAATTTTTAAAATTGGAAGCTCAAAATTTTGAGGAATGTTTAATTTCAACATAGTCCACACCTGGATAAAATGTCAGAAAAATTGAAGGTGAAGATGAGATGGCCTGGATTATTTTGACATGGAATTACCCAATGGTATTGGACCTTGTGAAATGTAAACAGCCTCGTTCAGGATTTAAAGTCGTCTGGCCGTGTTGATTTCCTACGACGATAAACGTTACACAACGCGCCTCTGAAATGTCTTATATACCTAAAGATTAAGAGGTGCTCGTCGTGTAATGCATATCATCGTAGGAAATAGACTCGTCGACACGAGTTAGAATCCTGGGTGAGACTCTTTGCATTCATATAGTGCTAATATCCCTAGGAAAGCTATGAATCCAAAAATACACCCTCCAGCTATGGTAAATAGTAGCACGACTGGACTTGTTTACCTTGGTGCGGAAAAAGATATACAAAGAAAAATATGTATTCAAGCTCCCCTTAAAAAATACTATGTATCGGCAACAGCTTCCGGCGGGTGGGCTAAATACATACATGCCTAATAACGAGGGGCGTGAGTCGTGTAATGCTGATCGTCACAGGAAATAGACACGGTTGTCGAGTACACATCCTGGACAAGGCTGTTTGCATTTCCAATAGCGCTAATATCCTTGCAAAAAGATATGCATACAACTATTCTCCCTCCAGCTATGGGTAAATAGTCCTGGCAGCCTTGACTCTTCAAGTTTGGTACGGAAAGCAATCTAGCAGAAAAACTCGAACTTTGAACCTGTTAAACTCCACTTAGAAATTGACCCTGATGTCTCATCCTTCTTGTTGGGGGGGGTAAATAGAAATATACCTAAAAGTTAGGATCCGCTCGTCGTGTAATGTGTATTATCGTAGAAAATGGACTTGGGAACCAACTTCAAATCCTGATCTCTCTGATGAGACAAAATAATTTAGTCGTATCAGTACAGAAAAACCCTTATTAACAGACTAATAGGGGGGGGGGTGTAGTCCGTTAAAGTCCGTAAATAAGAAGGGATTATTTTCTAGTCATAAAACCACTATACTAAATATCAGTAATTATGATCATAATGTATATATATATATATATATATATATATATATATATGTGTGTGTGTGTGTGTAAAAAAAATGGAAGTGAATCCGACGGTATGTTGAAAAAAGAAATAAAGGAAAGAAAGTATAGAATGGATAAAATAGGATATTTTTATCTATTTTACTTACACGTGTTTCGGTCAGGAGTTTATCCATGTCTACATTATTCAAACTATTATTATTTTTAAATAACCAAATGAAATGAAATAATAATAATAGAAAATATGTAGAAATGTTCCACAAACGTCGATATACAACACTAAATTTCAAAATATTTAAACCAAATAAAATTTCCAAAACCTTTTCCTAATTTAAAAAAAAAACTTAAATTTCTTTCCTTATACTTAAACTCTTCCTATTTACTTTTCATCAAAATTTAAAACCTTCTCCTTTCTATATCAAATTATATTGTTCTATTTCCTTTATTTATCTTGCTACCGTCGTTATCATCGGCTTTACCCATGCTTAATAATAGTTTCTACTCTCCTCCTAATAAGATAAAACAGCAAATTTGTTTTATGTTCCCTAACACATTTAAATACTCATTTTGATTTGACTAAAACAACAATTTTTAATTTGAAAATCACTATAATGACATTATTAACAAATTAATAAATTAACCACAAACCAATCACACATCTTATTATAATGGAGATTGTGGGTTTGTCTGTCTGTAACCGAAACTATATTACTATACAAGTCACAATTCCTTTAGTTATTTACATCATATTCTCTATGATTTTATTTTTATTTAAACCTCAATTATTAATAAAATTGTTTTACATTACTTACACTGTTGACCATATCTACATGCTAATAACATGCAATTGTATTTATATATACAACAAAATAGAGGTTTACAGTATGAATGGGAAGGCTCATTTGCATATTGATCTTAAAAAATTGATTTAATAAATATATGCTTAGTATTATTGATTTCTAATTGTTTGGTTTTATCTTATTGAATATGAGCAAAAATCTCTTCAATAAATCTTAAAAGAAATCCCTTAACAAGAAGAAATAACTGTAATATTATTCTTTACTTCCTATTTTAACTAAACAGTTTAATTAGCAAAATTTACCAATGAAAGACGGGAGTAACGGAAAATGATGGAAGAGTTAGTTTCAAAGTTGTTCTATTTTTCAATCATACCCCCTCTGTTCAAAATCTTTTTATCTACATTCTTATTCAGTTTCATTAGCCTTTCTAATTCAATATCATTTTATTATAAAATTTAACTAAAATACTTGCACCCGGAGGGTGCATATATTTGCTAGTAAGTATAATTTCTATTTAAAAACAAAATAAATAAATAGATAAATAAATAAAATCCCTCATGCTTTGAAAATTAAAATATCACAAAACTTTATTCCAACCATCATGTCTCCGTTTCAAAATCCGTCGCATGCGACATGGCGTCATTAACCGTCTTTCTCGCCCGCGTTTGAACACTCTCTTCAAGTGATTTTTAAAAAGTTATTTTTTCGAACATTTAAAAAATTCTCCACTTTCCAACGAATTCCATCCAAAGAAATTAGGATTTACTCGGATGAAGGTCGAATCTTCTTTGTGTGCGGGACATTTCTACATTTTTTCTATTATTGTTATTTCATTTCATTTGTTTATTTACATTATGATCATAATTACTGATATTTAGTATAGTGGTTTTATGACTAGAAAATAACCCCTTCTTATTTACGGACTTTAACGGACTAGACTCCCCCTATTGGTCTGTTAATGAGAGGTTTGTCTGTACTGATACGACTAAATTGTTTTGTCTCATCAGAGAGATCAGATTTCTACATCAATATGCACATAGGCAAGTGCAAGCTTTTCTCATGTCCATATTGTCATCACATTCTGATGATTAGATATTACTACCTAGTACTGTGAACTGGTATACGAACAAATTACAAACTGCAAGAAATTGACCTTGTGTCACATCCTACTCGTGGGTCGGTCTATATATATATATATATATAATATATATATATATATAAAGAAATTAAAGGTCCTTCAACTTAGGTAAGGAATTTGATCTAAAAGGAAAACTCCCATTTCAAACCTGTTAAACTCAGCTTAAATAATTGACCTTGTGTCACATCCGGTTCGTAGTGTGAGATTTGAGGTTTCCTCAATAAATGTTTTCTCAAACGAAAATAACTTTTGTTTTCCCTCCTATTCTGGCTCTGATATGGCAAAATAGCCCGCAGCAGAATTTTAAAATAGTGAATTTAAACAAGTTATTTCACTGTCTGAAGATTTGGGAATTGATAGTATATAACACGACTAAAATTACCCTCAAAATAAATAACCCCTTGAGGCACTAACTTTCTAGAGACCGAATTTGTGCATTTTTTATTTATCAATAATTTGTTTATTCTCACCTGCAAAGAAACACATATATACACACGAATATATGTATATACATACACACACATATATATATATATGTGTGTGTGTGTATGTGTGTGTGTGTGTGTGTGCGCGAGTGTGGGGGGAAATGTAGAACAAACACGGGATGTTACAATTGATGGAAATTTAGTAGTCGTTGTTCGAATATTACGGTTTATAAAAATGGATGTTTTGAATGCGTATATATATATATATATATATATTATATATATATATAATATATATATATTATATATATATATATATATCAATGAAATTCGTGTATTTTTAAATTTTTTATAAAATTATACACACGCTCACACAATATATATATATAAGTAAAGTCTACGGGGCAGCCTAAAGTCGGTATCAGCCAGTCATCGAGGGAGTCTATCTCCTTTGCAATAGCGCTAGACCAAGGAAATTGTTTTAGCATCTGAGGTAGAGCACTACACCTACCATCAGCTCCTTACTTTACCGCACAGATCCCTGTGCTACTCATACGCTGAGTTGGTGAGGATCGATATCGAACTAGGAACCTTGTGGTTTCTAGCCGAATGCTCTACCGACTGAGCTAACCCGACCCATCTGAGCTAACCCGGCCCATTATATATATATATATACATATATATATCAATGAAACTCGTGTTTTTAAAAAAAAATTATAAAATTATACACACACACACATTATATATATATATATATATATATATATATATATATATATATATATTAAGCAATTGTTCTGGATTTGGAGATAATCAATGAAATAATGAAATAAAATCAAAAAAGAAAATAGTAAAATGATACAGAACGTATTTGAAATAATTATGTATTTACCCAACCCCTCCGCAACAAGCAGGATGTGACAAAACGCAATTTAAAGAGGAGTACAGCTAGTTAGAATTAGAGTTTTCCATCAAGACTGATAATCTTAACACGGCTAAATAACCCAGTGCGTCGTACAATATACCCATAGCTGGGGGAGGCTGAAAAGATTGAATTATGATTTTCCCGGTTGCATTAGTGTGAAATAAAAGTCAAACCAGGATTTGAACTCGGGTCAACGATTCCATTTCCTATGACAATGGCCGTTTATGCTAATTTGACATTATATAAGAGAAAATGTTGACTTTGCTATTAGTCCGCTGGGCAAGCAGTCAAATGTTTGTATATCGTTTACAAGACTTTGAAAAAAATATTCTGAGTTTCATCTGCAAGAACTTGTGTAAACAAAAACAAAAACGGAAAAAAAAACACGTATTTATTTTTGTCTTCTTTTGTTTCTTTTATTGCATTGTTTGCCATTTGTATTTTGATTTTGGTTTTGTGTTGATTTTTTTGTTTTTTTTTTTTTTTTTTTTTGGTTTAATTTTTTCTTTTCCATCGCCAGAAAAACACTATTTTTGGACAAGATATCCACTGGCGATATATACAGAAAAACTGCTTCATTATAAAAGTTCCGCTTAAAAAGACATAGCTGCTGTTTATTTCCACAGAAATGACAACAGACACGAGAAACACAATAACACCGTGAAAAATTGCTGATTTCCAACTTCTAAACACTATTTCTCGTCAGAGTCAACACCACTGGCTATATATATATATATACATATATATATATATATATATATATATATATATATATGAGAAGTAAACAATGTGTTTGATATGGTTTTATTTAGCCGAAAAATTTTTGGAGAATATGTGCTTAATTGAAGTCGTACCTAATTTTGAAAATTATTTAATTGATAATTAATGAATTAGGCGGGCATACCTATTCAAATGTAAGGCTAAACAAATCTATAAAAATCAATCTCTGTATGTACATTTCAGCATATTAGGCCTCATCAGCAGAACTATAGATAGGAATCACACACAAAGCAGTCTTTCTGTCTATAGCTTTGCTGATGAGGCCTAATAGGCTGAAATGTACATACAGAGATTGATTTTTATCGATTTGTTTTGCCTTACATTTGAATAGGTATGCCCGCCTAATTCATTAATTATCAATTAATTAATTTTCAAAATTAGATACGACTTCAATTAAGCACATATTCTCAAATATATATATATATATATATATATATATATATATATATACATATATATACTAGCTTAAAAGTCAATCCATCGAGTGACAATTAAGCTGGTTCCTGTCCAACAATCCACTTTCATACATAGAGTACAGATTAATTTTTATTAGACTTAAAAGCAAAGTATAATTACCAACATCTCCTCACGAGCAGGATGCAACACAAGGTCAAGTTTGAATTCAGAGTTTTCCTTATCCTAGATTGGTAAACGAGCCCAGTCTACCCTACTATTTACCCATAGCTGGAGGAAGAATATATGGATACATACCTTTCCCAAGGGTATTAGCGCTATGTGAAATGCAAGCAGTCTCGTCCAGCATTTGAAATTGGGTCTACGAGTCCATTTCCAACAACTCTAACCATTACAACACGCACCTCCATTTGAGGACAAGTGTAAATATCAAGTGTGTAGCGGGATTATTGTTTGTTGATTAATAAAGCAAGACTTTGTTGTTTTCTTTATAGCTTTTACTAAAAGAAACTCAGCCTAAATACGCGCTGATTGAGCATCGACATCTCGAACGAACGTCTTCTCTCGGCGAGTAACTGGTCATAACTGACTAAAACTAAAAATTCTGTCTCGTGCTTCAACTGGTCCTTTTGTCAGTGTGGTCAATCAGGAGTCACTACATGTCAATCATTCCAACGATAATTTTTCACTTAACTACATCCAATTTGAATTTTCGGACCATATGACATTTAGGCACTCCTTTTGCATTTTTTTCATTTACACCGCCAAAATCCAGTTGTTTGTTAACAGATGATGTTTAGAGTTTTTTTTTATTATCAAACTAACCTAATCCTAACTGCTAACCCTCACCCCTAACAAACAACCGGATTTTGGCGGTGTAAATGAAAAAAATGTCCTTATGAAACGAGAACCCAAAAGAGGTGCCCTAAAGGTCATATCGTCCGAATTTTCTAACGAACTCTGATTCAAAATTTATACAACACTACTTACATAATCCATAGGGTACCAATGAATTATGTAACAATAGAAACGGATGGTAAGAGAGAATCACGGGTATCCATGCTATCAATGACAAGTGTAAATATCAAGTGGTAGTTGAAGGAAAGTTTGTAGAATTCTACTTATCTTTCGGGAATGAACGGCAATTTACTGAAGTTTTCCATCGTCGAAATAACTTTTTTTTTGTATTCAATTTCTTTGTTTGTTTTGTCTTGTTTCAGTTTTAGTTCTTGTTGGTTTGTTTACTTTATTCTTCATCCTATGGAAAAAAAAAGAAGAAGTCCTCTCTAATTTTTGACCTATTGCAAGTGTGTTGAAGACGAAAGTTGAAAGATATCGATATTTTCTTCTTTTTTTTCTGTTACGTGTCCAAAATGTCATCATTTTGAAGTTCTTAAAGTCGACGTACGTCGACATGTAAGTCGGTGCGTCGTCGCGTAGGACAACATTTCTTTCTTTCCTGTTTCGCCCGTTCGATTTTTCTTCACCAATCAATCAAACAAGTTCTTTTAGCCTACTCATATGTTATTCGAGTCAATTCCAGCATATTTATCTTACAATGATAGCATTCTCTCTCCCCCCCCCTCTCTCTCTCTCTCTCTCTCTCTCTCTCTCTCTCTCTCTCTCTCTCTCTCTCTGCATATATTTATATAGGTGTGTGTGTGTGTGTGTGTTATTTCTCTGTACCTACTTCACCAGCCAGGTAACAATCATAAAAACAGACACAGTTGTACTGAAACTTTTACTATATATACA
>CM042146.1:100836224-100841984 GCA_023376005.1 Doryteuthis pealeii
ACTGACAAGTTAAAGCGACAATTCTTCCAGGCTGTGGTTATATTAGTGCTGCTGTATGGCTGCACCACCTGGACCCTAACGAGCCGCCCTGAGAATAAGCTGGATGGGAGCTGCATAAGAATGGTGCGTGCAGTCTTGAACAAATTGTGGAAACAGCACCCAACGAGGAAACAGCTATATGGCCACCTACTCCCCATCTCACAAACCATTCGAGTGAGACGGACAAGGCATGCAGAACACTGCTGGAGAAGCAAGGACGAGCTCATAAGCGACGTTCTCCTGTGGAAGCCAACACACTGACATGCTAGTGTAGGCCGCCTATCAAGGACCTACATTGACTAACTATGCAAAGATGCTGGATGCTACGCAGAGGACCTCCCTGGGAAAATTAATGATAGGGAAGGTTGGTGAGAGATTGTCATGGATATCCGTGCTGCTTGCGCGACATAATGATGATGATTTTGATACGGAATATAGCTTTAAATTCGAAAAATGCATGCCTGAACGAATTAAGGCTGTCATGAGAACTCGATTTTCTTTCACAATGAATTCCTTAAATGTTTTCTTATATTGGTTAATACGATGATATTTTTCTCTGGATTGCATGTGAATAAAATATTCCATTAATTTAGATAATTTAATCGTGTTTTTAAAGTAATATATTAAGCAGCAAGAATGATCAAGTATTGATGAAAAAGTATTTCGAATCTTATCTGTTACTAGTTTATTTACAATAAAAAACAGCTTGTTGAACATTATCTATGAGGAAATTATTCCGACAGTATGTGGAGAAAATTTTTAAAGAAAACAAACACAGAATGCCATGAACGATGGAAATTCTTTATGTCGATATATAAGTATTTCTTTCTTCTTTATTTTTAAAAAATAATAAGCGCCTTCAGAACATTGAAAATGTGTATGAGTAAAAGATGAAAGATGTTCAGTGTATGTTGAATGTGTAATAAAAGGTTAATTACCGTTATTTACTTGGCGTTTATAGATGAAACCATCAAATATCGAACATAAATTGTCCATATATATATATATATATATATATATATATATATATATATATATATATATACAATTATTTAATTGTTTCAAATCTGCTTAATTCTAAATAAAATATAAATTAAAAAAAAAAAATTAAAAAAAAATTCGTTAATATAGAAATTAAATATTTTTCATTAAACAATAAACTTATAGCGTTCTGTGTTTTTATTGGTCAGTCTGGTTTTGCTAATTTAAATGATGACTGTGGTTAGTAGTATTTATTTGTCTTGCTCCTTTTTCTTCTTTAGTCAGATTTTAGCCCTGAAAGCTTTATGCGAAACTAATAGTAGGTTCGTCTGACTCATTAGATTATCTTTATTACTTGGCTCTACTTAGGTATCGAGCACTTTTTACATATTAGCTTCTCCTAGCGGTTATATGAATATATATATATACATATAAATTGTTTTTCTTTGGCCCAATACTGTACCAATAGATTATTTTTTGTTGGTACGAATATCTTGTCCTTTCTTTTTTTTCAAAAATTTTTTCTTCCTGGTTTGATGTTTGGTAGTATATTTTTTACAATTAAACTTTCTGCTGGTTTTTTTCTCTCCGCAAGGATCTACCAACACGCTTGGTATATTAAATTATATATATATATATATATATATATATTATATAATATATATATTATATTAACCGTGAAAAATGGGAAGTAGCATATCAAGAAAAGGTTAACGTGGCTTGTTTTGTTTTTTTTTGTGTTTTTTTTTAACGGTTAGAAAATTTATTTAAACTTTCATACACACAGACACACACACACACACACACACACACACACACACACACACACACACACACACACGCACACACACATATATATATATATGGGGGGGGTGAATAAATGCAGGTAAAAATTATAAGTTTACTGCATTTAATAATTTATTTCAACTGCACAATGCATGATCATTAGACGGAGCAAAATCATTTTTTTACTATGGCTGATGGTGCTTTATCTGCAGTTGAAATAAATTATTACATGAGCTCTCAATCCAGTTAACTTGTTATAGTACAGTTGAACGCCACATGGAATGAACCCCAGCATAATATATATATATATATATATATATTATATATATATATATATATATATATATATATATAAAACGCCAAAAATTACGCCAGCATTATATAATATTATATATATATATAATTTTTTTTTTTTTTAATTATTTTTTGTTTGTTTGTTTTGAATTTATATATATTCAGCTCTTTGGGTTTTTTTGTGATATGCTTGTTCATAAGTGAATGAGACCCATCTGATGAGGCGAAAATAAATTTATCGAAATAAATTTATTATGGGATTACTGTATTGAGTTCTTCCTTTATTGATATATATATATATATAATATATATATATATATATATAATATTATATATATATATAATTATGCTGGGGTTCATTCCATGGGAGTTCAACTGTACTATAACAATTAACTGGATGTACTATAACAAGTTAACACTCTGGATGACTATAAGTTACTCTCTCTCTCTCTCTCTCTCTATATATATATATATATATATATATATATATATAGAGAGAGAGAGAGAGAGAGAGGGGGAGAGAAAAAAGAAAGTAAGAAAGAATGAAAGAAAGGAGATATGTATGTTTTAGTTTATTTACAGTAAAAAATAAAATAAAATGAAATAAAACAAAGTCAACATTCTCTTAATGTGCTAATTCCATTTTCTTAGGTAATTATATATATATATATATATATATATATATATATATATGAGGTTATGTGTGTGTTTATATATTATATATAAATATATGATTATATATATATGTATATATACACATACATGTACATATATATATTGAGAGAGAGGGAGAGAAAGCAAGAGAGAGAGAGGGGGTAGTGTGTGTGTGTGAGAGAGAGTGTGTGCGTGTGTGAGAAAGAGAGAGCGAGAGAGAGAGAGAGAGAGAGAGAGATTTTACTTATGTTTAATGTTTTCTGAATATTAAGCTAAAAGAAATGGAACGACTAGAATAAATCCTATTCTCTGGAGAAAACATTAGAATAAATAAAACTGTTTTTCTAAAAATATCTGACTTTAAAAATTAATTGACCTACAGAGCCAGTAGCAGTTTAAGTATTCTTGAAAACATTATTTCTGGAATGCATATTTATAAATTAATAGGATTCACAAATATCTTGGAAACAGGTCTGTCTGCATTTCGGATAGACACTCTATTGCGTATTTTATAAGCTCGTGGCACATATGGAGTCCCGTGGTGTAATGCTTAGAGTCGTAGGAAATGGACTCGTCGACCCAAGTTCAAATCCTGGACGAGGCTGTTTGCATATCAGATAGCGCTCATACCATTGGGAAAGGTATGTATCGAACTCCCCTCTCTCTCTCTCCAGCTTTGGGTATATAGCAGTGCAGACTGGGCTCTTAACCTTGCATGGTCACCAATCAAGGAGAAGAAAAACTCTGAATTCAAACCAGTTAAACTCCGCGTGAAAAATTGACCTTGTATCACATCCTGCTCCTGTGAAGGCGTTGGTAAATATATATATATATAAGCACTTAGCACGGGCACCTCATGTGGTGTAAGGGTTAGCAAGCTAGATTTGCAGACCATTGTAAGTGAGTTCAATTCTCATTTTGCGCCTATACTTCAGGCATTGGGTCGCATCTAATCTAAGGTTAGTATGTAACTATAACCACATAGCATCTTGTTTATTATATAATAAGGTACAGTATTTTTAGCAGTTCCTCTATTTCCTATGCGTACCTAGGTAGTAATGTCTCATCTACATAACGCGATGCCAATTTCAAATTGTACTCATACCCTTGGGATAGCACTGGCCCCTCACGATGTATAATTGTTTGCAAGCTAGATTTGCACAACATTGTTAGTGAGTTCAATTCTCATTGCGCGCCCCATGCTTCCTGGCCTTGGGACACATCTAAGCTAATGTTAAAATTATTGTGGCAATTTTTATGCTATAGGTGAGAGCATTTTTACAGTGGAGATCCTTTGTGTCATTAAGTTTGATCCATGTTGTGTAGTATCCTATAATGCTTTTGTGTTGGTCCATTTATCTTGAATCCTATGATCCTTGTGTTCCTCAGTGTTAAGCAGAATCATCATTTGACTAGTATAAATCCTCTTACCGATAGACGGATAGATAGGGAATATAGATAGATAGATTGATGGATAGATAGATAGATAGATAGATAGCCATGAACAGACTGAGATAATAGATAGAAAGATAGATAGATATGAACAAAACTGAGATAGATAGATAGATAGATATGAACAGACTGATACACACACTCACACATACACGCACACACACACATACACGCACACCCAGACACACACACACAACACCACACACACCAACACACATATATATATATATATATATATATATATATATATATATAATATATATATATATATGAATGAATAGATAGATAGATAGATAGATAGATAGATATTGTATATTCGTAGATATTATATATACAATGTAAATAGGTGGAATGTCGTCTTGCCGGTATCAATCATACAGCGAGGGAGTCTGTCCACTTTTCGCTAGCGCTAGAGCAGGTGAGATTATTTTATGCGTCTAAGATGGGGCGTCACCCATGCCGTTTGCTCCCCACTTTTCCGAAGCGAAGCTGTGCTACTAAGGCCCGAGTGGGTGATGGGACGGTATCGAACCCGGAAACTTGTGGTTCCCAGGCATACGCTCTACTAACTGAAGATTATATTAATGTAGTTAATTCTAAAAGTTAAGCGACTGTTTTGTATGGAAATTTAAAAAAATAACAAACGAAGACATGAAAAAAAAGATGGTGTGTTGGTGTCTGTCAATTATCGATATTCAAACATGTTTCTAGTGGATTGCTAACTCCCAATTGTCACGGTAAAATCTCTCGGTGCGCACGAAAGAAATGTGTGTGTGGTGTGTGTGTGTGTGTGTGTGTGTGTGTGTGTGTGTGGAATTAAGCCTTTGCTTCTTAGGATTCAACCAAAATTTAGTACTGTGGGGATTTAAAAAGTACGAAAATAAAAAAAAATGAAAAAAACCCAACAAATTCCCATGGGGCCTTGACCGAAAGAACCCCTTTGCAACCTTTTGCGCATGTCCGACAAAAAGGACTGACTCCCTACCCCAAAAAGGATACCTCGGTCATTTTGGATCTAGGCCGTAACAGAGGATGGTGGTCTCCTAGCCAGGGGACATTTTCCCTTGGCTACAGCCGACTATGCCCTGTTCAATAAAGCCTAAGTCGTAAAACTACCTCTTGCCTTTGTCTTTTTTCCTCTTTTGTACCTTTTCGTTCCTAAGTTCCATTTCAGTGTGCCAGCTCACGAGAACAAAGAACCAAGATTTTATTGGGGATAAGATACCAGCACCAACGAACTTAACTTAAACCCATAGTACTCAAACGTACATATAAAGATTTGTGTATATATTTTACATATACAGGGTATTATAAATAAATTGATAAATGAACACCTTCGTTCAGATATAAATCTAAATTTCGGCATTTCTTATCGTTTTAAACTAATTACACTGGTTTACAAAGAAATTGAGGCAAGCACAAAAATAGCTGTTTTAACCTAATTTGGGGGTGCTGAATCAGATTTGAAATCCGTTTTTAAGTCATCGCCTCTAGTTTTTTTTTAGATATGCATACTGTACATTTTGTAACACATACGTACATAATGGCGTATAT
>CM042146.1:100842084-100878180 GCA_023376005.1 Doryteuthis pealeii
ATGTGTTCAGAGCTTTAAAACAATCTGCACCCTCGCTTAACGTTTACTATGAGGAGGAAAACAATGGTTGCCCTGGCCTTCTTGATGTTCTTGTAGAAAGGTGTTCTTCTTCTTTGCGAGACAGCGTGTTTCGAAAGTCGACGTTCACTGGACTGTACTTGAGCTGGGATTCATTTGCCCCAAAAGCCAGAAGATTAATTTGATTAAGTGCCTAAATCGTTCGAGCACTAAAATTTGTTCAGGCAAAAAAATCAATGTTGAACTCAAAGAACATCACGGAATTTTTTAAAAATAATGGTATCCCGAGGATGTCATCACAGAGCCATAATTAGAATTACTATGGAAAAATTCTATCGTGATGGACCTTTGGTCCATCCAAATGCCCAGTGTATATTCGTCTACCTTGGTTGGACGCGTAGTCAGACTTAGCTGACAAAAATTACTTTCTCGGTGGCCGTTGCTATCCCGCAGCCAAAGTTAGAACAATATTTTCTACCAAGGCCGCTTTTCGCTCTGCTAGTAAGGACGTACTGCCAATACTCAATCAAAGCTTACTTGTTTATAAATATACGTGTGCGTGTGAAGCCACTTTATTGGCCGTACGGTTCAAAGATTGGCTGTCAGAATCAACCAGCACATACCCCGAGTAATACGCGAACAAAAAACCCATAACATCCGGGTTATCGCAGAGCAGCGAGTCTTCGATTTGCGAACATCTAATCAACATGAGCGCATGCCGGTCTAGTTATAATGATCACCAATTCTCTATTTTGCACAAGGCTAGGACGGAAACATCATTTACACTGGTCCTTGAGGCCGTAATTATAAATTTTTTTCGTCCTACCTTGGTGCAAACAAATCAGACGTAGGCACTCGCTTATTTTATTGGGTGAGTGTCTGGGCCTGGTGTCACTTAATGGGGACTTAAAAGAAGAAAGTAATGTTTTTTTTATTTCCCTTAAACCCCCCCTATATATACCCATATGTATTTACAATTTGACTTTTAGTCGTCTTCGGCTGTATAAACCTTGATGAGCAACCGGTACGAAAGGGCCTTGTATTTATCAAATAAAACAAATTTCTTTTCTCTTTTCCCTTCGTATCACCTATATAGGTGATCATAATGATTACCCTTAAAGTATTATTTAATTTTGCCTGTACCAGAAATTTATATATAATATAAGTTAATATATATATATATATATATATATATGTATATATAAATCTATCTACAGACAGTGTTTTCGACGTGTTTCGACGTTTTCATCAGTGGCTAGACACAAGCAACTAACTCCGACCAGGACCGAAACCTGACTGACTTTATGTCTGCCCTATTCCGTTAACCTTCTAGGCCATCGCCAGCTGCCAGTAAGAAGCAGGGTTTGAATTGTTTTTAAATATATACACCTGTTTTAATACTTTACGATCACCGAGAGATCAAATCTGTAAACAGATGATCATGCGTTATGGTGACGGTGAAAGTTTATTAAAGTCGCTCCTAAAGAGCTCTACCGGTTACGGGAGCATATAATGTCACCCCACAGACACCGTGTTTCGGACGTTTCACGTCTCATCAGTGTGGCTAGACTAACTCCGACCAGCCAAAGCCAACTGACTTTACGTCTGCCCGATCCGTTAAACTTAGGCCATCGCGAGCTGCAAGTAAGGAGCAAACCAAAAGGGTAATTCTAAGCCCCACTGATTGAGCAATCACAAGAGCGACGTGTCATTAAAAGTTTTAACATGTAAAACATGGTAATCCTTAACTATTTTCTCGTAAATTCCTACCATAAAATAAACTGAACCCTCATTTTATGTCCGTGTTTTTTTTGCAATAAGTGTTTTATTTTTTTTACCAAGTTGGTAATCCGTAACTATTTCCTCGTGAATCCTACCATAAAGTAACTGAACCCTCATTTTATGTCCGTGTTTAAAAACTAACCACTTAAAACTAACATTCCGCAAAAATGATTTTTTTAGATAACACATTGAAGTGAATATTACAATAAATAAAGAAATATATAATTGTAAAATAACGGGTGCAGAAAATAAAGCCTTTATTGCAAAAACACGGACATACAATGAGGGTTAAGTTTATTTTATTGGTAGGAATTTACGAGAATAGGTAAGGATTACCTAAAACATTACATAAGCTTAAAAATGCCAATCCATTATCGACATGAATGCTTTCCATCACAATGAATAAAAAGAGGCAGACGAAATGTTAAGCTGATACATATATTAATTAAAGCAAACACAGGTATTATACAAGCATCCCTTTTTTTGCACCTGTACGTACACACCACAAACTGAACGACGCCTCATTAATTATGCATACAGCCATTTATTAATACGAGTGCACATGCACAACATGACCGGCGAGAATAAATGCACACTTGTCATAAACAGGTAGCCATTAGCCTTGGGTAGCGCGTATGACTATTGTGCAATATTTGAGGCTAAAACAATTGGCTGCGACATTTTTCTTTTTTATCTTCTTGTCAGGTGAGGCCGATATGTAGCTTTTCAATCATGAATCATAATACAATGGGGAAATAAAAATATTCAATATAATATAATAATAATAATAATAATAATAATAATATAATAAATAGAAGAAGAAGAAGAAGAAGAAGAAGAAGAAAGAAGAAGAAGACTTACTCTTGCGGAAAAAACTCACAGGAGTGGAAATAATAATAATAATAATAATAATAATAATAATAATAATAATAATTAGAAGAAGAAGAAGAAGAAGAAGAAGAAGAAGACTTACTCTTGTGGAAAAACTCACAAGAAGTGAAATAATAATAATAATGAATAATAATGATAAATATAATTAATAAAATTGAGAAGAAGAGAAGAAGAAGAAGAAGAAGAAGAGAAGAAGAAGAGAAGAAGAAGAAGAAGAAAGAAGAAGAAGATCATCAGCTTACGGTGGTGTGAAAAAACTCACAAAGAGGAAATAATAATAATAATTAATAATAATATAATAATAATAATAAATAATAATAATTAATAAAATAGAGATGATGAGGTAAAAAAATACAAAAGTGTCGAAACAAAAATACAAGAAGTAAAATAAATAACAAAGAGGCAAATAAAGAAAGAAATGAAAAAGGATAAAACAAAGGCAGATGTTTTGAGGCGAGAAAAGAGATGAAGATGAACACATCAAGCAAATAATAAAGAACACCTTAAAAAAAAACAAAAAACAAAAAAAAAAAAACAACAAAAAAACAAAAAAAACAAACAAAGTGACATAAACGACAGGGAACTGATGAAAGCCAGAAGTTAAAACCAAAACGTTGACGACAAGAGAAAGAACAGAATCGAACACTCATTATATAATAATGATGTTTCTTCATTTCAGGAACGCAGGCGAAAAAAGAAAAGATGTTCGGAGTGGGATGGGTTGGAGGAGGGTAAGAATGAGGATTTTGAGAAAAAGTGTGACGAGGCCGCAGGAGACTGAAAATACAGGATAAATTAGAATGAACAGAATGAGTCTCTCCTACCCCCACCCCCCCAAAAATCATTGAAAATAAAGTATTGAGGCAAACAGGAAAAGAGGAAAGGCAATAATAAATGAAAGAAATAAAAGTTTGTTATTTGTTTTTACGGCATATCAAGCTCGGTGGGTCATTTAATGCCGATGAAGTTTTGAAATAAACCCATTCATGATAGTACTCAATTTATAAACGTGTTTTTTTCTATTTTCTCTGAATGTTGAGATGAGGCTTGAATGATTAGTATTATCTGCGTTATTCGAATATTGTCCTCATCTCATAGTTATCTGTACAATGTTTCGGCCGATGTCCCCTCGGGCCTTCTTCAGGTATTTCTGTCGGGACTCGGGAACCTTTCTTTCGCACACGGAACTTTCTTGTCGTAATCGGGAACCTTCTTGTCGTATAGGAGCCATCACGGAAATTTGAACCTAACCCTTTATTCAGTCCACGGGTATCCTTTCTCATTCCCTAACCATAGCTGGGGTAGGGCGTTAAGTGTGTTAATTATTATTCATGTTACTGCTGCCCTAGATCAGGATTGAACCTGGAATCTAGAGATAACTGTCACTTAGAACCCAATTGGACACATGGCCTAGTGGATAAGATAGTTAAGTTAAGACAGTTCTATCGGCCGAAACGTTGTACAGATCAACAATGAGTGACAATAGTCCGAATAACGCATATAATACATTTTTTTCTATTTAACCCATGCATGGGACCCTAATAGGTATACCACTCTGGGTCAGCCTGACCTGAGAGCAATGGTGATGAAACGGATGCTCCACATTCACTAGACCTCTAGAACTGGAACCTCGCCATCAGTTTAAAGTTTAAACGTCATACCCAGGACATGAAGACCTTCAACTACCGCCTTCTAGCCACATATTATAAAAAGGGTTGCAGTTCTCCACTTATGACAATAGGATTGGGACAATCATATAGGTGCTAGGCTTGGCGTAAAAACTGATTTGATCGGAGGGGGCCTTTCCGATCGCCCGTCTAGCCTAAGTAAGGACAAAATGGAGTGTTGAATGTCATTGACTGCTCAACAGCTGAGTTCCATCCTTAAGCATCACGGGTTGCCACCCACGGCCAACAGGTGGCCCCATTGGGGAGTCTTACCCTCTGCAAAGGTGCAGTTGGTGTTATCTTAAAGCTCAGCCGACAGAACTAGAAATAAAGTAAAAGTAGAATAGATGGAGTGGCCTAATGTCGGTATCAGCCATACACGGGGGAGTCTATCATCTTTTCGCTAGCGCTAGACCAGGGAGATGTTTTTGCGTTGAGGTGGAGCGCCACACGCCTACCATCAGCTCTCTACTTTACCGCACAGAGCCAAGCCGTGCTACTCTACGCTGATTTGGCGAGGGTCGGTATTGAACCCAGAACCTGTGGTTCTGTGCTGGTTCTCTAATGACGTAACAAAAGTTAGACGATAAAAAAGAAAGAAGTGTACTTGATACATGAATAGAATACATGGTTTATTGTTTTGTTAGAATTTACGGCATGTCAAACCCTTGTTTGGGTTATTTTATGCGAAGCGTTTTATTCTATTCATACTTGATGGGTATTCAATTTTTTCTTAAACTCTGTTATTTTAACACAAGTTTTAAACTCATTTGTTCTATTTATCCCATAGATGGGAACCAACCGGTACTAGCACTCCGTAGAGTAGGGAAAAAGAGAGGGGTGGTGAGCTCATAAGAAATAAGGATAAGCAACACCTGATAATCAGGACTTAAATTTTGCATTTTCATCTGATGATTTGGACGGTCTCATTTTTAACCAGAGATGTTGCAATATGATAAAGTTCGTACAATTAAGGAACACGATTAGTATATCTTACATTATTCGGACTATTGTCCTCATATTCATTGTTATCTGTACAACGTTTCGGCCGATGTGCCCTCCAGCCTTTCTTCGGTATTTCTTGTCGGACTCGGGAATATGCAGATAAATACCGTTTTCCTTATTTTCTCTGATTTTTTAGATGAAGCTTGATGATTAGTATTATCTGCATTATTCCCGAGTCCGACAAGAAAATACCGAAGAAGGCTGGAGGGCACATCGGCCGAAACGTTGTACCAGATAACAATGATATGAGGACAATAGTCCGATAATGTAGATATACTAATCGTGTTCCTTAATTGTTACGAACTATTATCATGTTGCAACATCCTCTGGTTAAAAATGAGACCGTCCAAAATCATCCAAGTGAAATGCAAAATTTAAGTCCCTGATTATCAGGTGTTGCTTATCCGCTTATTTCTTATGAGCTCCCCACCCCTCTCTCTTTTCCCTACTCTACGGAGCTAGTACCGGTTAGTTCCCATCTATGGATAAATAGAACAAAATGAGTTAAAAACTTGTGATTAAATAACAGGGTTAAGAAAAAATTGGAATACCCATCAAGTATGAATAGATAAAACGCTTCGGCATAAAATAACCCAACAAGGGTTGACATGCCGTAAATTCTAACAAAACAAATAAACCAATGTATTCTATTCATGTATCAAGTACACTTCTTTCGTTTTTATCGTCTACTTTTTTAGTTACGTCATTAGAGAATCCAGCACCAGAACCACAAGGTTCTGGGTTCAATACCGACCCTCGCAAATCATCGTCGGATGAGTAGCACGGCTTGGCTCTGTGCGGTAAGTTAGAGAGCTTGATGGTAGGTGTGGCGCTCCACCTCAGACGCAAAAAACAATCTCCCTTGTCTAGCGCTAGCGAAAAGATGATAGACTCCCCGGTGTATGGCTGACTACGACATTAGGCACTCCATCCTATTCTACTTTTACTTTATTTCTAGTTCTGTCGGCTGAGCTTTTAGAATACACAAACTGCACCTTTGCAGAGGGGTAAGACTCCCCCCAATGGGGCCACCTGTTGGCCGTGGGTGGCAACCCGTGATGTTAAGGATGGAACTCAGCTGGTGAGCAGTCAATGACATCAAACACTCCATTTTGTCCTTACTTAGGCTAGACGGGCGATCGGAAAGGCCCCTCCGATCAACAGTTTGGTTACGCCAAGCCCTAGCACCTATATGATTGTCCCAATCCTTTGTCATAAGTGGAGAACTGTGCAACCCTTTTTTATAATATGTGGCTGAAGGCGGTAGTTGAAGGTCTTCATGTCCTGGGTATGACGTTTTAAACTTTAACTGATGGCGAGCGGTTCCAGTTCTAGAGGTCTAGTGAATGTGGAGCATCCGTTTCATCACATTGCTCTCAGGTCCAGCTGACCCAGGTGGTATACCTATTAGGTCCCATGCATGGGTTAAATAGAAAAAAATGTATTATATGCGTTATTCGGACTATTGTCTCATCTTTCATTGTTATCTGTACAACGTTTCGGCCGATAGAACTGTCTTAACTTAACTATCTTATCCACTAGGCCATGTGTCCAATTGGTTCTAAGTGACAGTTATCTCTAGATTCCAGGTTCAATCCTGATCTAGGGCAGCAGTAACATAGAATAATAATTAACACAACTTAACGCCCCTACCCCAGCTATGGTTAGCGGAATGAGAACAGGATACCCCCGTGGACTGAATAAAGGGTTAGGTTCAAATTTCCGTGATGGCTCCCTATTACGACAAGAAGGTTCCCGATTACGACAAGAAAGTTCCCGTGTGCGAAAAGAAGGTTCCCGAGTCCGACAAGAAATACCTGAAGAAGGCCCGAGGGCACATCGGCCGAAACATTGTACAGATAACTATGAAGATGAGGACAATATTCCGAATAACGCAGATAATACTAATCATCAAGCCTCATCTCAAACATTCAGAGAAATAGAAAAAAACACGTTTATAAAAATTGAGTACCTATCATGAATGGGTTTATTTCAAAACTTCATCGGCATTAAATGACCCACCGAGCTTGATATGCCGTAAAACAAATAAACAAACTTTTATTTCTTTCATTTATTATGCCTTTCCTCTTTTCCTGTTTGCCTCAATGACTTTATTTCAATGATTTTTTGGGGGGGTGGGGGTAGGAGAGACTCATTCTGTTCATTCTAATTTATCCATGTATTTTCAGTCTCCTGCCGGCCTCGTCATCACTTTTTCTTCAAATCCTCATTCTTACCCCTCCTCCAACCCATCCCACTCCGAACATCTTTTCTTTTTTCGCCTGCGTTCCTGAAATGAAGAAACATCTTATTATATAATGATGTGTTCGATTCTGTTCTCTTCATCTTGGTCGTCAACGTTTTGGTTTTGAACCTTCTGGCTTTCATCAGTTACCTGTCGTTTATGTCACTTTTTGTTTTTTTTGTTTTTTTGTTGTTTTTTTTTTTTTGTTTTTTGTTTTTTTTAAGGTGTTCTTATTATTTGCTTGATGTGTTCATCTTCATCTCTTTTCTCGCCTCAAACATCTGCCTTTGTTTTATCCTTTTTTCATTTCTTTCTTTATTTGCCTCTTGTTATTTATTTTACTTCTTGTATTTTTGTTTCGACACTTTTGTATTTTTTACCCATCATCACCTCTCTTATTTATTATTATTATTTTATTTATTATTATATTATTATTATTATTATTATTATTATTTCCCTCTTGTGAGTTTTTTCACACCACCGTAAGCTGATGATCTTCTTCTTCTTCTTCTTCTTCTTCTTCTTCTTCTTCTTCTTCTTCTTCTTCTTTTTCTTCTTTCTTCTTCAATTATTATTATTATTATTTATCATTATTATTATTATTATTATTTCACTTCTTGTGAGTTTTTCCACAAGAGTAAGTCTCTTCTTCTTCTTCTTCTTCTTCTTCTTCTAATTATTATTATTATTATTATTATTATTATTATTATTATTATTTCAACTCCTTGTGAGTTTTTCCGCAAGAGTAAGTCTTCTTCTTCTCTTCTTCTTCTTCTTCTTCTCTTCTTTTATTATTATTATTATTATTATTATTTATTATTATTATTATTATTATATATGAATATTTTTATTTCCCCATTGTATTATGATTCATGATTGAAAAGCTACATTCGGGCCTCACCTGACAAGAAGATAAAAAAAGAAAAATGTCGCAGCCATGTTTTTAGCCTCAATATTGCACAATAGTCCAATACGCGCTACCAAGGCTAATGGCTACCTGTTTATGACAAGTGTGCATTTATTCTCGCCGGTCATGTTGTGCATGTGCACTCGTATTAATAAATGGCTGTATGCATAATTAATGAGCGTCGTTCAGTTTGTGGTGTGTACGTACAGGTGCAAAAAAGGGGATGCTGTGTATAATACCTGGTGTTTGCTTTAATTAATATATGTATCAGCTTAACATTTCGTCTGCCTCTTTTATTTCATTGTGATGGAAAAGCATTCATGTCGATAAATGGATGGCATTTTTAAGCTTATGTAATGTTTTAGGTAATCCTTACCTATTTCCTCGTAAATTCCTACCATAAAATAAACTTAACCCTCATTGTATGTCCGTGTTTTTGCAAATAAAGGCTTTATTTTCTTGCACCCGTTATTTTACAATACTAAATATATTTCTTTATTTATTGTAATATTCACTTCAATGTGTATATTCTAAAAAAAAATCATTTTTGCGAGAATGGTTAGTTTTAAAGTGGTTAGTTTTAAACACGGACATAAAATGAGGGTTCAGTTTACTTTATGGTAGGATTTCACGAGGAAATAGTTACGGATTACCAACTTGGAAAAAAAATAAAACACTTATTGCAAAACACGGACATAAAATGAGGTTCAGTTTATTTTATGGTAGGAATTTACGAGAAAATAGTTAAGGATTACCATGTTTTACATGTTAAAACTTTTAATGACACGCGCTCTTGTGATTGCTCAATCAGTGGGGCTTAGAATACCTTGGTTGGCTCCTTACTTGCAGCTCGCGATGGCCTAGAGTTTAACGGATCGGGCAGACGTAAAGTCAGTTGGCTTTGGCTGGTCGGAGTTAGTCTAGCCACACTGATGAGACGTGAAACGTCGAAACACGGTGTCTGTGGGTGACATTATATGCTCCCGTAACCCGGTAGAGCTCTTTAGGAGCGACTTTAATAAACTTTCACCGTCACCATAACGCAATGATCATCTGTTTACAGATTTGATCTCTCCGGTGATCGTAAAGTATATAAACAGGTGTATATATTTAAAACAATTCAAACCCTGCTTCTTACTGGCAGCTGGCGATGGCCTAGAGGTTAACGGATAGGGCAGACATAAAGTCAGTCAGGTTTCGGTCCTGGTCGGAGTTAGTTGCTGTGGTCTAGCCAACTGATGAGACGTCGAAACACGTCGAAACACTGTCTGTAGATGATTTATATATACATATATATATATATATATATATATATATATATATTATATATATATAAATTTCTGGTACAGGCAAAATTAAATAATACTTTAAGGGGTAATCATTATGATCACCTTATAGGTGGATACGAAGGAAAAGAGAAAAAGAAATTTGTTTTATTTGATAAAAACAAGGGCCTTTCGTCCGGTTGCTCATCAAGGTTTATACAGCCGAAGACGACTAAAAAGTCAAATTGTAAATACATATGGGTATATATATGGGGGGGTTTAGGAAAAAAAAAAATTACTTTCTTCTTTTAAGTCCCCATTAAGTGACACCAGGCCCCAGACACTCACCCAATAAAATAAGCGAGTGCCTACGTCTGATTTGTTTGCACAAGGTAGGACGAAAAAAATTTATAATTACGGCCTCAAGGACCTGTAAATGATGTTTCGTCCTAGCCTTGTGCAAAATAGAGAATTGGTGATCATTATAACTAGACCGGCATGCGCTCATGTTGATTAGATGTTCGCAAATCGAAGACTCGCTGCTCTGCGATAACCCGGATGTTATGGGTTTTTTGTTCGCGTATTACTCGGGGTATGTGCTGGTTGATTCTGACAGCCAATCTTTGAACCGTACGGCCAATATAAGTGGCTTCACACGCACACGTATATTTATAAACAAGTAAGCTTTGATTGAGTATTGGCAGTACGTCCTTACTAGCAGAGCGAAAAGCGGCCTTGGTAGAAAATATTGTTCTAACTTTGGCTGCGGGATAGCAACGGCCCACCGAGAAAGTAATTTTGTCAGCTAAAGTCTGACTAGCCGGTCCAACCCAAGGTAGACGAATATACACTGGGCATTTGGATGGACCAAAAGGTCCATCACGATAGAATTTTTCCATAGTAATTCTAATTATGTCTGTGATGACATCCTCGGGATACCCATTATTTTTAAAAAATTCCGTGATGTTCTTGAGTTCAACATTGATTTTTTTGCCTGAACAAATTTTAAGTGCTCGAACGATTAGGCACTTAATCAAATTAATCTTTCTGGCTTTTGGGGCAAATGAATCCCAGCTCAAGTACAGTCCAGTGAACGTCGACTTTCGAAACACGCTGGTCTCAAAAGAAGAAGAACACCTTTCTACAAGAACATCAAGAAAGGCCAGGGCACCATTGTTTTCCTCCTCCATAGTAAACGTTAAGGAGGGGTGCAGATTGTTTAAGCTCTGGAACAATTTTAGAGCTTCATCCCGGTTACTGAAACACGCGAATGTGTCATCAACATACCGTAAATATATATGCGGTTTGGGGACTTTGTTGAACAGCTGCCTCTCAAGAAACCCCACAAATACATTGGCCATAAGAGGGCCTAAGGACTACCCATACTAACACCGTCTATCTGACGATAAATTGTGTCGTCAAAACTGAAGGACACGGATTTCGTAGCCAATTCCATCAGTTCCACAAAGGTATTCTCCGGAAACGGGGAGACTTAACCCCAGGGCGACGGTACAAAAAATCCGCGCAAATGGAAATGGGTCTCATCTAGTGGGGACATTGGTGAACAAAGACGCAATATCAAAGGAACAAGATATTGCGTGTCACCACTCACAGGCAACTGACGGATAATAGAAGCAAAGGAAAAGGAATCAAGGATATAGAATCCTGAATAAAACTGAAGTACAGATTCAGTAAGGTTACCAACCATTTAGCCAAATTATGTTGGACTGAATGGCACATAGACAAAATGGGTCTAAGTGGGACGCCGCGTGCTTATGAATTTTGGGCAGCCCGTACATCCTAGGTCGTTGAGATCCCACAGGACGGATTAACTCATAAACTTCCTTTGACAGAAATTTGCACTTTGACAGTTCAAGGAACCGCTTCTGAACCTTAATTTCGAGTTTATGGGTATCGTCAAAAGACAGATCACCCAATTTCTCGAATTTATCTTTGTCGTCAAGAATAACAAGCATCTTGGGTATATAGTCAGAGCGATTAAGGATAACCACTCCAGCCCCTTTATCAGGTCTACTAAGGCAGATATCGGTATTTCGCTTTAGACTATTAGCCGTATTTTCGCTTTAGACTATTAGCCGTAATGAAACTCAAGAACATCACGGAAATTTTTTTTAAATAATGGGTATCCCGAGGATATCATCACAGACATAATTAGAATTACTATGGAAAAATTCTATCGTGATGGACCTTTTGGTCCATCCAAATGCACAGTGTATATTCGTCTACCTTGGGTTGGACCGACTAGTCAGAATTTAGCTGACAAAATTACTTTCTCGGTGGGCCGTTGCTATCCCGCAGCCAAAGTTAGAACAATATTTTCTACCAAGGCCGCTTTTCGCTCTGCTAGTAAGGACGTACTGCCAATACTCAATCAAAGCTTACTTGTTTATAAATATACGTGTGCGTGTGAAGCCACTTATATTGGCCGTACGGTTCAAAGATTGGCTGTCAGAATCAACCAGCACATACCCCGAGTAATACGCGAACAAAAAACCCATAACATCCGGGTTATCGCAGAGCAGCGAGTCTTCGATTTGCGAACATCTAATCAACATGAGCGCATGCCGGTCTAGTTATAATGATCACCAATTCTCTATTTTGCACAAGGCTAGGACGAAACATCATTTACAGGTCCTTGAGGCCGTAATTATAAATTTTTTTCGTCCTACCTTGTGCAAACAAATCAGACGTAGGCACTCGCTTATTTTATTGGGTGAGTGTCTGGGGCCTGGTGTCACTTAATGGGGACTTAAAAGAAGAAAGTAAATTTTTTTTATTTCCCTAAAACCCCCCTCATATATATACCCATATGTATTTACAATTTGACTTTTAGTCGTCTCCGGCTGTATAAACCTTGATGAGCAACCGGACGAAAGGGCCCTTGTTTTTATCAAATAAAACAATTTTTTTCTCTTTTCCTTCGTATCCACCTATATAGGTGATCATAATGATTACCATTAAAGTATTTTAATATATATATATATATATATAATTATATATATATATATAAAGAAAAAATCTCCCTTACGACGTAGTAGTTTTCACTTGTCGTAATTTGCAGAGCTCAACGTGTGCTCTTATTGTCAGAGTCACAGAGCAAAATTATCTCATATAAAACGAAAATTTAAGTTGTTAGCATTAGAGACACTTCAACCCAGCGGAATTGTCTAGTCGTTCCCATAAACATATGCAAAATGACTTAGATTTGAACTGACTTAAGAATTATAAAGGAATCCTCATTTTATATCTGATGTATATATATATATATATATATATAATATTATATATATATATATATATTATATAAGTAATAAAACAAATAAATATGATAATATTAATAATAATAATAATATTAATAATATTAAATGATTAAATTGATGTAAAATCCAACAGGAAACGTCACAAAACACAAATACACTTTTTCATTCGCACATACCCACGTACAAAATCCCGCGCTAGGATACAGTCTTAACGTCACAACCAACACGCATTTTCAATGTCACGCGCATTACAACATACGCACACGTACAAAAAAAATAAAGATAAACGCATTCACGCTCACACGGGAATACAGTTATTTAAAAAATAACGTCATTTTCAAAAAAAAAATAATAATTTAGGAAGAAATGCCATAGCTGTACTGCTTCAGTTCAATTCTTTTGATAAAGAGGTATTACCTCGAAAATTCAAGAAATAATAAAAAAAAATACAGGTCAACACACAACACCATTGTTACCGTATTATTATTTTTTATTTATTCCAAACTGCATTGTGATAGCCTTCTAAATCAACCTCCTAACCAATACATACACAATGCTTCAAGCAAATTATGAAACTCTCTTATATATATATATATATATATATATATATATATATATATATATATATAAGTGTTTAATTGGAGTCGTACCTAATTTTGAAAATTAATTAATTAATAATGAATTAGGCGGGAATATTCCTGATTATATATATATATATATTCCTGATATATATATATTATATATATATATATATTATCAGGAATATATATATATATATTCCTGATATATATATATATATATATATATATATATATATATATATATATATATATATAATTTCAAAAACTCTCGTTAATGGTTTGAGCACTCCTGGCAACCTATATGTTTATATTGTTAAAATTCTTAACAATGTCTTAACTGTGTTGTGAAGAGGGCTCTGGAGTAGACGACCTGCCTGATGAAAAATCAGTTGAGTTTCGATCCCAGTCTGCTATCAATTGAGATTGTAAGTAGAGGGTCCCCCTTATGTTCTGTCGACTCCTCTAAATAACAGTACACAATTAGTCTTGAACAAGTTCATTTACTCTCTAAGAAAAACTAAGATAGTAGTGTCCACAATAAGCAGTTTGTTTTTCTTTGGCGTATATTAGGATTGCTTTCTGTAGATGAAATATTTCTACCAAAGTATGTGAACTAGTCACAAAAACAGATACCGACAGATTTTTCTGTTGTGTATTGTTTATAAATAGGCTGGTTAGTTGTATTTTGCGGTATTTCAACGTCTGTTGGGTTATTTTATACTGCAGACGTTTTGTCATAGTATAGAATATATATATCAAAGTCAATTTTTAAACATATCTTTAAACTCATCTTTATTCATCTTAACCCATCGATGGGACCGTCTGGGTCGGAGTGGACCTTTGGGTAATGACACAGAAGTGGTCCCCTACACTTCACAAAGCTCCAGAATTGAAACTTCACAATTAGATGTAGTTTAACGTCAGACCCAGGAAACTAAAACCTTAAGCCACCATCTTCTTGCACATATATGATAAAAATAAATAAATAAATGATTCAAATCCTGGACGTGGTAATTGCATTTCACTTAGCGCTAATACCCTTGGGAAAGGTATGAATCCTACTCTCTCTCCAGCTATGGGTAAATAGCAGGACAGACTGGGCTCTTTAATCATGGCTAGGTAACCATTCTCGGAGAAGGAAAACTCTGAATTCAAACCTGTTGAACTCCGCTTAATAAATTGACCTTGTGTCGCATCCTGCTCGTGCGGAGAGGTTGGTAAATATATATATGATAAAAAGGGTTAGGGTTTTTCCATGAGAGCAATAGGATTGTAACAATCATATAGGTGCTAGGGCTTGAGGTGATCAGCTGATTGATCGGAGAGGACCTCTCCAACCATCCGTCTAGCCTAAGGGAGGGCCAAAATTGAGTGTTTCCTGTCATGGGCTGCTCATCCACCAGGATTCTGCGCTGAATCATCACGTGTCGCCACCCAAGTTCAAGAGGTGGCCTAACGGGAGGGATTTTATCCCTCCGCAGAAGTGCATTCCGCGTATTCTAAAGCCCCAGCCGACCAGGCCGTTGTTTTCTGTAGATGAAATATTTCGAGCAGTCGGCAGAACATGACGTGACACGTCTACTTATAACCTCAATTATTATCAGGCTGGGATTAAAACTCAACCGATTTGTCACCAGTTACACCTCCTTCTTCAGAGCTCCCTGCACAACCCAGTTAAGAAATGGGATTTTACCTGTGAACTAGTAAAAAACAAAAAAACAAAAAACAAAACCAAAAAACCCCAGCTACCATAAGGTTGTTCTGCTAAGTATTCTTTCTAAATATATTTAGAATTTTTAATCTAAAGAAATAAATAATTACCCTGAAGATATTAATGATAATAACGATACCCGAAAGAATCATAACGAAACACCGGAAGTTAGATTATCAGATGCCGGAAGGATTTTCAGCACGTAGAGACTTGTTCGTTGTTGCTTGTCAAAGTAAGGAAGAATTTTAATTTTCTATTGTGGATAACAGCGATACTAAATCTGCCAACAGTGTTGGTGGAACGGCAGGGGGTGTAGGGCTGGTGGTGGTGAGAATTCCGGCCTGTTTAGATGAGGAAGCTAAAATTCTCAGAAAAGATAGAAAGAAAGACTGTGAGAGTGAGAAGGAGAGAGGGAGGGGGTATAAAGAGTGCGTGTCTGATTCAGGATGGACGTGGGTGTTGAAAGAAGAGATGAAGGAGAAAAGAACGTCAGGAAACATCAACAGAAGTAAAGACAGAGAGAGAGAGAGGAGATGAACTATTTACGCAGTGAGAGAGAGAGAGAGAGAGAGAGAGAGAGAGAGAGAGAGAGAGAGAGAGAGAGAGAAATAAAGAGTCCGTGTCTGTGTCAGGATGGACTTTGTTGTTGAAAGACGAGAAGATGGGGAAAAAGACCGTCAGGAATCATAGACAAAAGGAAAGAAAGAAACAGAGAGAGAGAGAGAGAGAGAGATAAAAAGAAAGTTCTCAGATAAGATAGAAAGAAAGAAAAAAGAAAGAAAGACAAAGAGAGAGAGAGAGAGAAAGAGTGTGTGTGTGTGAAAGAGAAAGAGAGAGAGAGAAAGAGAGAGAAAGAGGGGACCATCGATAAAAAGAAAGTTCTCAGATAAGATAGAAAGAAAGAAAACAGAAAGAAAGACAGAGAGAGAGAGAGAAGAGTGAGAGAGAGAAAGAGAGAGAGAGGAGAAGAGAGGGACCATCGATAAAAAGAAAGTTCTCAGATAAAAATAAAGAAAAACAGAAAAAAAGACAAAAGAGAGAGAGAGAGAGAGAGAGAGAGAGAGAGAGTCAGAGAGAGAAAGAGAGCGAGAGAGAGAGGGACCATCGATAAAAAGAAAGTTCCCAGATGAGATAGAAAGAAAGAAAAACAGAAAGAAAGACAAACAGTGAGAGAGAAAGAGAGAGAGAGAGAAAGAGACGGAACATCGACAGAAAGAGAGTTCTCAGATGAGATAGAAAGAAAGAAAAACAGAAAGAAAGACAAAGAGAGAGAGAGGAGGAGGGGAAGAGAGAGAGGTGGGAGAGAGAAAGAGAGAAATAGAGGGGGGATAGAGTGTGTGTGTCTGTGTCCGGATGGGCGTGGGTGCCGAAAGATGCGATGATGAGGAAAAGAAACGTGAGTAAACCATCGACGGATTAATAATGCCGGTTTGGGATGCGATCTACTGATAGGAAAAGTGGATCCGTGACGTTCGTTAGGGGTAAAATGGCGAAGGAAGAGGTGGGAAAGTTTTGGCGGTGAAAATTGCGTCGAGAGTGATGTGTGTGATATTAAACAGGATGCAGAACTGGCAAGCGGTGAAAGGGTTCAAGACGCGCAGATGTATCGCTTGATGAAAACTTCGCTCCGGCCAATTCCCAAACACACTGACCGCTTGTGGCCTTGCAAATTTAGTTAATCTCTTGTGAAATTTACCAGGAACTGATTCAGGATCGTGGTAACATCACTAGAGAAACAAATGTAAACGTCTTCAGAAAATCTTTAGACTTCAGCTTTAGGTTTGAGTATAAAGATATATTTCCGACGAGGGGGTTAATCATGTACAAGGCCTATACACACACGCTATATATATATATATATATATATATATATATATATATATATATTTTTTATTTTCCACTTTTTCTTCGCACACACACGCACATACACACACACACAAGTGAAATGTGCATACAGAGATTGATTTTTCTCGATTTGTTTAACCTTACATTTGAATAGGTATGCCCGCCTAATTCCTTAATTATCAATTAATTAATTTTCAAAATTAGGTACGACTTCAATTAAGCACATATTCTCCCAAAAATTGTCGGCTAAAAAAGCCATATCAAACACATTGTTTGTTTGTTTACTTCTCATACTGTCGTGTAGCAAAGTCACAATAAGTGGAATATAAGTGGAGTTCAAAACAAACGAAAAATCTGGGAAAAAAACAGCTGGTGTAATGGTTAGAATAAAAAATTGTCGGCTAAAAAAGCCACATCAAACACATTGTTTGTTTGTTTACTTCTCATATATATATATATATATGTGTGTGTGTGTGTGTGTTTGTGTGTGTGTGTGTGTGTTTGTGTGTGTGAAGAAAAAGTAGAAATGAATCCGACAGTATGTAATATTATGAAAAATTGAAAAAACACAAGTTCATAAAACGAGTAATGTTTATTTCGCCTATACTGAGTGTTTCGATCTGTTTCAATAGATCTTCATCAGGACTTTCGTTAGTTTGAGGAAAAATAAATGTATCACAGAAAATAAGAAATCTGCGGGACTCTTTTGCTTTGTCTGTCAGTCTATTTGAAAATTGTTGAGTGAAAAGCGAGCGTTCTTGTCTTATTTTCTGTGATACATTTATTTTTCCTCAAACTAACGAAAGCCCCGATGAAGATCTATTGAAAGAGGTGGAAACACTGCAGCGTAGGCAAAATAAACATTACTCGTTGATGAACTTGTGTTTTTTTCAATTTTTCATAATATTACATATGTGCAACGCTTTCCTATAAATTAGATGGAGCACTCTCGAGCGGCCTTTACATATACACATAAATATACATTTATCAATTTTAAAGTTTTCTTCGCAGTCTGTATGTGCGGTAAAAGCCTGACTGATCATGAATCAATCGGGTTTCTATTCCAGATGGAAGTAGCCTGCAAATATCTAGCCACACTGAAGAGACGTGATACGTCGAAACATGGTGTATGTAGATGAAATCACATTATTCCCAAATAAGAATATATATTCAGGCATTTTACCTATGAAACAAAAGTATAAAAGTACGATGACTTATTTCATCTACAAACACACACACACACACACACACACACACACATATATATATATATCATCATCATCATGTCACGCAAGTAGCACAGATATCCATGACAGTCTCTCGCCAACCTTCTCTATCACTCATTGCCCCTGGAAGCTCTTCTGTGCGGCATCCAGCACCCTTACATAATTGGTCAATGTAGGTCATTGCTGGGCGGCCCACACTAGCATGCCCATGAGTCGGCTTCCATAGGAGAACGTCGCTTATGAGCTCGTCCTTGCTCCTCCAGCAGTGCCCGGCATGCCTAGTCCGTCTTACTCGGATGGTTTATGAGATGGGGGTAGGTGGCTCTACATCTGTTTCCTTGTGGGGTGCTGTTTCCACGACTTGCTCAAGACTGCATGCAGTATTCTTGTGCAGGTCCCATCCAACTTATTCTCGAGGGGCTTCGTTAGGGTCCAAGTGGTGCAATATACTGATATAACCACAGTCTGGAAGATTTGTCGTTTTAGCTTGTCAGCGATATCTGACTTCCATAGGACCGACAATTTGTTTGTGGCTGCCCATACCTTTCCTATTCGTATATTAATATCACTCTCTGTGGATGAGATATTACTACCTAGGTACGTGAACTGTTCTACTGGCTTAAGAGGCTTACCATTAAGTGTGGAGATGTCTCCCTTTCTTCAAAAAGTTACTACCACATTTTCATTGTAGTAGCATAAGTATTTAATCCAAATATATAGAGAGTGTCCAATTGGCTCTTTAACTTTTCCCTTACAGTGACATTAATAATCTATCCAAGAGGGCTCAATATATAATAAACATAGAGCTGTAACAATGGTAATAGAAGAAAAGAATTATGGCTCTAACACGCTTTCGATCTATACGAAACTCTACCTCTAAGTCATTTAAATTGAGAAAAACGTGTTTCCTATGGTAACGGTTGAGCTCTATGTTAGTTTATATTTTTTCTAGTTATTCTATTCGTTTATTTCATTTCTGTATTTCCTTGTTCACAGTTTAAATGACGTTAACTTAATCAATTTTAAGGTGCTGAGGAGATCGTATAGATCGCAAACGTGGTAGTAGACTCATAACATTTTTCTCTTATTACTATTATATATATATATAATATATATATATATATATATAATATATATATATATAATATAACCAAATAATCAAATGAAATGAAATAATAATAATAGAAAAAGTGTATAAATGTTCGCCACACAAAGAAAATTCGACCTTCATCAGAGTAAATCCTTATTTGAAATGATTTCAAATAAGGGTTTACTCTGATGAAGGTCGAATTTTCTTTGTGTGCGGAACATTTCTACAATTTTTCTATTATTATTATTTCATTTCATTTGGTTATTTAAAAATGATAATAGTTTGAATAATGTACGCATGGATAAACTCCTGACCGAAACACGTGTAAGTAAAATTGATTAAAATATCCTAAATTATCCATTCTATACTTTCTTTCCTTTATTCATTTTTTCAACATACCGTCGGATCCACTTCCAGTTTCATTTTTACACACACACACACACACACACTCACACACACACATATTATATATATATATATATATATAATATATATATAGTTGGATATCAAGTGTTTCCTCGATAAAACTCAACCAACATTTAGAACGCAAAAGTGCATATAAAGATTTGCCGTATATATATATATATATATATATATATATATATATATATAAAAGAATAATGACAATAAGACCGGGTCTGAGGTCTCTGAATGAATAAAAATCAGGACTGAGCAGTCAAATAAATACACACACACACACCACACACACACACATATATATTATAATATATATAATATATATATATATATATATATATATATATATATTATATATATATATAATTGTCTGTAAATAAGTACGCCCTAACAAATTCGTTTAAATAATTTTTTCTTCACCTGGATTTATTATTTCACGTGTGACATTATACAGTCAAAACGTAGTATTTGTTATTTTTCATTACTTAATTCTACAACCTTGATATTTCAATCTTCAAATTGAATATGTAGCAATCAGAAAATACAGACCCCATTATTTATAATTGAGCATTTTATTTTTGGTTCCCGATTTCAATGTTGTAGAGTTTATTAATAAATGGTAGATAGTGTGATTTGTGTTACTGAATAGCTAGAGAAAGTAGCATTGTCCTCCATATGAATTCTGAATAATAAACAGAGTTTCTCTGAATGTTGAGATGAGGCTTGAAGATTAGTATTATTAGCGTCCAATTGGACACATGGCCGAGTGGATTAGGCAGTTAAATTAAAAGACAGTTCTAAGTGACAGTTATCTTCTGGTTCCCGAGTTCAATCCTGAGTGAAAGCAGTTAGAAAATAATTATTAACACAACTACCCCAGCTATGGTTAGCGGAATGAACAGGATACCCCCGTGGAATAATAAAGGGTTAGGTTTCAAAGCGTGAGGTGGTTCCGGAAAGGTTCCCGAGTTCGAAAGAAGGTTCCCGAGTTCAAAAGAAGGTTATACCTGAAGAAGGCCGGGAGGTAATCGACCGAAACGTTGTACAAATAACAATGAAGATGGGACAATAGTCCGATTAACACTAATAAACAGAGTATATATATATAAAGCCTCGAAATTATTTTTTCTGTATTCATGAGATTAGGCTTGATGTGAATAATTTGGATATTTCGGACTGTTGTCCTCATCATTATGGTGGTATGCACCTTGAACTATAAATAATTCATTATATATGAAATAATAGAAAAGAAATTTGTCATAGATGGATGCCACGTCGGGATATTGATCTTGCTATGAAAAAATCAAAAATCTTCAATAAGTTGAAATTGATTAATTCTAAGACTTATTTTCTATTCCTTGGGCGAAAATACTATAATAATCAATGTTCAGCTCTAGAACTCATTACCGCCCTGTCCGCTGGGGCGTTAGAATGCACCGACTGTACCTCTGCAGAGGGGTGGACTACCCCAATGGGGCCACCTGTTGACCGTGGGTGGCGACCCTGCTTAAGGATAGAGCCCAGGTGAATGAGCAGTTCATGACTGCAATACTCTACTTTGGCCCTATCTTGGGCTAGACGGGCGGTCCGAAGAAACCCCTCCGATCAATCGGCTGGTTACGTCAAGCCCCTAGCCACCTATAGATTTTTCCACAACCTATTGCCATTATGGCAAGCCCCAACCTCCTTTTTATCGTGTGCTAGCGGGTGACTGAGGCCTACATGTCCTGGGAATGACGTTAAACTCTATCTGATGGTGAGGTTCCAGTTTGGGGAATGTGGAGCACCCTTTCATCACCATTGCTCCCTGGTCCACTCTGACCCGGAGTGGTAGTACCTGTTAGGGTCCCATCTATGGGTTAAATAGAAAACATGAGTTTATAAACAAAATTGTATTATGCATTAAGAATGAATTTATTTCACAATTTTGTTGGCATTAAATAACCCACCGAGGTTGATATGTCGTAAAACAAAACAAACCAAACCAAACCAAACTAGAACTCATTAGAGAGATTACAAAAAGTTGCCATTTTTCGCGCCTCCTCCAAATTTGGAGACCTAAAAATCAAATATAACTCTGCCATCTTTTGGAATTGGAAGCACAAATATCGAAGATTGTCTAACATTAAAATACTCCACACGTGAACAAAATTTCAGAAAAATTGAAGGGTGGGTGACATGGCCGGATGATTTGACATGGATTACCCATATAGATATATTCATTACCTGGTCGTTTTACACACCTGCTGTACTTGATGACATTTGTGCGTAGTGCCATTGGGAAAATATATATATAATATATATATAATATATTATATATATATATATATATATATATTATATATATGAAGAGAGGATGTAAATCCGACGGTATTGTAATATATCAAGAAAAATGAAAAAACACAGGTTTAAATGGGTTAAGTGGTGGAGTTTATTGGCCGACGCTGCAGTGTTTCGATCTATTAATTAGATCATCTTCAGGGCATAAGATAAGAAATTATTTATCACAGAATAATGAGAAAAGCGAGTGGTAATCCTAGTTATTCAGTCTGTTAAAAAAAAATATATATATATATATATATGTATATTATATATATTATATATATATATAAAATATATATATATATATATATATGTGTTGTGTGTGTGTGTGTGTGTGTGTGTGTGTGTGGTGTAAGTTGAAAATGGGAATGAATCCGACGGTATGTGTAAAGGAAAAAATAAATAAAGGAAAGAAAATGTTGAATGGATAAAATAGATTTACTAACACGTGTTTCGGCCAGAAGTTTGTTTATGTACACATGTATTCTATTTATTATTATTTCAAATATAAAATATAATAATAATAATAATGATAATAATAATAATAATAATAATAGTAATAATAATAATAATAGAAAATTATAAAATCTTTAAGCATACAAAGAATAACGGCCTTCATCAGAGTAAAATCGATACCAAAAATTTTACTTTGATGTAAGGGTCAAAGAAGAGTGTTGCATGTCATGGATTGCTCAGACACCAGGGTTCCATCCTTAAGCATCATGGGGGGATTTTATCCCTCTGCAGAAGTGTATTGTTCTGTTTCCGATCGATAGGGCTGAATAGATGGATTCATGCATATCCCAAGGATATTTGCACGAAGTGAAAGCCACTGAAGAATTGAACGTGGGACGGATTTTCTTTACTCAAAACGAATAACCAGCCTTGCTGCCAAACTGATTGATCAGTGACATCTGCCCGAATGGTCTAATGGTCAAGCTCCTCTAGGAATTGATTGACGAAAGTATTATTTATTTATATATTCCAAAACGTCTTTATCATGCGGACACTTAGAATGTATTGACCCGTTCACGCGTTTTGCATTCAACGGACGTGCTATATTGTGACGAACTATCATGAACTTCTAAGGTCAGATCTCACTAATAAATATTAATATATCCGGGAGAATGCTAAAATCTCCTCGACCAAAGAAAAGATAATTATTTTCAATGTTTAGTTTATTTATTATAGGAGTTTAGTTGGTTGGTTTGTTTTTTACGGCATGTTAATCCTTGTTGGGTTATTTTATACCTAGTAAATAATAAATCAGACCGGGCTCTTTAACCATGGCATGTTAACGGTATATAGAAAAACTGAATTAAAACCTGTTAAGCACCGGTTAAAATGAGTTTGTGTCAGTTGGTTAGTTGGTGGTTGGTTGGATTTTACGGCATGTCAACCCTTGTTGGGTTATTTTATGTCAAGGCTTTTTGTTTTATTCATTCTGGATAGATACACAATTTATTTTTAAACTCAATTTTTTAAACACATTTTCAGACTCATTGTTCTATTCAAATCTTACAGGCACCACCACTCCGGTTGATAACCACTACGGAGATAACCATTACATGTGTGCGCCTCATTGAATTTTATTGCAATCTTTTCTACTTAATGATTTTTGTCAATATCCAGGCTCTCATTTAGATAAACCACGATACTTAGATCCATATTTGCTGGATGTTGCGTATAAACAATAAATTAATAAGGACGGCAATCTCTTCTTTTGTCCTTTAATTAAACTAGCATAAAAACGCGTTCCAGGCGGTGTAAGAATTTGTTTTTTTTAAGTATTGCTTAGTGGGTGTGGGATGGGTTAAAAAATGAAATGTCAAAGCGATTGTGTCATAAGTAAAATCATCAAACTTATAGGAGAAAAAAAATAAAACAATATGAAATGGAAACTTAGTTCTGTGACCCCCACAAAAAATTATTAATAATTAATTAAAAAATTATTTTGAATATTTTACACATAAATTATACACAAAATTGTCGGTATTTGTTCACTTGTAAACTTTTTGTTAATTTTGTGTTATTGAAAAAAAGCGAGAGTAAAAAATAATTTTTTAAATTGATCACAAATTTTGCAAATGATTTTTCCATATAAAGTAATAATACACATTTTTAATTAATTTCATAGTTTATTCATTTAAATTGACATCATTACAATGGAAAGAATTCATAATTTTAAAAAATATGATATAGGGCTGTTCTTTATTATGAGTATTAACGATTTTGAGTATTATGCCGTAAGCAGTGACGTAGTTTCGGTTACAAATAGCGAATCTCCATTATTAATAGACTATCAAGAGTATGCACCCTCCAGGCGTAAGTATTTAAGTTTTAATGTAATGAAATATACTAAATTAGAAATTGAATAAGAACGCATATATAAAGATTACACTTATTTTAATTATATTTTAATTCGTTTCTATATAAAACCATTTATAGGATTGATCTTAATAAACAATAATATTAGAGATCAATAACACCAAGTAATTATTTATTATACCCGGTTTTGTTAAAAACAGTATGCAAATTAATCACAACGTTTATTATGTAAACCTTTATGTCTTAGTGATATATAAGACACGTTGGAGGATTTTAAACACACTAATAACATGGGCTGTTTTGAGGCAAATCTAACCCAGTATTTCATAGTGACATTATTAGTACGAGTCATTCTATGTATTAATGATTTTGACTATAAATTAAATACTCCTTGATAAACTTACTCAATCCCTGAGCTTATTATGACGTAAGCAGTGATGAAGTTTCGGTTACAGACAGATAGACACCGAATCTCCATTATAATAAGAGATACTACTTCCAACTTTTTAGGGGAACGAGGGATGCACCCTTTCCTCTCATCTTTTGCCTGTCCTTTTTTTCTCTTTCTTTTTTTTTCAATTCGCGTGCCGAGTAGTCACTTCATCCGTCTTCAAATTACCCTTGGAATGTGGGGAGTGCTAGTTTGTACGTGGGTGGAGATACTGCACACGAGGCCCGTTATTAGACACACATGTGTTTCTAATTAGTTTTGTCACATATATAGCGATTTAAAAAAAAATGTAATGACGCCACCTGGTGTAATACGATCTTGATTTATCGAACGCTAGTGACATAATTCTTGGATATACAAAAAAGGCGCCAAAAAGATAAAGCTAGGGAGTACACTGCGATTTCTACAGGTTCTGAGATCCAGGTGTATTTCTCAATTATTGTTTTCTTTGTACAATAAGAAAAAAAAACCGCCGCCCTGTCGGCTAGGGCTGTAGAATCCGCCGATCGCACCTCTGCAGAATGGCAAAAAATCCCCCAATGAGGCCACCTGTTCGTCGAATTGACAGTAGATGGGGAGCTCCATTTTAGACGCTAAAACAATCCCTCTAATGGTTAAAAGGGTGGTTCTAGGGTTCGCCTTGTCACGTGATCAAAATGGATACACGGCGTGCGAGAGTGTCTCCTTCAATGCAATTAGGGGGACAATTCTATTTTGTCTCCCAACAGTGCGATCAAGTCAAACTTCGATCACTTGACCACAACAAACTCAGTGTTACAATAGGGACGGTTTAGCTTAATCGGTAGAGCTTCCGACGAGGAATCACAAGGTTCCTGGATCGATACCGGCCCTCGCCAACTCAGTGTATGAGTAGCACAAGGATCTGTGCGGTAAAGTGAAAAGCTGATGGTTGGAGTGGCACTGCACCTCAGATGCTAAAATAATCTCCTTGGTCTAGCGCTAGTGAAAAGGGGATAGACTCCCTCGCTGTCTGGCTCATACCGATATTAGGCCTCCTCGATGACTGTACTTACTTATACAATAACAAAGACCCACCGCCATGTCCGCTAGGGCTGTAAAATCCGCCGATTGCCCGTCTACATTCGAGGTCAGTTGCAAAAGATCTTAAATCTTCAAATGTTTTTCTGGGCTCGTTTCTGATTGACCCATTTTACCGACAGTGCTTTCTGTTGCTGTTTGGGAAAGTCCATAAATATGAGTGAGAATTATGCGTACATCTTAAACCCAGATTAGTCCAAGATTATCCCAAGCGGAAGGCTAATACTACCCCCTCCAAGAAAAAAACGGGATGTCCTGGGTATAGCACTAAACTTCATCTAAAGGTCAGGCCTAGGGAGTGTGAAGCACCCTTTCATTGCCCTTAGTTCCACCTTCATTCTGACCCAGAAAGGTAGTACCTGTTAGTCCCATCTATGGGTCAAATAGACATATTTAAAAATTCATAGGAGCAAAAAAATAAACGCCCTCGGCTTTTGCCTGAGAGGATAGGAGTTGAAATTTAAAATGTCAGAGTGTTTGTATCATAAGTAAAATCATCAAATTTATAAAATGGAGAAAAAAAAACAATCATTGAGAGTATGGTGACGTAAGCTGTCGAATTGACAGTAGATGGGGCGTTCAATTTTCGGCGCAAAAACAATCTCTCTGGTCTAACGCTAGTGAAAATGAGATAGACTTGCTCATTGCTGATATTGCTGACACTGACACTAAGCTACTCCTAACTTTACATTTAATACGAAATTGGGAAGAACTCTGATAATAATTTTCTCTATGGGCCAATTATGTGTTACGTTATTAAGGGGCTTGGATAATTAAGGGTCGTAAAAGAATCAGTTTTAGTAAAAGTAAATTATGGGTGAAAAAGAAAGAAAGAAATATTTTGAAAGAAAGAATCTATTTGGAATTCAGTGTTGTTTAAACCGTTCAGTGGCCTTGTTTGCACTGTAAAGACAGTTAGCAACATGGCGATATAAAAATTAACGGGATGTTAATTCATAGCTAAACACCCGAACTCTTATAATACATTATGTTATCCAAACGAGGATAACCTAACACAGAATATTCAGTAGGGAAAAAGACATGTCATTTAAAACAATATAATCGGACCATATGACCTTAAGGCACCCCTTTTCGATCTCGATTAAGAAAGGACGTTTTTCATTTACACCGTCAATATCCGGTTGTTTGTTAGGGATTAGGGTTAGGGTTAGAGGTTAGGGTTAGGGTTAGGGGTTAGGGTTAGGGGTTAGGGTTAGGGGTTAGTTTTATTTTTTTTTTAATCTAATAATTGTCGGATATTGACGGTGTAAATGAAAAACGTGTCCTTTCTTAATCGAGATCAAAAAGGGGTGCCTAAAGGTAATATGGTCCTATAATCTTTAATTATACAATATGCAAAGGGGGAAACAAGTTCCCATCCTAAGCCACAAAAAATTCCCAAGATGTTCGAGAAATATGAAGAACGGTTTAAACAACAAATGGGTGGAAACTATATACTATTTTTCAGGGGGTCTAGGAACAAAATCAGGCACGGTGTGCGTTGCTGCTGAGGACGCAAAAAGACTCCAACCCCGTGTTGGTAAAAGAGGGTGATTCTAGTGCTCGCGTTGTCACGTGATTAAAAAAGAAACACAACGTGGCAGAACTCCTCCTTCAATGCAAAAAGGGACAGAACCCTTAGCAACTATATAATTTCCCCAACCCTATTGCCCTTATGGCAAGCCCCAACCCCTATTTATCATATGGGTGCTAGAAGGCGGTGGCTGCGGGTCTACATGTCCTGGGAATGACGTTAAACTCTATCTGATGGTGAGGTTCCAGTTTTGGAGGTTTGGGGAATGTGGAGCACCCCTTCATCACCATTGCTCCCTGGTCCACTCTGACCCGGAGTGGTAGTACCTGTTAGGGTCCCATCTATGGGTTAAATAGAAAAATGTATTTATAAAAAAATTGTATTATCCATTAAGAATTGATTTATTTCAAAACTTTATCGGCATTAAATGACCCACTGAGGTTGATATGCCGTAAAGCAAAACAAACCAAACCAAAAAGGGGCAGAATTCTATTTTCTACCTACAGTTCGATCAGGTCAAACTTGTGTTACTTAACCACAACAAACGCAGTGTTTGAATGAAGCCAGTAAAGAGCGTCGAACTAGGAACAACAAGGTTCCGGGTTCGATACCCCTCCTCGCCAACTCTATGTAAGTAGGACAGGGATCTGTCCGGTAAAGTGGGGAACTGATGGTAGGTGTGACTCTCCACCTAAGACAACAAAAAACAATCTCCTTGGTCTAGCACTAGTCAAAAGGAGGTAGATTCCCTCGCTGTCAGTTTCATACCGACTTCAGACCATCCCGATGACTTAACTTATTTTACATATGTGATGGCGAATGTGCGGAAGATTTTTGACTCTCCCTCCTATGTTAAGTTTTGTGAGAGTGGCTTGTGAAGTGTAAAACCAGTGCTAACGAGTACAATTATCAGTCGCTGATCGATACGTCTAGTCTTGTACTAAACTAAGCATGATTCATCGTATTAGAGCTCTTCATTTAGGTGAGTCCAGGATATGCTAAATATAGGTTTTCTTTCCTTCTTTCTTTCCTACTTTCCTTCTTTCTTTCTTTCTTTCCTTCTTTCTTTCTTTCTATTTGTCTAAAAATTTGAAAAAAATTTTTTCCGCGGTATCCAATTTGAACACATCTGTTTCAATGTTTTTAAACTGACCCTGTTTACCGCCACATCTCAGAAACTATCCAAGTAAGACAAATTAGACACACTGGTCACTGCTGAAGACGTAAGAATGAAATCATGAGTGGCGTTCTCCAGTGGACTCCTACACATGGACATACCAGTGTTAATCGACCATCAAAAAAATCTACATTCATCAGCTCTGTGCAGAAACTGGATGCCGCTTAGAGGACTTACCAAGAGCTATAGCTGATAGGGACGAGTGGTAAGAGAGAGAGTCAACGGAATCCGTGCTTTTGGTACGGCTTGATGATGATGATGAAGAAGAAGATGATGATGATGATGATGATTATGATGATTGAATTTTGTAATCTATTATTTAACAGCTTTATAGGATGGTACATAAAGGATTACAGCATTTTATATTTTTTTGTTATTTTTTAAGCCAGGGGCCCCAGTGTGCTTATAGGATGGTCCCCTAGTGTTGTCGAAGGCTCGGGGGTTCATTGAGCGATGAAAACATTCCAAATAAATCAGCCAGATCTAACAGGACAAACAGGTGCGTCCGGTTGCAAACTGGTATGATATCATGAGCTAGATATTTATAGAGGTATTGTTAATAGATAAGATTCTAATTAATATTAAATAATGATTATTTTATAAGCATTGAGAATATAATGTTAAATAACTAAGGGAACTGTGGCTGTGATGGTGACTTGGTTTCGGTTACTGACAGACAGACACATAATCTCCAATATAATATGATATATATATATATATATATATATATATATATATATATATGGGAGAATAAGTGCTTAATTGGAGTCGGACCTAATTTTGAAAATTAATTAATTAATAATGAATTAGGATGCACAGGGCGGTCTTCCGATCTATAGCTCTGCTGATGAGGCCTAATAGGCCGAAATGTACATACAGAGATTGATTTTTCTCGATTTGTTTAGCCATACATTTAATAGGTATTCCCGCCTAATTCATTATTAATTAATTAATTTTCAAAATTAGGTCCGACTCCAATTAAGCACTTATTCTCCCAAAAATTATCGGCAAAAAGCCATTCTAAACAAACCTTGTTTATATATATATATATATATATATATATAATATATATATATATATATCATAATTAGGCCTTTTTTCTAACAGAATGTTTGTTCTCGTCCAAGTTGTGAGCTTAATGTTCATATTTTTTTAAGAAAACAATATAACTGGTAAAGAAAAGGGCTTAAAAATCGGCCATTTTGTGGTAATAGACCTACTTCTACTCACACGTACCTGTATATACATATGAGATTCGTCAGACCGCTCACTTTATTGAAATAGATCTATTACTACAAATGGCCGATTTCTAAACCTTTTTCTTTTAACACACACACATACACACACACACAAACATATATAATATATATATTAATATTAATATATATATATATATATATATATTATAATGTTGTTCTGGTTCCAACGGGAGAAAAAATTTAATATTTTTATAAAAAAGAAGAAGGTCCACAAAATGTATTATGTTCTCAGAAAAATGTTTTTAATTCTTTTTATCTTACATACGCGACACGTGTTTCTGATCTGTTGTCTTCTTCAGACATTGAGTTATTATTTTGGCAGAATATGTCCGATATTTGATAGGTTGTGTGTGTTTCTGCAACTTTTATATTATTATATATATATATATATAATATATATATATATATAAATAACAAAAGACTTAGAGATTTTGCATTATAGACTATTTTGTTATTTATTTAAATATAAATTTGCTCTGTGACTCTAACAATAAGAGCACACATTGAGCTCTCAAACTGCGACAAGTTGTTTTAAAAAAACTATGTCGTAAGGAAGATTTTCTTCTCTGAACTTTTGGATTATATATATATATATTATATATAATTTTAGTATATTTAATATATATATATATATATTATATATATTATTTACTGTTACAATCTTATGGGCCATCCTTTTATCTTTAAGCAAGAGCGTCGTAGTTCAGTGTAAATCCTTGGTAATCCTCTGGTGAAGAATCCTCTGTATTGTAAGTTCCTTCGTCAATGATCGCAAGTGGATCATGAAGGTATCAGTGTTTAAGTAGTGAATTAGCCACGCATTATGTCTGTTGATTGGCTGGAGGAATAAACCACGTGACCTTGTCCAGTCTATAAATGTAGGTGGGTAATTGTAGCACACCTTATATTACCAAAATATTCAAAAAAATACCCTTAGCAAAAATTATGGAATTAGCACCCTAAAACGAAGTTCACTTTACTTTTTATTTATTATCTAGCAGTAAATAAACTAATTACAGTTAAGATGCACAACACTTTTTATTTAATAGTTAAACATTCAGACTTTATAAATATAAACAAGCTATATGAAATTATTTCAAGTACTCAGAAAGAAAATGGGTTAAGTGTGTTTTATTCCATAATTTCTGCAAGAGGTGTTGTGTGTGTGTGTGTGTGTGTGTGTGTGTGTGTGTATGTGTGTGTGTGTTGTGATGAGAATTTTTCAAATGTATTAAATTTATCATTAGACGACCCGTGAACCTATTGTTTTTACATTGTCTCTCTTTAGTGTTAAAAGTCTCAACGATTTTCGTGCAAAAAATTTGAAACTCAATATTCATTACCTGCTTTATTTTCTTTTACGATTTCTCTAGAGTGTTTACGTTCAGAAATATCTAAACTGCGCATGCGTCTCTAGACGTTTGAATTTCTATAAACGTTCATCTGCCTCAAATGCTCATCATCATCATCATCATCATCGTGTGTGTACTACAGTGCCCTGTTTACCTCAGTCAGCTGACTTAATTACAGCGATTCGGTTTCTCGCCTTGGCTTTATCAAAACGACTCGTTATTAATCGACATCCACAGAGGATAGGTCTGAAACAGTGTCGGATTTCAGGTTCCGAGGTCTCATTGGATTCGCTCTGGCTTTCATCAGCACGCTGCCAAATAATGTGGGGGAATCGTAGTGGTAATCGACACCGTGAAGAAACCATTAGAAGTTTTATAGCTTTCGGGTTGGCTATCCGTCCTGATATTTTTGTTTCATATTTCCATTCCTGACAAGCCGAATCAAACAGTTCGTATATAAGAACACTTATTAGCTTATACATATCTATATATTGTGCGAGGCTGGAGGTTAATGATAGGTTATTAGCAAGAGAAACGAAATTGGTAAACGCTGTTCAATCTCTGGCTGACGCAGTGTTATATATATATTATATATATATATATATATATATATATATATATGGTAGATAGATGAGGGTCAGCAGTGGCTGATTTGTTCCTTCCATGTTGTGCATGCTATCAGAAGACATTTTGTGTTTCCTAGAGTGTGATAGCAGCCCAGCCTTGCTGCGAGCTATGAAGTCACACTGACAAATGAAATGTTCTAAAAATAAGTATTTATTTATTTCGACCAAAAACCCAAAAGATTTTTTTGAATTTGTTTTTAAATTAAAAAAAAAAATTTTGAGGCTGGGCTCTTAAGAATTAAAAAAAATGTTTTTTTAATTAAAAAAAAATCTTTTGGTCGAAATAAATTATTATGGAATGACGGTTTGTTAAGTTTTTCTTTCTTTGAAAGTTAAATATTGCTCTGTATATAATCTAATTTATTGATTATTATAGAGTGAGCTCTCTTTAGGGATTTATAAAAATCCTTGTATGAATATATGTTTGCACTTATAAGAGCATACAGTATGGTTATACAGTGAGATTTTGAAGATTCCAATAGAATCATCCCAAAATCATGCAAAATAAGGTAAATTTCTTAATCGGAGTTTTAACAGGTTTTTCCTTCTCCTAGACTGGTTACTATCCAGGCTTTAAAAGTCCAGTGTTCCTATTTACCCATAGCTGGAAGGAGTGTAGCTGGATGCATACATTTCCCAAGTGTATTGGCAGTGTTATATGTAGGCCTTAGGGAGGTTCGTAATGTAATGGTAATCGTCGGAGTTTCAAATCCTGGGTGAGGCTGTTTGCATTTCCCATAGCACGAATACATTTGTATGTAAATATAATATTTACCAACGCCTCCGCACGAGCAGGATGCGACACAAGGTCAATTTCTTAAGCGGAGTTCAACAGGTTTGAATTCAGAGTTTTTCCTTCTCCTAGATCGGTTGCCTAACAAAGGTTAAAAAGAGCCCAGTCTGTCCTACTATTTTACCCCAACCTGATGGGAGAGTAGGATTCATACCCTTTCCCCAAGCGTATTAGCGCTAAGTGAAATGCAATTACACGTTCCAGGATGTGAACTCAGGGCGACGAGGTGCATTTTCCATGACTTTAACCTTACACCCAGCGCGCTTACATTATTATGCATAATCATATATTAAAATGTGCCATTTTGCTGTTATAGATTCTATTTCAATGAAGTGGCGATGTCTGACGAATCTCTTAGGTATTTTACAGATACGTGTGAGTAGATTGAGATCAAGTACCGCAAAATGAACGATTTTTGAGTCTTTAAAAGTGTTGATTAAACAGTATTTACGATGAAACGATGAAAATACTTATAATTATATAATGAAACCTTTACAAATGAATAAGATTTCTACATTAAATAACCCATAATGTGTTGATATGCTGATAAATTCTAATATAACTGCTTCCTTCAGGTTATCAGACAGTCGTAGTCGTCGTACGTAATCGCTGACTCTCCCAGCAGTTCTAGTCTTCTCACTAGCACTATCCAAAATATATGGTTGTCTTCCACTCGTTTCGACAGCCAAAATGCTACTGCAGTCGTTTTTCCCCCGATGTGAGAGGGCAGGTCCATAAATACCCAATTACTGTGTTCATCCGGGCTCCTTTACTCTCAATTGCCCGTGCTGCACGTTCGACATTCATCAGTAGGCGTTCAATTCTCACGGGCGAGACTTTACATACGGGTTAATCTGCACTGCTCGTACGAAATTTCGACCAGCATTTCAGCAACGAAGAGCTGACGAGTTCAATTTCCGTGGTCACTCGCCACACTCCTCCCCCTCGCACAGGCAAAACATATCCGGGCTCGTTTCGTTCGTGTGGGATGAGAATCTGCTCGTCCACATAAATGAACCAACACAATCTAAGTGTTCACCCAACCTAAATACTGATCATGCTTATCTTCAGTTATTTGAGGAAACTAGTGCTTCCAGCGGGACTTCATTATGACTAGTCTTTGTAAGACTTGATTTTGGTGTGCATAAACCTTTGCTTAGTCTATCACACAGTCCTTACAGGATGCTTTCAGGGGCCTGTCTTCACAGAGGCCACATCTACATCACCCATCATCATTTACTAGAACGCACAGAATCCTCAATATGCACTACATATACTGCTAGATTGAAAGCGCGTGGTGTAATGGTTAAATTCATGGGAAATGGACTCGTCGCCCCGAGTTCAAATCCTGGACTTGGTAATTGCATTTCACTTAGCGCTAATAACCTTGTGAAAGGTATGAATCCTACTCTTTAACCTTGGTTAGGCAACCGGTATAGGAGAAGCAAAACTCTGAATTCAAACCTGTTGAACTCCGCTTAAGAAATTGACCTTGTGTCACATTCTGCTCGTGCGGAGGGGTTGGTAAATATATATATATATATATACTACTAGATTGTATTGACTTTGATCTAGTGCGAACAAAATACGACCAAGGAAGTAATTTGAAAAAAACTTTTCAGGAAAATAAGACCATCCAGGATTCTACTAGTAATTAAACAATAGTTCTAATATAGTTAATTATGAACTTTAGTTGGCCAAATTCCTAGCATAAAATTGTGCGTGCGCATTATCTCCCTTAACAAATTTGCTTGTATAGTTTTTCTTATGAGATTTTCTTAAACAATTGAATGAATAAAAATACATTTCACTCTTATCAACAGATTTTTGTTTGTTTGTTTGAGAAATGAAATTTTCTATTCAAACAAACAAAAATGTGTTGATAAGACAGTGCACAACAAAAATATCATAAAAAGTGTTCTTAATAACAATTAAGTTCATTTCAGATAATGCGCACGCACAATTTTATGCTAGGAATATGCCCCAACTAAAGTTCATACGTGTCATACGTATATATATATAATAATAATATATATACTATATATATATGTGTGTGTGTGTGTGTGTGTGTGTGTGTGTGTGTGTGTAGAATTAAACAAAAGACACATCTCCTTTTTAACAATTTATCTTTGATCTTTTTCGAGTTTCTGGCCAACTTTTTTAATATTTGGGGGAATTCGTGGATTAGTCCATCAAAGTTCAGGTCCGAGGACTTTCGTCACTTCGAAGTGCCATCATCAGGGATTATGTGTTCCCTTTTTTTTTTTAATTATATTAATGTGGAGGCTGGAAGGAGAAGAATTGATGAGAAAGGTGTTATAGGCATTTTAAACTGTGTTGTACTGCATTGGAAATTAATTTTGTTTAAGGATGGTTTGTATTGTTTTATGTATAGAACTTCTAGTATTTGGAGTTTTTGTTTATTTTTTTCTTTGTGCAGAATGTATGTATTTTCCGTTAGAATATTTCGGCATGAATGTAATTTTAGGTGTTGTGAAATGGAGCTATTATCTGTTAAATGGAAGGTTAGACGACGTGACAATGTGGTTGAGGTGAATCCAATGTATGTATTTTCATTTTTAATGAAATAAACGAACATTACATGCTTTTACTAAATAATCTCTGATCTAAATACTAAGAGTATTCCACAACAAGAAGAAATAATTAGCAATGTTATATCATCGGGTTTGGCTTATCTATCCACCTATCACGTTACATATTTCCATTCCTGACAAGCCAACTCAAATAGTTCGTATCTATGTGCACTTAATAACTTATACATATCTGTTGTTTCATGAAATAAGTAAGCCACACTATCAGCTGGGATGTAGAATACACCGACTGCACATCTGCAGAGGGGGAAAAATCCCCAAATGGGGCCGCTTATTTACTGGGGTGGTGATCCGAGATGATTAAAGATGGTGACTGAGCAGTCCATAACAAGCAACTCCTCTTTGGCTGTCAGAGAGGCCTCCTGTTACAATAATTGTTACTACCCTAATAATTATGTACAGTTAGTGTAGAAACCAAAATGGCTGTTATAAATTACGGCCAGCAGCCTTTGAGACTAAATATCATAGAAGATTGATTGACAAGTGTTAAACTCATCTTGAACTCTTTTCCGCGAGAATCAGTAGAGAGAATGAAGAAAGAATGCTTCTTTTTCAGTTTTGATTAGAAAGAGAGTTAGTTTACTTAGCATTGGTCAAACCACGGAGAGAGGAAAGTCGCACCTTTAAGCACGCTGCTCTATCTCTCTCTTTA
>CM042146.1:100878280-100890780 GCA_023376005.1 Doryteuthis pealeii
AAAATTAGGCTCGTATATTATTAGTTATTGGTTATATAACATTGAGCTCTCTTAGCATTTATAAAATCCTTGTATAAATATATATGTTTGCACTAAAAGAGCATGCAGTATCCGTATTAACAGTTGATCCCTAACAGAATCATCCCTTACCAGTCCATTAGATTTTTTACACACACACACACAACACACACACACACACACACACAACATATAATTATAATATATATATATATATATCATCATCATCATCATGTCGCGCTATTAGCACGGATATCCATGACAATCTCTCGCCAACCTTTCCTATCATTCATTTTCCCAGGGAGGTCCTCTGCGCAGCAACCTGCATCTTTGCTTAGTTGGTCAATGTAGGTCCTTGATGGACGGCCCACACTAGCATGTCCGTGTGTTGGCTTCCACAGAAGAACGTCACTTATGAGCTCATCCTTGCTTCTCCAGCAGTGCCCGGCATGTCTTGTCCGTCTCACTTGTATGGTTTGTGAGATGGGGGGCAGGTGGCCATATAGCTGTTTCCTCGTGGGGTGCTGCTTCCACGATTTATTCAGGACTGCACGCAGCATTCTTGTGCAGCTCCCGTCCAGCTTATTCTCAAGGCGCCTCGTTAGGGTCCAAGTGGTGCATCCGTACAGCAACACTGATACAACCACCGCCTGGAAGAAATGTCGCTTTAGCTTGTCAGCGAGATCGGATTTCCATATTATTGATAATTTGTTTGTGGCCGACCACGCTTTTCCTATTCGTGTATTTACATCGCTTTCTGTGGATAAGATATTACTACCTAGGTATGTGAATTGTTCTACTGGCTTAAGTGGCTTACCGTTGAGTGTGGTTATGTCTCCTTTCCTTTTGAAACATATGTACTCTGTTTTATCGGAGTTTACATGAAGGCCAATATTATTTGCTGCCTTCTCTAGGCTATGCAGTAGTGACTCGGCCTGTGGTGGTGTATCCGCAAGGAGTGCAAGGTCATCAGCGTAGTCCGCATCTGTGACTTTCTGTGCGGGATATCGCCTGCTTCTTGCCTTTTTTAGTGTGAAGCCTTCTTCTTTTATGGTATCTAATGATGTTCGAAGTGCATAGTCTAAGCATATGATAAATATATATGGTGCTAGTGTATCTCCTTGTAGGACTCCAGTTCCGATGTCGAAGAAATCTGTGTCGCCATCGGGTGAGCGCACCATTGCTTGTGTGTCCTTGTAGAGCATCATTATAGCAGCAACAGTTTCTTCTGGTAGCCCGTATGCTAGTAGTATTTGTTCCATTTTCCCTCTGTGGAATCAAATGCCTTGGAAAAGTCTACGAATAGTAGCGTTGCCTCTAGATTCTTTGCTCGAATCCCTTCTATGATTCGTCGTATAGTTAGGATCTGAGTGGTTGTGGAACGGTTTCTACGGAATCCGTTTTGGTTTTTCCTAAGAATTTTCTCTATTTCGGGTCGGATGCGATTAAGAAGAAGGGCATTATAGATCTTGGCTGCGATAGCCGTAAGAGTTATGCCTCTGTAGTTTTTAGCTATTCCTAGGTCTCCCTTTTTTGGGAACGGGAGGATGCATCCTTTTGTCCATTTATCTATTCTATTTTGTCTATATACTGCATTGCATAGCCTAAGAAGTATGTCGCTGAACTTGCCCGTTTTCCATACCTCCGGGGGTATTTCATCGAGACCCGCCGCCCTTCTGCCTTTTAGTTTATTTAAGACTACGTGGAGTTCTTCTGTTGTAAAATCCCCCAGTTTTATGTCTAGTTGTCTATCTATGATCTTTTGAGTGTTATTTACCATGATTTTAGGTGTGTTCCCCAGAAGTTTCTGGAAGTGGTCTTTCCATTTTTGGAGTCTTTCTTTTTGGCTGTTTGCCTTTAGTTTTGATCTCGAGGTACTTTTCCTACCACTAATTTCATTTACTGTTTGCCATGCTAATCGCGACTGTCTGTCTTCTACCGATGATCTAATATTATTTATTTGTGCTTGTATATATTCTGTTTGTTCTTTTTTGTATGTTTTGGTTAGTTCAATCTGGGCTTTCCTAAGGTTGTGTAAATTGGTGTTAGTTGGGTTTGTTTTGTTGAGTTTGGCTGCTTTTTTTATATCGTTTCTTTTTTCCCTAACTGCTTCTGTCTCCCAGGGAACAGAGTGTTCGGCTTTTAATTTGGTTGGTACGCACTCGGCTGCCGCTTCTAAGTGAGCACTAACGAAGTTTTCGTATTCCTCGTTTGGTGTGCAGCTTTCGGATGTCTCCTGGAGGATATCGAATTTATTTCTTACTGTAACAGCGTAGCGATTGCAAATATCGCTGTTGGCAAGTGTCGACCAGTCGTATCGTTCAGATTTGCTGGTTTGTTTTTTATTTCTACGTAGGCTAAGTCGTAATTTTGCTGTGACTATTCTATGATCGGAGGATACTCCTTCAAAGGAAGAATATGCTTCACAGTTCATTGCACTATTTATCCATTTTTTGTTTATTAGGATGTAGTCTAGTTGCGCTTTTGTGCTATTTGGATACGTGTATGTCCATAGTTTGCCCTTCCGTTTTTGGAATTTAGTGTTCAGGCAGACAAGCCTGTTCTCAAGGGAGAACTCGGCTAGGAGATCACCGTTCCTGTTTGGGGTGTTGTGTAGGCCGAATCTATTGTTTTCGTTTCTTCCTATCTGTGCATTCATGTCTCCCCCAATTATCAGTACGTTATGTTTGGGGGTGTGTCTGCATAGAGAGGATAGCCCATTGTAAAATATTTCAATGTCTGTTTCGTCGCTGACGTTTGTTGGGCTGTAACATGAGACTATAGTCATGCAGGGATTGCCATTAAACGTAGCACTCATAATTCTAGGTTGGATTTTTTCTATGCTGTTAAGTGATTTTAGTGCTCGAGGGCTGAGAAGCATTCCTACACCTCCTATAGTTGCATTGACAGAGTTTTTCCATGCAGATGCTGACACAAACGTCCAGCCATTTCCAGATTCATGGTATTTTAGTTCTACATCACTATGGTCAAATCTGTGTTCTTGCACACATATGATGTCTATATTATTTTCGGCTGCAGACGCCGTGAGTTCGGGGAGTTGGCCTATCGTTTTTAGTGTTCTAACGTTAAATGTTGCTAGCCGGAGTGATTTTTTACATCTAAGTAGGTTTGTATTGAATTTGGGTTTTATGTCTGTCTTATTGGATATTGCGGTTAGGGTTATGTCTTCAGTAGAGTGTGTGTCTTGTTTGTCTGTGGTGAGAGTGGTGTGATTTAGGTATGTGATGTATTTGAACGTTCAACCGGCTCTGTAATACGGGATATTTGAGGTAAAATATTAATTTTGTTGAATTAATTTTGAAGGTTTACTATCAAATTACATGTGTTTCGTATATTAATACAAAGTTTGAAATTCTGAATTTTAACGATAACCATTTGAACTAACATGAAAGAATAATTTGCAAATCATGCTATCGGATATCGGCGCTTAGCTCGTTGACCTGGTCACTGTCTCTCTCTGTCTCTCTCTCTCTGTCTCTCTCTCTCTCTCTTTCTCTGCCCCCCTCTATATCTCACTTTCTTTATAGTATTTTATTAGTTAATTACCTTCCTTCCTTCCACCACAAACCGTAAGGAAGAATATAAAATTCCTAAATCGTATTCCTTATAAAAGTGACCATATTTGTGATGTTTTTTCAAATGAACAAATGGTTGAACTTTCGGCTCTGTAATACGGGATATTTGAGGTAAAATATTAATTTTGTTGAATTAATTTTGAAGGTTTACTATCAAATTACATGTGTTTCGTATATTAATACAAAGTTTGAAATTCTGAATTTTAACGATAACCATTTGAACTAACATGAAAGAATAATTTGCAAATCATGCTATCGGATATCGGCGCTTAGCTCGTTGACCTGGTCACTGTCTCTCTCTGTCTCTCTCTCTCTCTGTCTCTCTCTCTCTCTCTCTTTCTCTGCCCCCCTCTATATCTCACTTTCTTTATAGTATTTTATTAGTTAATTACCTTCCTTCCTTCCACCACAAACCGTAAGGAAGAATATAAAATTCCTAAATCGTATTCCTTATAAAAGTGACCATATTTGTGATGTTTTTTCAAATGAACAAATGGTTGAACTTTCGGCTCTGTAATACGGGATATTTGAGGTAAAATATTAATTTTGTTGAATTAATTTTGAAGGTTTACTATCAAATTACATGTGTTTCGTATATTAATACAAAGTTTGAAATTCTGAATTTTAACGATAACCATTTGAACTAACATGAAAGAATAATTTGCAAATCATGCTATCGGATATCGGCGCTTAGCTCGTTGACCTGGTCACTGTCTCTCTCTGTCTCTCTCTCTCTGTCTCTCTCTCTCTCTCTCTTCTCTGCCCCCCTCTATATCTCACTTTCTTTAGTATTTTATTAGTTAATTACCTTCCTTCCTTCCACCACAAACCGTAAGGAAGAATATAAAATTCCTAAATCGTATTCCTTATAAAAGTGACCATATTTGTGATGTTTTTTCAAATGAACAAATGGTTGAACTTTCGGCTCTGTAATACGGGATATTTGAGGTAAAATATTAATTTTGTTGAATTAATTTTTGAAGGTTTACTATCAAATTACATGTGTTTCGTATATTAATACAAAGTTTGAAATTCTGAATTTTAACGATAACCATTTGAACTAACATGAAAGAATAATTTGCAAATCATGCTATCGGATATCGGCGCTTAGCTCGTTGACCTGGTCACTGTCTCTCTCTGTCTCTCTCTCTCTCTGTCTCTCTGTCTCTCTCTCTTTCTCTGCCCCCCTCTATATCTCACTTTCTTTATAGTATTTTATTAGTTAATTACCTTCCTTCCTTCCACCACAAACCGTAAGGAAGAATATAAAATTCCTAAATCGTATTCCTTATAAAAGTGACCATATTTGTGATGTTTTTTCAAATGAACAAATGGTTGAACTTTCGGCTCTGTAATACGGGATATTTGAGGTAAAATATTAATTTTGTTGAATTAATTTTGAAGGTTTACTATCAAATTACATGTGTTTCGTATATTAATACAAAGTTTGAAATTCTGAATTTTAACGATAACCATTTGAACTAACATGAAAGAATAATTTGCAAATCATGCTATCGGATATCGGCGCTTAGCTCGTTGACCTGGTCACTGTCTCTCTCTGTCTCTCTCTCTCTGTCTCTCTCTCTCTCTCTCTCTCTGCCCCCCTCTATATCTCACTTTCTTTATAGTATTTTATTAGTTAATTACCTTCCTTCCTTCCACCACAAACCGTAAGGAAGAATATAAAATTCCTAAATCGTATTCCTTATAAAAGTGACCATATTTGTGATGTTTATTTATTTATTTTTTTCTTCAAATGATCTCTCTCTCTCTCTCTCTCTGCCACTTGCTTCACCCTCATTAACGCTAATCTAGGAGGGACATGTGGACTATACTAAGTTAAAACTTATTTCTAATTAAAACTTACATCCCTATCTTTTCACACTCCTCCTCTCCTCTTGCTTGCTTGCTTGCTTCCTATCTCTTTCTTCATATTTATGCAAATATATATATATATTATACTAAATCTGAGTGAATCAATGATTTTTTGCAAAAATCTTTTTTGCTGTTTAGTTTAATGACACAAAGTATATGCTAATATATTCCTTAGTTCTGGGATTGAGATATGTTTGAAAAAAAAATCATTTTCATCGTTTTACTCAGCAGGATTTTGCAATTAAGTAATCCATCTTTTACTTGTCTGCCAGTCAATTCTCCCCTCTGTCTCTATAAATATTCATTAACTACTCCCTCATTTTTGACTCTTTTTTTTAAACAATTTTTTAATACTCATCTATTTAACCGATAGATGGGACCCTGAAAGGTACTACCACTCCGGGTCAGGGTGGAGCTGGGAGTAATGCCGACAAAGGGGTACTCCACATTCCCCAGAGCTCTAGAATTGGAACTTCATCATTTGATGCAGGTTAAAGTCATGGAGAGTAAGCCCCTCAACCACGCCTTTCTAGCACATATATGATAAAAAGGTTTGCGGATTTGTCATAAGGTCAATAGGATTGGTACACTCATATAGGCTCTAGGGCTTGACGATCGGATGGGGGGGTCTCAACGACACTCGTCTAGCTTAAGAATATACTTACATACTCCTCCGCAAGAGCAGGATGTGACACAAGGTCATTTTTAAAGTTTGAATTCGCAGTTTTCCTTCTCCTAGACCAGTTGTTGTACCAAGGTTAAGAAGCCTAGTCTGCCCTACAATTTACCCATAGCTGGAGGGTGAATAGTTGAATTCTACCTTTTAAAAGGGCATTAGCGCCATGTGAAATGCAACCAGCCCCGTCCAAGATTTGAACTCGTATCTCCGTGTCCATCTACTTCGAGGGCAACTATTATACCACGGGCACTTCCAAAGTAAATCCTAAAATGGAATGTTGCATTTCTTGGACTGCTTAGATACTAGGATTCTGTACTAAAGCATTAAGGGTCGCCATACGCGCCTAACAGGTGGCCCCATTGGATGGATTTTTACCTCACTGCAGAGGTGCAGTCGATGTATTTTACGGCCCCAAACGTAACCGATAGGAACGGTTGGCGAGTGAAAGTCATAGGAATCGATGCTGTCAGTGCGATCTTATTTTTATGACAAGTGTATATCTATCTGTCTCTCTGTCTGTCTGTCTGTCTCTCTCTCTCTCTCTCTCTCTATATATATATATATATATATATATATATATATATATATAAAAGTCATCGGCGGCCTAATGTCGGTATCAGTCATGCAGCGAGGGAGTCTATCCCCTTTTCACTAGCACTAGACCAAGGAGATTATTTTAGCGTCTGAGGTGGAGCGCCACACCTACCATCAGCTCCTTACTTTACCGCACAGATCCCTGTGCTACTCATAACGCTGAGTTGGCGAGGGTAGGTATCGAACTAGGAACCATGTGGTTTCTAGCCGAACGCTCAACCGACTGAGCTAACCCGACCCTACTATATATAATTACCAACATCTCCTCACGAGCAGGATGCAACACAAGGTCAATAATTCAAGTTTGAATTCAGAGTTTTTCTTATCCTAGATTGGTAAACGAGCCCAGTCTACCCTACTATTTACCCATAGCTGTGGGAAGAATATGTGGATACATACCTTTCCCTAGGGTATTAGCGCTATGTGAAATGCAAGCAGTCTCGCCCAGCATTTGAAATTGGGTCTACGAGTCCATTTCCAACAACTCTAACCATTACACCACACACCTCCATATAAGGACAAGTGTAAATATCAAGTGTGTAGTTTGTTGATTAATAAAGCAAGACTTTGTTGTTTTCTTTATAGCTTTTATTAAAACAAACTTAGCCTAAATACGCGCGGATTGAGCATCGACATCTCCAACGAACGTCTTCTCTCGGCGAGTAACTGGTCATAACTGACTAAAACTAAAAATTCTGTATCGTGCTTCAACTGGTCCTTTTGTCAGTGTGGTCAATCAGGAGTCACTACATGTCAATCATTCCAACGATAATTTTCACTTAACTACACCAATTGAATTTCGGACCATATGACATTTAGGCACTCCTTTTGCATTTTTTTCATTTACACCGCCAAAATCCAGTTGTTTGTTAACAGATGATTTTTAGAGTTTTTTAAATTATCAAAACAACCTAATCCTAACTGCTAACCCTCACCCCTACAAACAACCGGATTTTTGCGGTGTAAATGAAAAAATTCCTTATGAAACGAGAACCCAAAAGAGGTGCCCTAAAGGTCATATGGTCCGAATTTTCTAACGAACTCCGATTCAAATTTATACAACACTACTTACATAGGGTACCAATGAATTATGTAACAATAGAAACGGATGGTAAAGAGAGAATCACGGGTAATCCATGCTATCTATGACAAGTGTAAATATCAGTGTAGTTTGAAGGAAAGTTTGTAGAATTTCTACTTATCTTTCGGAATGAACGGCAATTTACTGAAGTTTTCCATCGTCGAAATAACTTTTTTTTTGTATTCAATTTCTTTGTTTGTTTTGTCTGTTTCAGTTTTAGTTCTTGTTGGTTTGTTTACTTTATTCTTCATCCTATGGAAAAAAAAGAAGAAGTCCTCTCTAATTTTTGACCTATTGCAAGTGTGTTGAAGACGAAAAGTTGAAAGATATCGATATTTCTTCTTTTTTTTCTGTTACGTGTCCAAAATGTCATCATTTTGAAGTTCTTAAAAGTCGACGTACGTCGACATGTAAGTCGGTGCGTCGTCGCGTAGGACAACATTTCTTTCTTTCCTGTTTCGCCCGTTCGATTTTTCTTCACCCAATCAATCAAACAAGTTCTCTTAGCCTACTCATATGTTATTTCGAGTCAATTCCAGCATATTTATCTTACAATGATAGCATTCTCTCTCTCTCTCTCTCTCTCTCTCGCTCTCTCTCTCTCTCTCCCTCTCTTCTCTCTGCATATATTTATATAGGTGTGTGTGTGTGTGTGTGTGTATTCTCTGTACCTACTTCACCAGCCAGGTAACAATCATAAAACAGACACAGTTGTACTGAAACTTTACTATATAATATATATATATATATATATATATATATATATATATATATATATTATATTGTAAAAACAAAATTTCTTTTGCGATGAAACAAAGAAAATACAGTGCAATCACAGTTTGTAAGAGCTAATATTTATTTATTTTACAATGTTTTCATAGATCAATGTTCATTATCAACGACCGCGGTTCATGCTAAAAGCAATCATCAGGTTGAGGAGCAAGATCCAATGGTGTTGTTGTGGTTCTTTACTCAATGAACACATTTAGGATTGTAAATAACGTCGGTTAGTTTTTTCGACGCTGTTATTATTTTAAAAATTTGAATTTTATATATATATATATATAATATATATAATATATATATATATATATATAGAGAGAAGAGAGAGAGAGAGAGAGAGAGAGATGTAGATATAGACATAGGTAGATAAATAAATAAATATATATTTTAGTTTATATTTATTTATATTGGAACATGTTTGCTACCATAATATATATATATATATATATATATATATATACATACTTCTAAGGGTTTGGCGTATGCTTAGTAGATGAGGATGCTAGAAAAAATGAATGTACTGTGTTTTTTTAAGCATGTTTTTTTTTTTTAATTATATCAAGTTGAATTTGCCTCTCATACTTTTTAAACCGGAATTCAATGAATAACTGCTATATAAATCTCATTGAACTAGTATCATTTATACAATTAATACGAACGAAAGAGGTAAGTCAGGTATAGTTATTGAATGTTAATCCATTAGCATACTTAGTTCCACTATTCTTTTACACACATAACCATTTCTGACATATACTTCCTAACAAATTTAGATTTCACATTATCGCAATAAACCCTTAAACCATTCATTTTTTTTACATTAAAAAGTTTTGTTTTTTGGGTTGTTTTTTTTTAAATAGTTGAAAAAAAAAATTATTTTCTGAAAAAAAAAATCTGTTGCAGGCTGACCATGAACAGGATAAAACTCTTCCTGTTTGAAAAAGAGACTTTGTCTAATTTTGAATTTTAAATATGTCTTCTTTCAAAAACTGTTACACTAAAGATATACAGTTGTATACGTTGGAGACGCGAGGTGGATGTGCTAATGACGAAACGATCGCATGACTTGCGGGCTTTTTAGAACATCAATGTTTTCTGCTTAGCTCTCGGTGAGTCCTGATTGGGGTCAAGCTCTGGGGGTGATTTTTATAAATCGAAATATTGTTCATAGCTATGAATGTGATATAAAATATTTTCATTTTAACAGCATTGTGTGTTTTCATATCCTTTTATCTATACTGATCAATAAAGTTTTTCATATATATATATATATATATAATATATATATAATATGTGTGTGTGTGTGTGTGTGTGTGTGTGTGCATATATATACATATATATATACATATACATATATACATACATACATATATATATGAGGTGAGGTAAAAGGAAAAGTGAACAAAAATAATGACTCAAACAAGTCCAAGTAGGAGAGAAATATTTCTCTCCTACTTGGACTTGTTTGAGTCATTATTTTTGTTCACTTTTCCTTTTACCTCACGTCATACTGTCGGATTTTACTCCTACCCTTGTATCTTCATATATATATATATATATATATATATATATATATATATATATTATATATTAAAACCTTTATTGATGAGTTGATCAGAAATAAATGTATATATAATATATATATATATATATAAATGAATTTATATATATAAATGAATTTATATATATATATATATATATATATATATATATATATATATATATAATATAATAAGATAAATATATAGGTTTTACATATCTATTATTGGGTGACAAAGGAACTTTTCACAACCATATTGGTTTCATGCGATGCATTCATCAGGTGAAGATGTTTCAAATGTGAGAAAAATCGAAAAAATTTCAAAAATTTCAAAAAATTCAATAGACATGGGATGCGTATGATTGGATAAAATGATGTGTGTATGTATGTGAAGGTGAATTGAATGTATGAGAGTGTTTATGGGCAGTATAAAGGTTGTGTACGCGTAGTGGCTGGTCACACACATAATACGTTGATCTGTTAGTGTGCAGTATTTAATAGTACTTACGTGCGAGCGCTCGTGTCTATACATGTATGTGTGTGTGCGCGCGCGCGTGCATGTTCTCTTTCTATCTGATGCGTGGGCCGTGTATGATGTATACGGACGGGTCGTGATGGTTGGGGAGTGGGGTTGAATAATATTAATTTTAAGGTTGTAATGTGTTGTATATTATGGGTGGTGGGGTGGTGGTGTTTTGAACTTCGGTGTTGTCTATTACGAGGTGTTGCGTTGACAACCGGACGTGGTTGCACGTGGTTACATATACTCGCGACATATACACGCATACAAAATAATATTCATACATATTTATATGCACACACATGTCACTATATTTGCTGGGTAAGCCTTACATATACATACTGAAGCGCATACGCATACTACTATGGGCTCCACGTGTACATATATACGCACATACGCACACATGTACACACAGACAGACACGCATATACGTACTCGTACAAATTTGTGCACATACACTCACACGCTCACGTACAGGCACACATACATATACATGCATACATATATACACGCGCGCATATACGTAGGAACATACATACGCATATGTGCCCAAAGACACATGCATGCACGCACACAGATGTATGCACATACGTGCGCATGCACACGCTCATACATGCATGCATGCACACCACACACATATGCACATACGCGCGCATGTACACGACCATGCATGCTCGTACACACATACACACACACGTACGCATACACACGCACACGCGTGTGCGCACACACATCCAGTCGCATGCATACACGTCAGCACGCATGCACATGCACACACCCACATACATATATATATATATACATACATATACATATATACACACATACACGTATATAAAACACATACATACATATACACACATACACACATATATATATACGTACACATACACTCCCACACACACACACACATGCACACATATACACACATATGCGCTCGCACACATCTACGCATACACCCACGCTCACACATGCATAAACATACAAGAGCACGCATATATACACGAATGCATATGTACAAGGACCAAGGTGGGGTTGGTTGAAAGAAGGAAGCGGGGAACAAGATGTAGGCCAGAGGGGGTAGAACTGTTATGTAAGATGGACGAAGATGGACTTAGGTGGAATGATAGATGGATAAATAGATGGATAGATGGATAGATTGATTGATTGGTGAGGGAATTTCATTGTTATGTGGATATATATATATATATATATATATATATATATATATATATATATAGCTGGATAGATACTCGAATACACACGTATGTATATATACATATAGACACACACACACACACACATAGATAGATAGATAGATAGATATATACATTTATTGTTATGTGTTCTTAGATAAATTTTTGTGTTATGCGTCCTTTGCGCTCAAACGTGCGTAGACGCATAAAACGTAAGGTTGTAATCATATGTATTTTTTGTCTAAAAAGCAGCGTGCAATATGGGTGGGTTCGTATATTTATTAAGGTAACGGTGTGGTTTTTCTTAAGGAATAGTTTGATCTTTGAATGAACTATTATTCTTCGTAACTATCTTGTAAGATTTTTAATTGTTTATTTTTATGGGATTTTTATAAAACAAAGTTCGGAAATATTTATTTCCGTTTAACTCGAGTTGTCCTAAACTGGTTAATGGTAGTCCCTAATTTCGAGTTGTCCTAAACTGGTCAATGGGTAGACCCTAATTTCGTGTCAATAAAGATGCTGGGTCGTGTGGGTAAATGGGGGAGGGGGCGTTTTATTTGATTATCACGATAGTGAGGATTTATTAATTAAGAGTGATTATACCCTAATCAGATAGAA
>CM042146.1:100900780-100913280 GCA_023376005.1 Doryteuthis pealeii
TCCCAGAGGTCTGGAAAAGAATTTGCGGAATGGAAATCAGAGGAAGGATCGGGACCATCCAAATTACAGCACTGTTAAGATCGGCTAGAATATCCAGAAGATCCTGGAGAACTGAGGAGACTTGCTGTCACTCAGCCTCCAGTGAACCACCGGCTACGGCAGGTGTAAAAAACTTGATAATATAATAATATAATAATTAATAATAATAATAATAATAATAATTTATTCCCTCCTTTCTTTTATAACATGCGTTTCTTCTTAACTAAAAGCTATTCTATTATTTGTTTTAACATCATATAAGTAAGTAAAGTTATCGGGTGGCCTAAAGTCGGTATCAGCCAGGGAGTCTATCTCTCTTTTCACTATCGCTAGAAAAGGGGATTGTTTTTGGCGTCTGAGGTGGTGCGCCAAACCTACCTTCAGCTCCTCACTTTACCGCACAGATCCATGTGCTACTCATATGCTGAGTTGGTGAGTGCCAGTATCGAACCCAGAACCTTGTGATTCCTAGTCGGACGCTCTCTAGAAAATGTGTATTCCTCAGTTTATTCCTTCTTCTTCACATTTATTTAATTTTTAACTCCATTTTCCATTTTCTTTCATTTTTTTTACATTTTTTTTTTTTTTTGCTTTGATCTTTTTCTGTCTACATTTTTATTAACTTACATATTTTCCTTCATTACATTTTTTTTCATTTTTTTCTACACTTTTCATTTTTTCTCTTTCTTGTTTTTTTTTTTTTCCTTTCATTACATTTCTGCTATAATTTTCCTTCTCTTTTTTTTTTTCATTCATTACACATTTACTATTTTTCATTTTTTTCTTTTTTTAACTTACCTTCCTATTTTTCATTCATTACACATTACTGCACTTTTTCTTTTTTCTCCTTTCTTTCCTTTATTACCTTCTTCATTTTTTTCATTCATTACATTTCTACACTTTTCATTTTTCTCTTTCTTTTATTAACTTACCTTTCTCCATATTTTTCATTCATTACACATTCTTTTTTTTTTTTTTCTCCTTTTTCATTCATTTTTTCATTCATTCATTACACATTCTTTTATTTTTTCTCTTCTTTTATTAACTTACCCTTCTCCATATTTTTCATTCATTACACATTACTACAAATTTTTCTTTTTTCTCCTTCTTTCCTTTTTCTTTCCCTTCATTTTTTTTCATTCATTACACATTTCTGCTCACTTTTCATTTTTCTTTTCCTTGTTTCCTTCGATTTCTCTTTTCTTCTTATCACAACGTTTGTTTTTTTTAATACGATTGAAAAACAGTATACTTCATTTTTTTCTTCTTCTTCATTCTAACTATCACATATACATTTTCTTTTCGAATTCTTTCATCGTTCTTCGTTCATTCATAGTAACATACTTTTTTTCTCCAAATAATATAAGCAACCAACAAATACACCAAGTACTAGCAAATATGAAAAAAAAAGTACTTAAAATATATGAAAGTTCTTACAAATATACATACGTATATTCGTTCGATAATTCAATCGCTTTGAACTTTTTCTTCTATTCCAAATCGATCTGAATGTATCTGCTCGATACACTTTCCACCCGTTTCCCACCCAAGTCTTAATCAGATTTTAAAATCCCGTTCATGCTTCATCCACCCTCCATCGGCAGCCGATTGCCGGAGTATTTGAATCGAGTCGATTAAGAGTACTTTCTTCTTTTCAGTTATCTTTTCTCACAATTATCAAACGTTTTTGCGCTGAATTTGACATAAGATATCTTGCGAGACGGCTCTCTTTAGTGCACCCAACATTCATGAATATATATATATATATATATATATATATATATATATGTGTGTGTGTGTGTGTGTGTGTGTGTGTGTGTGTGTTAGTATATATATATATATATATATATATATATATATATAATTTTTTTTTTACTTCTAAACCCTAACGGTGTGGAAAAACCCAGGGAATACAGTTTTTCCTGAAGAACCATTCGGGTGAAACCTAGGTAGATAGGATTTGACTCATGTAGTTCCTTATATATATATATATATATATATATATATATATATATATATATATATAGAGAGAGAGAGAGAGAGAGAGAGAGAGAGAGAGAGAGAGATATTACAGAATCATTGAAGTTCAAAATATGAATACGAACAGTTCAAGAATAAGTACACCATATATAGGAGGAGGGTGTCAACAAGTAATGCCATTTTGTTTAGGACAGGTATAGTAACCAACACAGGAACATGTATCATACAACAAAATGAAGCTGGTCCTCTGTGGATTTGTTGTGGACAAGCCTAGCGTACCTTGCGTAGAGAGTGAATGCGCTAGCCCAGTACTATTTATACACGGCTGTCTGAGAACATCAATTTGATTACTGAGATTGCAAGGATTATGGACCCCATTACGGGAACCGTCAACCTCGAGGTTTTAGCACTCTGTTGCGAGTTACTATGTGCCTGACACACATGTAGTTTGAATGTACTAGTATACTGAATACTGTATGATCCTGTATGATCCAGTATACAACAGGATCACATCCCGACTTCTCCACATAGTCACCGTTTCTCTCAATATTCAAACCATCTTCTATGAGAGTGCAAACATTATTCCAGTGACGAGGAAATGGAATCTCTAGTGCAGAAGTGGCTCAAAGAACAGTCAACAGAATTTTACGGGGCAGAGATACGTGCTCTCATTCAAAGGTGGAACATAGCTATTGAGAGAAACGGTTACTATGTAGAGAAGTAAGGATGTGATTCACAGAGGACCATCTTCATTTTGATGCCTGATACATGTTCCTGTGTAGGTAATTATACCTGTCCTAAACAAATTGCATTACTTTTTGATTCACTCTCGTATATATAACTGTCGCTTCGGCCAGGGTCCAGTGAGCTTCGGCCGTTGGACCTGCCAGAGGTTAAATTAATAGCGTCGATCCCAGGGGGCTATCCCCCAGGCAATACCTGACCTCTTGATTTAAAGGGGCAGGGCTGGGTTTATTGCCCAGCGCCTGAGGCACCCCCTTGAGGTCGAATGCCGACGGGATCGACGCAATTGTTGTGCTTACCACCTATGAGCTTCGGCTTGTGGTGGGCCCACATAAAAATGACCTTGTGTCAGCCTCATAAGTGGGATGGGAGACAAATAAACTCTCGACGTATATTTAGGCTATTTGACATCTGATTACAGAGGTGTTGCAATTATATGTTTTGTTCATAGTTGTACATTTTGATGATATAAATATATAATGATATTAATTTTAATCGCTGCCCTGTCGGCTGGCGCTGTAGAATACGCGGACTGCACCTCTGCAGAGGGGTAGATTCCTCTTAATGTGACCACGTGTTGTCCGTCAGTGTTTTTTCTGTTGACCACAACATACAATACTGATGATTATTTTACGAAAGTATGGATGTGTTGTCTTTTCTTTTTCTAAATGTTTTCCCAGATACCAGTTTCGTTTTTTTTTAAGTTGAGTATTCTGGGGTTTTTTCACCCCGGTAGAGTTTAGTGTATATATATATATATATATATATATATATATATATATATATATATATATATATATATATATTAATATATATATTGTATATATATTTATATGTATATATATATATATATATATATATATAGGTATATATATATATATTGTTATATTTATATGTATAATATATATATATATTGGTATATATATATATATAATATATTATATATATAAATATATATATATATATATGTATATATATATATATATATATATATATATATATATATATATATATATATATATATATATATATATATATATATATATTATATATATATATATACATGTGTGTGTACCAAATATATATATAATATATATATAATATATATATATATTTGTGTGTACCGATACATATGTATATATATTTGTTATATTTATATGTATAATATATATATATATTGTAAATATATATATGTATATATATATATATAAATGTACCGATATATATATATATATATATATATATATATTATATATATTATCACACACACACACACACACACACACACACACATACATATATATATATATATATATATATATATATATATATATATATATATATATATATCGGTACATTCATGTGTTCACAGTTCTGGTGTTAAATGTTAGAGCGGTTAATGGATTGGAAAAAAGAGTCCTTCAAAAAAAAGTTTCCCGGATGTATGAGTCTTACGTTCACCTCTCACTTAGCAAAAAATATTTTCCCACTTCCTTTTCTCCAAGTAGAGGTAAAATCGCAAAACAGTATGTACCCAAATGTCAGACTAAACTTTTATCATACTTGGTCAGAGAAATGGACATAGAATGCATGTGTATGTAGTTATTCACTAAGCTGCGAATCTAGGTTGTTAACCATTACACCAGGTGTATATTTATTTAGTCAACCCTTTCTAACGAGCAGGATGTGACACATGGTCAATATTTTTAAAACAACGATTTAACAGGTTTCTCAGGTTTCAACGTTTTCAATATAATAGAAATTGGATTTGTTTATATGAAAGTCCATTTTAGTTTAGAGAGACAAATTCAATCTGTGACAGTACCAAAGATCTATATGTTGATACTCTTGTTCCTTAATCTTCCGACTGTTATCATCTTGCAACATCCTCTGATTAAAAAAGGTGACGTCAAATTTGTCCAAGAGGAAATGCGACTAAAAGTAACTCCTGATTGTCTGTTGTCGCTTAATCGATGAATTATTATTATTATTTAAGAGTGTCGTTACCTCAGCCAAATAATGGATAATTCCATTTTTATCATAAAGAAAAAAAAAGACGAAATAGGACATACTAGTCAGAAAAAATATAATAAGAAAGAAAGGACGAGTGTAAAGATAGAGAGATGGGGTGACCGCGAGGAAGCGATAGCGCTAATATTTTCAATAAACACAATGAAAATATGAAAAGAAGGAAAGAAAGAAGAAAAATGAGAGTTACATCAAAATTATTTAACTTTTTACTTTTCAACTATTTTGCCATAGCTCTTAAGTAAATATATCAAACGTTGTAATAATTAAATAGTGGAGTTTAAAATCTTTGAATTCAGAGTGTCCCTTCTCCTAGACCGGTTAACACATCCAGGTTAAAGCACTCAGTCTGTCCAGCTATTTATCTATAGCTGGAAGGAAAATAATTAGATGTATACTTTTCCCAAGGGTATTAGCGAATTACAAACACCCTCGTTAAGATTTTGAACTCGGATCACCGTATCCCTTTCCTACGACGGTAACCATTACATAAAAAACATGAACAGAAGTGGGTGACACACATATATATATATATATAAGTGTGGCTACCGGTGAATATGACGATCGTTGGAGGCCCAGGATTCAGGGGTTAAGTCCGTGATAAAAACAAATACAAGTGCTCAATAAAAGTAGAGCAAATTTATAAAGAAATGGATGCAATAGAAACCTACTCGAGTTTCATCGTTAGAATAATCAGGGTTAAAATCCACTGAATTAATCAGTTACCGATAATTGCAGCTGATCACCGTATTTCATTGAATAAGATTTTACGTTAAATGAAAATCTTATTCAATGAACATACGTGTGATTAGAATTAATCGGCAACTCGATTAATTCAGTGATTTAACCCTGATTATTCTAACGATGAACTCGAGTAGTTTCTATTGTATACATTTATTATATATATATATATATATATATATATATATATATATATATTATATAGAGAGAGAGGAGAGAGAGAGGGGAATGCACTCAACAGGATTATATTTAGCGTGAATGTTTCGCAGATAATGAATATTGCTCAGTGTTCAACTTTCCCTTTACACCCCACATTGGTGTTATTGTGCCAGAGTTAATAAAGTATGTTGTTGTTATAAGTGGAGTGGCCTATTTTAAGCAACAGCCGAACAGCGACGGAGGCTATCCCTTTTCCCTAACGCTAGACCAGGTAGATTTTTTTCTGCTGGGCGCCTCACCTTCCGTCAGCTCCTAACCTTACCGCCAAATCAGATTACCTATCTGATCATGCACTGAGTTGAAAGAACCAGGAACCTCGCGATTCCTAGGTGAGTGCTCTACAGACTGGGTTAAGTATCAGCCGGACAGCGAGGAAGTATATCCCCTTTCCCTAGCGCTAGACCAGGGACACTGCTTCTGTTGATGTGGAGCGCCACACCTTCCGTCACTTTACTGCACAGATCAGATTACTAATTTGATCATGTGCTGAGTTGGCGAGGACGGGTATCGAACCAGAAACCATGCGATTCATAGTCGGGTGCACTTTCATCGGAGCTAAACCTGCCCCTCTTCAATAAAGTATAATTCATAGCAATTGTCGAGAAACAAGCAGACAGAAGTACAGACAGAGGAACCATGCAATTACTAGGCGGTTGTTCTATTGACTAAGCTAAATCGACCCCTCTTTAATAAAGTACACTTTATAGCAATTGTGCATGAAACAAGCAGACAGACGTACAGACAGGAGAAGCCATGTGTTCATATCTTTTATTTGGCAGAAAGTGATAAGAAACATTATTTCTCAACTCTTTTAATTTGTTGAAGTCCTTTTAACTTTCCAGACAGAAATTATTACATTTCAAAACTGAGTAAAACCTATTTGCAGATATCCGTTTATCCGCAGCGGTTTACTTTTATCTAATTGTTTTATTTACTAAAGAACTTATTCATTTTGAATGATGATTTTCGAACAGCAGACATTTTATTTAACAATCGCCGAATGTGCTACATAATTTTACCAAAACAAATTATTTGAATATTCTTTTAGAATGATAAAATAAGGTTAGCATTTGACTGAGATAGTTGTGTATTTCTAATAATTGTTGTTTGTTTGTTTTCTTTTACCGCATATCAACCTTTCCGGGTTATTCAATGCCGAATTATGTTATTTCTGATACACAAAGGACACTGGTTGCCTACAGTATCCCTTGTTTTTAAGTGGTCACCCAATGTGCTACATAACTTTACCAAAAAAATTATTTAAACTAGCAAAAACACCCTCCGGGTGGTGTAAAATGAATTTTAAAATTATTCCCTGAGAGAGTGGGAAAAATCAAATAGATAAAATAAAACCTTTAATATTAAAAAAAAATAATTACTTACTTAAAATGACTCATATTCGCTCCACTTCACTGATATATTTGTTTTGTTTTACGACAGTAGTGACCTCCAAAACGTTTTAAAAATTGATTTAATTATTCTCACTCTTATCTTGTAGAAAATTCAAAAATCGTACGAGTAAGATATATTTTGTTCCGATTTCATAAAATGAAATCGGGTGGTCGACCTAGTAAAAATATATTTCCCCGAATATATTTTAGGAAAAAAAAGCATTTTAAACATAAGTTCATCTAAAGGTGAATAAGTAGCAAAATCTTCGTGAAAATTTGACTACAATTGATTTTTCATAGAATTATTTTTTTTCAATTACTGTGACGTAAGCAGTGACGTAGTTTTGGTTACAGACAAAAAAGAGATTGACTCTCCATTATTAATAGAGATATTCCTTTAGAATGATAAAATAAGGTACATATGACAGAGATAGTTGCGTATTGTTGTTTGTTTGTTTTGTTTCACGGTATTTATATACCCGTTACGTCGGGTATATAATTGGTGAGAGATATACAGATGAGGGGATGATAACTTTGGTTCTTACTTCTTTTCTGCTTACTACTTCGGTCGTCATCTTCTCAGCGCTGATTCTGTGGGTTGATTTCTTTTTTGTTCGGGCTGGCTATCGTGCATTTCTTGTTTGTTAATTAATAAAGTAATACAGTCAAAAACCGCTCAGTGAGAAGCAACATCTTTGAAAGAACATCTTCTCTCAGCGAATAACTGGCTAAAACTAAAACTTCTGTCTTACAAGTCCTATTGGTGCGTTTTTCAGCGGGTCAAGCGGAAGTCACCACATGTCAATCATGCCAACGGTAATTTTTCACTTAACTTCCTCCGATTTGAATTTTCTAACGAACTCTGATTTAAAATTTATACTTCACTACTTACATAATTTATGGTCTATCCATGAATTATGTAAGAACAGCATATTAACACTTTTCAGGTCATTTAATGCCGAATTAGGTTTTTTTTATAAACAAAGAACACTGGTTGCCTACTGTACCTGAAGTTGATTAAATGGTCACACAATGAATTAGTGAACAGGTTAATGGCTGATTAACTTCGGTGATCTACTGAGAGCCAGAACTTTCATCCAATAACTGTAGTAATTCGTGTTTAAATTGAATATAAGACTATGATTCCGAATACTAATTTTCAATGTGTTGATATTTTCACTTTTGAATACTGATTTTCAAAATGGTAATATTTTTATTTCAAATACTGATTTTCAAGATGGTAGTATTTTTAGTTTTGCCTTTCAAGATGGTAGTATTTTCGGTTTTGACGATCAAGAATGTAGTATTTTTAGTTTTGACGTTCAAGATGGTAGTATCTTCCGTTTTTACTTTCAAGATGGTAGTATTTTCGGTTTTGACGATCAAGATGGTAGTATCTTCAGTTTTGACGTTCAAGATGGTAGTATTTTCCGTTTTGATGTTCAAGGTGGTAGTATTTCTGTTTTGACGATCAAGATGGTAGTATCTTCAGTTTTGCCTTTCAAGATGGTAGTATTTTCGGTTTTGACGATCAAGATGGTAGTATCTTCAGTTTTGATGTTCAAGATGGTAGTATTTTCTGTTTTGATGTTCAAGGTGGTAGTATTTCTGTTTTGACGATCAAGATGGTAGTATCTTCAGTTTTGAGTATCAGTTTTTTAGATAGTTGTATTTTCGAACCCTGATCTTTTCCAGATGGTAGAATTTTTAATTGAAAATATTGATCTGAATAAATGTATATTACATAAATTAGCCAAAATACCCCTCCGGGTGGTGTAAATAATTTAATGCCAGAGAGTTTATACCACAAGTAAATAAAATGGTCAAATTTATTAGAGGATTAAAAAAATAAAACAATTTAAAATGAAAACTTGTTTCTTAAACTTTAAATATATTTAAAAATAAAACAAACTATATATAAATATATATTACTTGGCAGATATTTATAAAAACTTGTTTTAAAAACAATGAGGACCGTCTAAGGTTACATTCTCAAATTTTGAGTCTATCTAATATAAGGTTGTTCTGTATTCTATGTATTGACGATTTCGGGTAATGTGACGTAAGCAGTGACGTAGTTTTGGTTACAGACGAATAGATACCAAATCTCTATTGTTAATAGAAGATATGATATCTCACAACAAAACTAACATTCGTTTCTAACAGCACACCATTTTAACTTATTTCTCCCTATTTAGTTTTCGAACCCCTCCGCCATGAGAAAAGTATGGAAAATGTCAATTTTTGCAACTGCTTCTAATTTAGCAAACCACACCCGGAAACGCAAAGTTTAATCCAACTGGAGATCTGAACCCTGACCTGTCTTCTGTCAATCATTCCTTTTCGAACGCTCGCTACACCCGATAGATTTGTGGGGGATATTATTACATGATAAAAGCTACAGCGTAAAAATACGGTTTCTTCTGTATTGACAGCCATCAACAAATACATACATGACAAATGGCAAAAAATAATGGGATGATCAAATTCATAATAAGCTCCATGAGATAAAAGCTGTCATCGGTAAGTGGCCGGCAGGCCTCCGGGAAAAAAAGAGAAAAAAAAGAAGTGATACTCTCCAGACTGCGTAATTGGCATACCCACATCACACATTCTCAACTTTTAAAAAGAGAGGACGCTCCAGTACGTTCAACATGCAAGGCACAGCTCACTATTAAACACATCCTCCTAAATTGCAACAGTCTCAGACAAACCTGCACCAAAATATTACCAGACAAAAAACTTAAGAGACCTCTTCGAAAATATCAAACCAGAAAACATTTAAAATTTTCTAAAAACAAGAAAGCAACGTTTGCAACAAGATCTAACCAAACATAACCGAATACTACCATAAAACGGTTACTCTAAAGACTAAAACCCATATGAAAAACATTCTACATAACCCTTTCTGGCATTAAATGACCTACAGAGGTTGATATGCCATTAAATAAAACTCATACTCAAACTATTCTGTATAAAACACAGTACCTAAATAAACCTGACGAAGCTACAGTTCACATAGCGCTAATACCATTGGTAAAGGTATGAATCCAAGTACTCTCCCTCCTGCTATGGGTAAATAGTAGGGAAGACTGGGCTCTTTAACCTTGGTTAGGCTACCAGTCTAGGAGAAGAAAAACTCTGAATTCAAACCTGTTAAACTTCGTTTTGGGTGGCCACTACTAGAATAGGATCAATCCTAATTAGGGATATATTTCCCTAATTATACAAAAAACAACTAATAAAGATGAATGTCCGTCCAAGGAAATTAAAAATGAAACTAACTTGCTGTTTGCTTTAGAGAGTTTCATAGTTTAGTCGGTAGAGCGTCCGGCTAGGAACAACAAGGTTCTTGGTCCGGTACCGGCCCTCGTCAACTCAGCGGATCTGTGCGGTAAAATAAAGAGCTCATGGTAGGTGTGGCGCTCCACCACAGACGCAAAAACAAATCTCCTTGTTCTAGCGCTAGTGAAAAGGGGATAGATTCCCTTGCTGTATGGCTCATACCGACTAGAGTCCACCCTGATGACTTTACTTACTTCATATATATATATATATATATATATATATATATATATATATAGCCCCTCCCTCGACATCTTTACTTAGGTTATCCGTTGCTGTTAATTTCTTATTTACTAATGGACTGAAATAGAAATTCTCACAAGAGCAATACAATTTATGTTTAATATTACCTCGTGTATTTGACAGAAATTTTAGAGATCGAAATTATATTAAACTACATGAACGATTCTATATTGAGCGCCTCCCCACATTTCTAAATTGTCTGTATCCTAATGCGTAAACAAAAGTGGAGTATCTTAGTTTACTGTGGATATACCAAAATATGATTTGGTTTTTACAACGTTTGATATGTTTATTTAAGAGCTGTTGCGAAATAGTTTAATATGTAAAAAGTACAATAATCTTGAAATAAAACTTTCTAGCACTCTTTATTTTCTTTCTTTCCTTCTTTTCATCTTTTCCTCGTGTTGTATTGATACAGATTAGCGTTACTGCACTCACACCCTATCTTCAACCTTTCCTTATTCTCTGTGTGGCCTGTCATTTTTATGTGTTTCTTTCTTTATAAAAAAAACGGAATGGTCCATTATTTAACTGAGTTGACGACACTCATGAGAAATAATAATTTGGCGGATAAGCAACACAAGATTATCAGGATTTACATTTTTTCAGTTCAACTTGGACGACTAGGACGGATTAATCTTTAACGAGAGGGTGTTACAAGATGACAGATTGAAAAAAATACCGTTTTAAAAATCAGTAGTCAAAATTGACAATACTATACGACCGTTGTCATCTTGTAGCACCCTCTGGTAAAAAAAAGTTAGACCATCTCAGTCGTCCAAGCTTAAATCCAAAAATGTAAATTCTGATTATTTGGTATTCCTTATCCGCCAAAATAAGGAACGCTAGTATTAATATATAGTTTGAGCGCATCTCCGCATTCGTAAATTGTTTGTATCCTAATGTGTAAACGGAAGTGGAGATCTTAGTATATTCGTTACCTTTCATCCAGAAAATATCGTCTACTGTTAAATAACTAAAGAAATCTGCAGCTATAGAGATACATAACGAGAGTTTGAAAAGAAACTACTTTGATGTTAACTGATAATTTCAAGAAATACATTCTGCGTGTTATTGGATTCTTTGACTGGCCATTTGAAAATCAAAGCACAATTCCATTAATACCCAAGAAATGTTCACCATAAGTCTTGGTATTGTATACCGGCGTTAGACTTTGAAAAACGAGTAACACGTATATATAAATATATAACATTATATTTCTATTCTGTAGTGGTGATGGGGGGAAATAGATATTTGAGTCAACAAGTTCCTGCTGAAGGGGGCACCAAAAAGAAGCGAGTTCACCGTCTTCTCGCAGGCCAAACTTTCTTTTGGTCAACACAGTCTTCGTCTTTGACCAGCAGCTGAAAATCCGTCGTCGTCGTCGTCAAAATGATCTTTTCTGACTGCCACACACGTAAGCCGAATGTTTCTCTCCTTGTCAACGCACGCTCTACTCGCTTTGGTTATTTATGGGCATATTACTCAAACATCCGGGCACCTCAGTCGAACCTCGCGTCCGTCGAGTGCCTAAATCGCATTTGTTTTTGCATTCGATCCCGGCAGGCAAAACAATGTCTTGCTCTTTTTATTTTTCGTTCTCCTTCACAGTTGTGTGGATCAGGAGAATCGTAGACATGTGGGACCACATACAAAGGGGTTGTCGGATGTTTGAACAGCGAGCAATCACTGACTTCAGCCAAAATTCTAGATTTTATATAGACTTAGAAATTTCTAAACCTCCTTGAGCTTGACACCCACGCAGATTTC
>CM042146.1:100918280-100953280 GCA_023376005.1 Doryteuthis pealeii
AGCGTTGGATTCCTTGAGACTATTTTTATATCTATATATAATGGAGATAGACTGCATTTTTGTCTGAAGCCGAAACTCCGTCACTGCTGACGTCAGATATTCTAAACCATATTCTAGCGTTTATCAATGAGAACCTAATTTATAATCAATTTGTCTTATACTTAATATTAAAGGAACAAATTGCTTTATATACAAGTATTAAGATGCGTTTGTAATATTTGCTGGTTTGTAATATTTGCATAGCCAATTTTCAACGAATCTTTTAATAAATGCATGTTTAGTTCTAAACAGTTTCTAATTGATATTTTAATTTTTTATTTGTATTTATAATTATTTCATGTATAAAGTTTTGCGAGAAATTAATTTAAAAATAAAGATACAGCCACTAATTTCAATCTTACGTTAAATTATTAGTTATGGTCTTTTGTCCGTGACTACTCCCGTTTTCGTTGCGGTAAAAAAAAAAATATTTTTAAAGTTTTAATAGAGTTAATTTTTAATGAAAAAATTTATAGATAAAATTTATTTTTAATTTTCGCGGCACCTTCACAAATATAACAAGTATTTTTTATTTCAAATTATTTTATTTCTATTAGGAATTTTTAAAAATTTATAGATAAAATTTATAGATAAAATTTATTTTTAATTTTCGCGGCACCTTCACAAATATAACAAGTATTTTTTATTTCAAATTTTATTATTCCTATTAGGAATTTAAAAAAAAATGTTTACATTTATTTTTAATTCAAAATTTGTTTACGGTTATTCCATATTACTAATATTAAAATTAAAATAACAACCAGTTCTGAGCGATGCTTTTCCGCTAAATATGATGACCCTGATTTATTTAGAAATTAAGAAATATCTTTTAATTTTAATTTGTCATAAATTCCCTTACAGAAACAGACGACAAAAAACAACAACAACAAAAAAATGATTTTACGTGTTTGTTTTTTTAACACTTAGCGCTTCTTTCTTAAACTAAAAATTAATCTTTATTTTTTATCATAATTGACGCAATACTTTTAAAATTCATTATTCAACAATGTTTAACCGAAGTTCGGTTTGTATAAACAAAAGCGTGATAAAAAAAAAAGTCCCCTACCTAATCGATTTAGATAGGGGACTTTTTAAATACAATAAAATGATACAAACACCATGAAAAAATTTATAGATAAAATTTATTTTTAATTTTCGCGGCACCTTCACAAATATAACAAGTATTTTTTTTCAAATTTTATTATTCCTATTAGGAATTAAAAAAGATGTTTACTTTATTTTTAATTCAAAATTTGTTTACGGTTATTTCATATTACTAATGTTATTTTTCATCATTTATTTAAATTAATTGTAGCGAGAAATTAATAGTATTTTGTTCAATGCTTAAACAATGTTTAAACAATACACATTCATCAATAAGAGGATTACTATTCTGTATTAGATGATTGAAAATAGCATTTTACTTCGAGTTTATATAAATTTTGTTTTGTTTTTAAAAATTAAATAAATAAAATTATTCGTCGGATCTGAAACCCCCATCTAAAATTTTTTAAATCTTTTTTCTTTTTCTTCAATGGATTATTATCGATTACACACCAATCTATCAGATTGTAAAAAAAAAATTCAAAAAAGTTATTTATTTTTCGAGTTTTCAGGGGTGCTCAGTTCCCCGTATAAGTTTATTGTAAATCGATCCCCCATATCGGAACCGCTAAAAAATTTTTTTTTTTTTTTTTTTTTCCTTCAATGGATTGTTATCGATTACACACCAATCTATCAGATTGTAAAAAAAAAAAGCGCCTGATTCAAAAATAAAGAACTTGGGGTTTAAGGTGAGTTTAATGGGAAAATAAATAAATAATTTGGGTTCTGTTTTTTCTGGGCCACCCTAACTTTGACACGTTTGCGCCAGTTTCCTTTCGAGCGGTTCTGATATGGGGCAGCGATTTACTATAAACTTATATGTCGGCATGAGCACCCCTGAAAACTCAAAAAATAAAGAACATTTAAGAATTTTTAAAAAACCTGATAGATTGGTGTGTAATCGATAATAATCCATTGAAGGAAAACAATAAAATAAATAATGAATAAATTTTGTAGCGGTTCTGATATGGGGGATCGATTTACAATAAACTTATACGGGGAACTGAGCACCGCGGAAAATAAATTTTTTTGAATTTTTTGTTCTTTTACAATCTGATAGATTGGTGTGCAATTGATAATAATCCATTAAAAGAAAGAAAAAAAAATTAAAAACAAAAATTTTAGATGGGGGGTTTCCAGATGCTCAGGTCTGCCAATTATTCAATTTAATGCTTACTTTAATGGATATAAAATTTATTAAATCTCTAAGAAAATGAATTAAGAGTGTAACAACATATATTATATTCATTAATTTATTGTACAAACATTTTTACATAAACTAGCAAAAAACGCCGTCTGGGGGGTTATAAAAATTAATTTTTGAAAGTTATTGTCTGAGTTAAAATTTCCATATAAGAGGGATTGTATTATCGGTAAAATCATCAAATTTATTAAAGGAGTAAAGAAAAAATGAAACCATTTGAAATGGAAACTTACTTCTGTCCCCCTCAAATCAAAATGTTGCATGCATCTATTGATCATTAATCAAATAATATTTTTATCAATGACAGTGTTTTGATGTAAGCAGTGACGTAGTTTTAGTTACAGACAAATTGATACCGAATCTATTATCAAAAGATTTTATTTATTGAAAAAACTTTTTACAAAATTCATATTTTTACATAAGTGTACCAAACAAAATTTAGTTAACTTTCATAATTTCTATTTCAAATTGTTTATTTTTTACTCCTTTAATGAATTCAATGATTTTAATTACTAAAATCATTAAATGTTGAATGTCCTTTTAAAGTTTTTGGCATATTTTGGCATTGTTGTTTTTTATTACTTTATTTGATTTATTAATTTTATAGCAACATAGTTTTAGTTACAGACAAATTGATACTGAATCTCTCATCAAAAGATTTATTTATTGAAGAAATTTTTTAAAGAATTTATATTTTACAGAATTTTACCAAATAAAATTAGTTGAAAATAAATCTATAAATTAGATATTTTTTATTTACTCCGATTAAAAAAAAAATTAATATTAGGTATTATTTAGCATTTAAAATTGATTTAAGTATCATTACTCTTTTATTTTATGTAATATTTATTTACACTAAAACTAAATGTTTGTTAAATGTAAAATAAATAAAGTGAATATTTATTGTTTTATTTCAAAGATTTTAGAAATAATCAAAACAATAAAAATCATTTTGTATAGTTGATTGTTTTATTCATTGATAAACCAAATTCAATTTTATTATTGAATATTATTTCAGGATAAACTTTGGTGTAGAAAGTTAACTTTCCTAATTTCTATTTCAAATTGTATATTTTTTACTCCTTTAATGAATTTGATGATTTTAATTACTAAAATCATTAAATGTTGAATATCCTTTTAAAGTTTTTGGCATATTTTGGCATTGTTGTTTTTTATTACTTCAATTCATTTATTAATTTTACTTGGATACTACCCCTCTGACATTGAATTTTAAATCCCACTCGGCTCAGGCTATATTTTTCAAAATTTTATTTTTACACTGCCCGAAGGGCGGTTTTGTTATGCTAGTCTTATTATAATGGAGATTGTGTGCTTTTCTGTCTGTAACCGAAACTATATTACTACTCATATCACTATTCCCTTAGTTATTGACATCACATTTTCCATGATTGTATTTTTATTTAAACCTCAATTATTAATAAAATTGTTTTACATTATTAATACTGTTAACCATATCTACATACTGACAACATGCAATTATATTTATATATACAACAAAATAGTGGTTTACAGTGTGAACGGGAAGGCTAATTTGCATATTGATATTAAAAATGGGATTTTATTAAATATGTGCTTAGTATTATTGATTTCTAACTGTTTGGTTTTATTTTAATGAATATAATCAAAAATCTCTTCAATGAATCTTAAATGAAATCCATTAACAAGAAAAATAACTGTCATTTTATTCTTTACTTCCTCTTTAACTAAATACTTAAATTAGAAAAAATAACAATGAAAGACGAGAGTGATGGAAGAGTAAGTTTCAGTTGTTCTATTTTTTTATATACTCCCTCTGTTTCAAATCTTTTTATCGGTATTCTTATTTAGCCTTTCTAATTTAATATAATATTTTATTACATTAAACTTAAATACTTGCACCCGGAGGGTGCATATATTTGCTAGTATATATATATATATATATATATATATATATAATATATACATATATATATATGTGTGTGTGTGTGTGTGTGTCCATAAAGTCGTACAGAAACAATTTACCTGACTTCATATTACATGTTTATTATTATTTTACAAAAATATTTATAGATATAAACAGGAAAATTTAAGTATTTCATTATTTGCCTCCACTCATATTGTTACACATATTTATTGGAAATCTTTCATTCAAATCTCAAAATTACAAAGGGAAACAATAATTCAAACAGCAAAACCAAATTACTCATACATATATACACATATATATATACATACTTATATATACATACATACATGTATATACATATATATACATACATATAATACGAATGTATATATGTGTATATATGAGTATTACTCCTATATACACATATATACATACTTATACATACATATAGAAATAAATATATATATACATATACACACACATATATACAAATACATATACACACATGTACGTACATATATATACATACACGTTTTAAGCGTGTGGTGTAATGGTTAGAGTCGTGGGAAATGGACTCGTCGCCCCGAGTTCAAATCCTGGATGTGGTAATTGCATTTCCCTTAGAGCTAATACCCTTGGGAAAGGTATGAATCCTACTCTCCCTCCAGCTATGGATAAAATGGTAGGGTAGATTGGGCTCTTTAACCTAGGTTAGGCAACCGGTCTAGGAGAAGGAAAACGCTGAATTCAAATCTGCTGAACTCCGCTTGATAAATTGCCCTTGTGTCACATCCTGCTCGTGTGGAGGGGTTGGTATATTATATATATATATATATATATATATATATATATATATGTGTGTGTGTGTGTGTGTGTGTGTGTACACTAAACTGCGCCCAGGTGAATGAGCAGTTTATGACATGCAATACTCCACTTTGGCCCTATCTTGGGCTAGACGGGCGGTCGGAGAGGCCCCCTCCGATCAATCGGCTGGTCACGTCAAGCCTTAACACCTATATGATTTTCCCAACCCTATTGCCCTTATGGCAAGGCCCAACCCCTTATTATCATATGGGTGCTGGAAGGCGTGGTCTGCGGGTCTACATGTCCTGGGAATGACGTTAATCTCTATCTGATGGTGAGGTTCCAGTTTTGGAGGTCTGGGGAATGTGGAGCACCCCTTCATCACCATTGCTCCCTTGTCGACTCTGACCCGGAGGGGTAGTACCTGTTAGAGTCCCATCTATGGGTTAAATAGAAAAATGTATTTATAAAAAAAATGTATTATCCATTAAGAATTGATTTATTTCAAAATTTTATCGGCATTAAATGAACCACTGGGGTTGATATGCCGTAAAACAAAACAAAACAAACAAAACAAACACTAAACTGCATTCGATGGTGAGGCTCCAGTTCAGGAGTTATGTATTGTGCTGTCAACGTTATCGTTATCATTCTTCCCAGATATACACAGAGCCGTAGGGTAATTAGGCTGTGGAAGACAGAAGACGCAAGTACATCCTTTTGGACAGGATGTGCACAAAAAATAACATTTCCTCTATTTCAAGTAGTCATAACAACAAAATTTATTGGAATATGTTTATAAATATGTTGACAGCATATAAATTAACTCAAAATGTTAATTCTTTCAACAGCACAATTTCTGCTCAACACTCCCACCACCAGATGTCAGTGAAATACAATATGGCGTCCACCCTACACCAACGTATTCTTGGGCACAACCTGTATACATTTTGGCTGCGAAAAATCACGTCAAATTGGTAGGATAGTGATCTTCTATCGTTATCTATATATAAAAGAAAGTTTGGTATGTACGTGTCGACTTATAACTCATCTATATGTATAAAAGAAAATTTGGTATGTACGTGTCGACTTATAACTCAGAAAAGAGATATTATTCAGATTCGAAATCTTGCATACACCTTGACATCCTTATAACTAAGAAACACATCAAATTTGGTTATTAATTTTTAATGATTAAGGGATATAATTAATTAATTAAACAAAAATCAAACGATTTGCGATAATCGTGGCATAGCTGCTGCTCTCTAATGTAAAAAATCACTTTTTTGACAGCATATAAATTATATAGATTATCTGGTGCCTATGTAAACAGTTTTTAAAATGGCGCCGCTGCTGGTAATTTGAAGTTGACAAAGTTGTGCCTTAATCAGACCGGGTACTTTTGCTAATATATATATATATATATATATATATATATATATATATATATATATATATATATATGGAAATACGGTGAGGAAATTAATCCGACAATATGAGAAGAAAAACACAGGATGTTACGATCAGGGGAAACAATTGTATCGCCTATTCACGTTTCTGGATGCGTCATCCTATGATCTTCACTTTCCATTTTTGCACATGCAATGATGACGTCATCAGCTTTCGTAAACAAACGCACATATAAAGATTAACGGTTTATAACATCATATTCACTCATTCACTATACACTTAACATTTTTCATTTTGTCCCTCACAAAAACATTCCTTAACAGTGTCCTGATGATGGTTTAATACCGAAATACTTAAGTATTGACACATAAAATTGTTTCCCTGATCGTAACATCCTGTGTTTGTTATATTTTTTGAAAATATTTTCTTCTCATATATATATATATATATATATATATATATATATATATATATATATATATATATATATACGAGGGTGAATAAAAAATATTGTAATTTTGTTGAGGACAGGTTTAATTAAAAAAAGGAACATGTATCATACATCAAAATGAAGCTGGATCTCTGTGGATCATGTCCCTAGTTAAATACATAGTCACCTTTTTTCTCAATAGCCATGTTCCGCCTACGAATGAGAACATGTATTTCTGTCCCGTAAAATTCTGTTGACTTTGAGCCACTTCTTCACTACAGATATCACTTCCTCGTCACTGGAATAATATTTGTCTCTCATAACTTCTTTCATGGGGCCGAAGAGATGATAGTTTGAAGGCGCTAAATCTGGTGAGTATGGAGGATGCGGTGAAGTTGTTCATCCGAATCAGGCGATTTTCTCCCTTGTTCTGATGGTTGTTTTTTTTTCGAGTATTGTGATGCAGAAGGGGAACATTGTAGATTGGAAAGTTGTGTATTACTCATCGGATTCATGCTCTGAGCCTCATTAGGGTCTCAATAAAAGTCTTAGTTAATTAAAAAATTAACATGAAATAAAGAAAATGGCATTACTTTTTCACCCTCCTTTGCATATATATATATGTGTGTGTCTGTGTGTGTGTGTGTGTGTGTGTGTGTGTGTGTGTGTGTATTAATACGCTTGTTCTTAAATCTTCCGTTCGCTATCATCCTGTAACACCCTCTGGTTAAAAATGAGACGATCCAAATTGTTGAAGATGTTATGCAAAAATGTAAATCCAGATTATCTGGTGTCACTTAATCGCGGATTTAGTATTCAGCCCATTTTATTTCACACAGTTTTAAATCATTTCAAATCGTCTTGCAACGCTCAAATACCCAACGCAAAATTAAAATGAATTGAAAAAAAAGTTACATGTTTGTTTTATTTGTAATATTAAAATTATTAGAGGTCCCGGTCTCCTGACTTAATTTACGCTATGTTTTAGCGAGTCAAATTAGTTATTTTCCGAGTCGTATTTTTTGTCACTCATTGTCAACAAATTAATTTAGATATTTTAAATGTCACCCTCCCCCCAGATTTTTATCGGCAAATCAATGTAAATATTTTACAACCCCACTTTAAGAGAGAGAGAGAGAGAGAGAGAGAGAGAGAGAGAGAGAGAGAGAGAGAGAAGAGAGAGAGAGAGAGAGACGGAGAGATTATTATACTTTTTAAATATTGAACAATTGCAATAGCATTTAAATAAACATAACAAACGTTGGAATAATTAAATTATTATGCTATGGTATATCAACAGGTCCTGCTAGTATATATATATATATATATATATATATATATATATATATATATATATATAACTTTCAATAATAGAGAAAAATAAACAAACCGTCATTTGGATATTATAAATTAATTTCGACCGGTAACTTAATAAATGAATCCAGTTTCGTCAGACAGCCTTCATAAAATAACCAAGAAAATAAACTAGAATTACTCGAACGTCGAAGGAGTTTTTTGTGCAAAACAATATTCAGATTTGGAACCATCCAGTGAGCTCTCCAGATTTTAACTCAACCGTGAATATTTGGAGATGGATAGCAAAGGATGTTTATAAACATGGATTGTAATTTGAAATTGTAAATGCTCTTCGTACTGCAGTTTATGCATCCTAGGCAAGCATCCTCATGCACCCTCATGCACAAGTTAATAATGAGTAAGACAAAGCGAAAAAAATGGCCACATTACTCGTAACAAAAGAACAGTATTGACTATATGTTCATATTTACATGTTTAGTGTATCTATTTGACCCCTAGGTGGGACCCTACAAGCAATATCCCCAAGGTCAGACGTTTGAGTTTCATTTCACCCCCTAATGCCCTTACGAAGTGCTCCATATAATACACTATATTGTGTGATGTCATATTTATTGTGTATATTTCTTGGTTTGTTGGATTTTACAGCATGTCAACCTTTGTTGGGTTATTTTATGCTGAACCCATTTTGTTTTCAATTCATATTTTTGTTTTGAATTTTCAAAGTAATTCGCAAATATGGACGATATATTTAATATTAAATTGTCATTGTGACTTATTTATTCTGTATTTTCTATTTTTATTTACATGATCTTATCTTTATAACCAACCAAAAAAAAATTATTTGTCAATGTCTGTTTGAATTAATCAATTAAAAGCTTTCCATTGTTTGTTGATGAATTAAATGTAAATGTTTTGCAAATATAATTCAATAAAAGTAACAGTATTTTATATTTATTGAAACCTTTTGTATCTGGTCTATAGATTTTGAATAATATTGTGTAGTTATTTCTTAGGAGATTTGTTTTCAGCAATGGTTATTTTATTTTTTAGGGATGTTGGAATATTTTGACATATAAGGTGTGCTGAAGATCATAACTTAGATTTATAGACTCTTTGAGATGGCGTGGTCTACCAATCAAAACGAATGAATATGTGGTTGGTTAAATATTTAATGACATTGGTGGACTGTCGCTCAGTTTGTTGTGGGATGACCCACAGACCAGGATTCTTTAACACAGACCAACGGTCATGGATTCTTTAATACGGATGAATGGACAAGCATTATAGGATTCTTTAACATGGATCAAACTTAATGCCAGAAGGGATCCCCACTATAAAACTGCTCTCACCTACAGCCTAAAAAGGGCCACACGAATCGTAACAAAAGAACAGTATTGACTATATGTTCATATTTACATGTTTAGTGTAGTTATTTAATGGCAGATTTTTTTTTCTTTTCACACAATTCTATTGAATAGAAATAATTTGAAAATAGATCTATTTGACCCCTAGATGGGACCCTACAAGTAATATCACCAAGGTCAGATGTTTGAGTTTCATTTCACCCCTAATACCCTTGCAAAGTGCCCCATATAGTACACTACATTGTGAAAAACATGATTTCCTCTCCAAAACATCCAAATTCTTAACCTCTATATAATGCGAAAGTCGGTATTTACCCAAAGGTCAAAGGAGTTTTTTTGTGGAAAACACATTCAGCCTTTGAGCCATTCACTGAGCTCTCCAGATTTAAACTCAGTTGAGAATGTTTGGAGATGGATAGCAAAGGATGTTTATAAACATGGATTGCAATTTGAAATTGTAGATGTTCTTCGTGCTGAAGTTTATGCATCCTAGGCAAGCATCCCATGCACCCTCATGCAGAAATTAATAATGAGTATGCCAAAGCGAATTTTCCAAGTAATTCGAAAAAAAATGGAGGATATGATAAATATTAAATTGTTGTCGTGACATATTTGATCTGTGTTTTCTATTTTTATTTACATGGTCTTATCTTTATTAACCCCCCCCCCCTCCCGCAAAAAAACACTTATTCAATATTTCTTTAAATTAATCAATTAAAACCTTAAAATCTTCACGTTTTATTGATAAACTACTTTTTCTAATTAAATGTAAATATTTAGCAAATATATTTCGATTAAAGTAGCAATATTTTATATTTTTGAACCCATTTTATCTGGTCTTAAGATTTTGACCAGGATACATATATATATATATATATATATATATATATATATATATATATATATATATATATATTTGGAGGATATGTGCTTAATTGAAGTCATACCTAATTTTGAAAATTAATCAGTTGATAATTAATGAATTTAGGCGGGCATATATGTTCAGATGCATAAATTCATTAATTATTAACTAATTGTCGGCTAAAGACCATATAAAAAATAAACACATTATTTGTTTACTTACTTTCATATATATATATATATATATATATATATATATATATATATATATATATATATATATATATATATACGAGGGCCATCCAATAAATAAGGTAAATTATATAAACTAGGTATGTCCAAAAAGTATCGAGATTTTTTGTACTTTTCGACACACTTTGTATTCTGAAATATACATTGCAATCATCATTCATTTCTATCTTGGTAAATACAGCTTAAACTTCGTACTCTTTTGACATAACTTGAAAAAATTCATGAATGGAACGCTATTTTTTAAAACACAAGGTGTGTCACAAAGTACAAAAAATCTTTTTTGACACACCTTGTATATATATACATATATATATATATGTGTGTGTGTGTGTGTATGTGTGTGTGTGTGTGCGTGTGTGTATGTGCGTGTGTGTGGAATTAAACAAAACGCAGGTCTCGTGTTTAACGATTTTATTGGTGATCTTTCCAACTTTTCTGATCAACTTTTTTTTATATTTGGATGGAATTCGTGGATTAGTCCACCGAAATTCATATCCCGAGTACTTTCGGCAATTCGAAGTGCCATCATCAGGGGTGAAGTGTTTATCAGGGGTAAAATCGCTAAACAGGAGATCTGCCTTTTGTTTAATTCCACATGTATAAATGAAAGAATGCTGCCCAAATACACACACACACACACACACACATTTATATATATATAATATATATATATAGAGAGAGAGAGAGAGAGAGAGAGAGAGAGAGAGCGTAAGGGCAGGAATGAAGGAGAGAGAGAGATTTTTACAGATAAAATAGATAAATAGATAGATAGGGTTTCATCCCAAAAGATGCAGATATTTTATATCATGAGAAATGTTCGGTTTGTGTTTAGCGGATTTGTGGGAATAAGGATTTGCGCCTCCCCCCACCCATTACCGGATTTACTTGCAAGGGGAAGTACAGAAGCTGAGTTGTTCAGGCTAAGTTTCCATACAAGGACTGACCCATCTTGCACTTTATCGCATGTGTGTACACGCTGGCCGTTGACCCCACAAAAGGGGTCATCAGCCAGTGACATTGCTTATTTTTCATTCTCTGTGTGGGGGGGGGGGCTAGCAATCATCTTCATCTGTTAGGCCGGGTGGGAACACTGGTGTGGCTGCTGAACGCTCCAGCATGCAACACGGGGTACAGCTAACAGTCTGTGTGTGACATGTTATAGATAGATTATAGATATATATTGTAAGAGTTTTGAGATAGAGATAAAGGATATGAATAGACTGATGTAGATAGGTAGATAACTAGTTACATAAGGACATACATTGATTCTTAGATATATAGATAGATTGATAGATAGATGCGTAGATATGAACAGAGATAGATAGATAGATAGATTGATAGATAGATAGATATGAACAGACTAATATTGATAGATAGATTTAGAGATAGACGGATAGATATAAACATAATGGGATAGATAGATAGATAGATAGATAGATAGATATTAACAGTCTAAGATATATACATATATACATATATACACACACACACACACACACACATATATATATATATTTATATATATATATATATATATATATATTATAGTGTATTAATTTGAAAGCAATTACAATGCAAGTGATTGCTTTCAAATTAATACATTATAACATACTTAACAATCCTTCAAGCAAATTACAAACATATATATATATATATATATATATATATATTATATATATATATATATATATATATATATATATATATATATAAAACGTAATACCCTCTCAAAATTACGGTCATTTATAATCCAAATATATAATTTATTATATTTAATCTATTTGAATTTAAAAATACACATAAAATATAGTTTTCTAAAATTATTCATCAATCTTTCTAATATATAATGAAAGATAATCTTTTTATTTTTTTACTGATCTATCTAATTAATTTTATATATTTCATTTTATTTTACAACGGTAAAAAAAAGCTAAGTAAATTCTTCTATTTGACCGTTTTTATTTTGAATTCAAGATAGTTACAATATAGCAATATTCACCGGAAGTTAACCAGACAAGATTATATATATATATATATATATATATATATATATATATAAATTCAAGCCCATTCTCAACAGATATTATAAAGGCAAGAGGCAGATTTTGTCTTCTCTAATAACTTATAGAATAATTATATCAACTTGATGCTTCAAAGGAGTCTAATAATAGATGAGAAAAACTTTCTATCTGTATATTAGGCGCTGTAACTCAAAGGCAAGAACTATATTATAGTCTACCGAGACTGCAATGCACATGTTAATGTTATATATATATTATATATATATTATATATAGTAATATATACTATATATAGATACATGCACATACACACACACACACACACACACACACACACACATATATATATTATTATTATTATTATTATTATTATTATTATAGTATTATAGTATATAATAATATTATTGTTCCTATTATTGTCTATTATAGTATTTCGACTCTGGCACATTCCTGCCTCCTTCAATTGTACATTTAAGGAATCCCGAAGAGAACCCCTTTTATTTAATCAACCTAGATTAGTTGTTCACATTCCAGCGTCCATACAAAGGGCATATCTCGTATGAGTTAATTTCTCCTGGGTTAATTCCGCCCTTGAGGTGTCACTTGTCTTTTTTCTGCCACTGTAGAATACATCACCTTTCCCGAATTACACACCCCAGGGAGTGAAGTAATATCTACCACGTAACTAGACACCCTAATATCCGTTAGACAATTTAGCAGCCGTAAGATGGAACCTTAAAACTAATGATGTTTTATTCCCTTCTTCAACAACACTAGAATGTATGGCTCGTTGTACTATTCGGCTTATAATTAGCTATTGTAGTTTCTAAGTTTCAATGTTAGTGTATTTTGCTTCTTAATTACATCTATACGTATAAAGGAATCTCGCCTGTATTGGTATGTACGTGTCGGCTTATATCTATAAAAAAAAGTAGCCATTTCGCTTTAAAATCGCACATACAGTTTAATATGTTTATTATAAGGAAAAGTTCAAAATCTAGTTCTTGATTTTTACTGATTTGATAATATAAGTCAATAATTAAAAATTAATGAATTGGCGAAACTCTTCAGAGTTCTTTATAAGTACAAAAAGTGTGTGCATCTTTTTTTTAAAGAAATAAAATATTCATATACTAAACGAGTGCTTTTTATTTGAATAAATATACGAAATTTTCTACTTACAAATAAGGACATTCGATTACTTCTTGAGTTCTCTTTATGGTTATATTTTTAGGGCTAAGAAAGAAAATAAATTAAACGAATACATCTTCTATCACTTCAATTGAACTAGCAAGTAAAACGGAATTTAATATTTTGTCACCTTCGTTTTATTCATTCTTGATGGATATTCAACTTTTTTTCAAACTCAATTTTTTTAAACTGAAAATTTTTAAAACATATTTTTTAAAACGTTTTTCTATTCCCACCATAGATGGCACCGTAACAAGTACTACCATACCGAGTCAGAATGAATCTGGGAGTAATGGCAATAAATGAGTACTCCAATTTCTCAGAGCCCCAGAATTAGAACTTCGCCATCAGATAGAATTTAACGTCATACAAGGATATTACAACACTCCACGACCACCTTCTAGTACATATATATGATAAAAAGGTATGAGGTTTGCTATAATAGCAATAGGGTTGGGACAATCATATAGTTGCCAGGGATTGAAATTGAATTTCCAATTATGGAGTTCTGAGAAGAGTGGAGTACCCCTTCATTGCAATTACTCCTAGGTCCATTTCACTCTGGGGTAGCATGTGTTTGGTACCATTCTATGAGTCAAATAGTGATATTTAGAAATTATTCATATTCGATGGGACTGTGTAAAAAATCTTAAAAACAGCTACATAGAAAATGTGAACAGGAACGTACAATGGACACGTACCTCTTACATATATGCATAACATAATCATAAACAGGTTAACATTCTGTTAAAATCAATCAATCACACTTACTATTATTATTATTATTATTATTATATTATTATTATTATTATTATTATTATATACTATCATTATTATTATCTCATTTCACAGGATTTTATGCCTCCCAACGTTTCTCTCTACATAGAATTTCGCAAAAAATCTTGGAATGATGAATTCTTTTGCAGATCTGTCAATCGCAGTCTACTATGTTTTTTGTCTGCCATTCAATATCTCCATGTAACACTCCTCGGCAATTTCAATTTCAAAATATTGAAGAATTTTGCATGGTATTCTTTGAATTAAAAGAAGAATAGTTGTTTTTTTTTTACGTTGGAATACACAATATGAAATGTCTCATAAGCAGAGGATTATAATATGGGTTTGCCACACACCTAACAATGATGATACATCTATCACAAATATACAGTTCGCTCAATAATATAACCATGGTAATGGCTGGAAAGTGGGATTATCTACAGAAGTAATCCCAAAAATAAAGTCTCCAAATCGCTGGGGACCCAGGAAAATGGTGCGTGTGGCTATAGGTAATACACTTGTGTTTTTTTGTGCATGCACCTACACCTGTACCCCCTTTTGCGTTAAAGCCACTGAAATACAAGATTAATCCCAGAATTAAGTACTCCAAAGTGTTGAGGACACAGGAAACTCTTCTTGAAAATATTGGTATCACTGTTACATTTGTTGTGCGCGCGCCTGTGGATAGCTCACTGCCACGCTCAGTCTTAGTTTGGCAGTCGCTTCTGATGAAGATCCCCATTGATGCTACCGCCAAGTGTGAAGTTCACGGATTTATTCGGTTTTTAACGCAAAAGTCATTAAACCGATTGAAACTGATCGTCAATTAACGGAAGTTTATGGCGAGTCGTGCATGGATATAAAAAATGTTTTACTATGTTTCCTCAACGAATAGGTGACGAGCTGTTATAACGGAGCATACAAAAACAACTACGGCGAATACAGAAATTCATCAATAGAAATGGCGATTATGTAGAAAAATAGTTACACTTTAAGAGGATTTAAATGTCAATGACAATAGACACTGGAATAATGAGCATCTTTTTTTAAAGAAATAAACTATTCATATACTAAACGTATAATCAATAAACGAAATTTTCTACTTACAAATAAGGACACTTGATTACTTCTTGAGTTCTTTTATGGTTACATTTTTAGGGCTAAGAAAGAAAATAAATTAAACGAAAACATTTTCTATAGATATATAGATAGATAGATATGAATAGATTTGGATAGATAGATAGATAGATATGAAGAGACCATGATATATATATATATATATATATATATATATATATATATATACATATATATATATATATATATATATATATATATATATATGTGTGTGTGTGTGTGTGTGTGTGTGTGTGTGTAAATAGATAGAGATAGATATGAAAAGACCATCATAGATAGATAGATATGAAAAGACCATGATAGATAGATAGATAGATATGAAGAGACCATGATATAGATAGATAGATACATTGATTGATAAGAGGCCTGAAGACCTGATGAGACTTGCTGTAACTCAGACTCGAGTGACAAATCAACAGTTAATGCCGATGTGAAAATCTCTCAATGAGTGATATAATAATTTACGGAACTTTGAAACCAGCATTATTCAATGCACGAGGGTATCCTGTCCTCGTTCCGCCAACCATAAATTGGTACAGGCGTTAAGAAGTATTAATTATTATTCTATGTTACTGTCGCCCTTGACCAGGATTGAACCTGCAGTCTAGAGATAACTTTTACTCAGAAATAGTGATAGATATAAAATGCATATTCTAATCAGATTGACCAGGTTAGTGTTCTACGTAGATCACAGCCACAGTTCCTCTGATCTCTAGCGCCAGGTTGATTTCCAGACGACATCATATTTAGCATTTCATTGGCTCTGTGCAGTGGTGCTAATATTCCCACCGTCCGTATCGGGTCCGTGTCGTCAGTGAGGGACACCAACCATTTTCGGGGTCTAAAGCTATATTCGTTTGCCCACCTCCATACTTCATCAGGAAATCCCTGATCAAAGAGGGGCTTATCGGTTTGATCAAGGCGACGGAAAGCGCCCAGATGAAATGGCGGCTTCCTATTTAGTCGCGACAAAAGCCTTTTTATGGGACATCACGTGAGCGGATACTTTCATCCTGTGGTATCTACTGACGTCAGCCAGGACTCTACGCCCCGCTACCAATATAGTTGAGTAGGCCAAGCGTATTAAATACATGGCTCTCACAGACCACTAAATTTTCAAGCTAATAGTGATTAAGATCACTGGCACCTATGGCGACCAAATTACCAATCTTATTTTGTAAAGTATGAGTTTTAGAATTGTGATATTGTAAAAAAAAACAAAAAAAAAACTATCTGCTACATCTAAAGAGGTCGGCTTTATTCCTGAAATGAGGAAACCAAGCGAGTACATAGTACTATTAGTATTTTTTGTGATTTAACCATTGTAATTCTTTTTGACAATAACAAAATAGATAAAATTATTCTAATCAATTATTATCCTTACTAGCCAAAGAATGCACCCTCCGGGCACAACTATTTAAGCTTTAGTACAATTAAATACTATGTTGAATTAGAAAGACCAATGAAATTAAATACGGATATAAGAAAGATTACACTTATTTTTTACTTTATTATAATTGATTTCAATACAAAATTATATATAGGATTGCTTTTAATACTTTTAAGAATGAAATAATAATAATAATAATAATAATAATAATAATAATAATAATAATAATAATAATAATAATAGAAATCAATAAAGCCATGTAATTATTTATCAAACACGATTTTATTAAAAGTAGTATGCAAATTATTCAAAACATGTACTATGTAAATATTTATTTCTTAATGATATATTACACACATCCCTACATTTTAAACACATAAATCACAGAGGGTATTTTAAGGCAAATCTGTCTCTGCTATACCTTGATAGAGTCATTGTTAATACATAATATGCTAATTATGATTAAATAGTGATTATTTAATAACCATTTAGAATATAGTGTAAATAACTAAGGGAACGGTGACGTTGGTAGTAAAGTAGTTTCGGTTTCAGATAGACATACAAACAATCTCCATTATAATAAGATAACTCCATTACATCTATTAAATTTCCATATGCTACAGTTGAATGAGCTGTATATCTTTGTTAAATTATAAAATGACTTGATTTGTTAAGTTAAAAGTTAAAGTTTATAGAAACAATGACATCGTCACATGCATTTAAAAAATTGAAATAGTATATTATGAATTATTTTAATTCATTATCTAGATATATAAGTGAATCATTTATATAATATCTACATCTTATCTTATTATCCATCTGTCTGTAACCGAAACTACATCACACTTTCAGCAGTTGCGTAAGTTTATTAATAAGTACTTAATTTATAGTTAAAATCATTAACACCTAGAATAAATATCATCTACTAACGAGTTATCTATGAAAATCTGAGTTAGATTTACCTCAAAACAGACCATGTTATTAGTGCGTTTAAAATCCTGCAATATGTCTTATATATCACTAAGAAATAAAGGTTTACATAATATATGGTGTGGTTAATTTGCATACTGGTTTTAACCAAACTGGGTTTAATAAATAATTACTTGGAGTTATTGATCTCTAATATGACTGTTTTGTTCTTCAACGTATTAAAAACAATCTATAAATGATTTTATATAGAAACCGATTAAAATATAATTAAGATAAGTGTAATCTTTGTATATGCGTCTTATTTAATTTCGTTAGTTATTCTAATCAAATATATTTCATTACATTAAAACTTATATACTTACACCCGGGGGATAGGAATTCTATTAGTTCAGATACTAAATGTCATGTTTAAGTTATTGTACAAGGTACTTTTCCCAATATCACAATATTTCATTAAGGGGACTGTCGGAATATTTTTGTAATATAAGGTGTGCTACAATTACCCACCTAAATTTATAGACTGAGCGAGGTCACATGGTTTATCCCTCCAGCAATCAATAGTCATACAGCGTGGCTAATTCACTACTTAAACACTGATATTTTCATGGTCCACTTGCGATCATTGACGAAGGAACTTACAATACGAAGATTCTTTACCAGAGGATTACCAAGGATATTCGGTGGACAAGCGCTCTTGCTGAAAGATTAAAGGATGGCCCATAAGATTGTAACAGGGACCCCCTTTTTCGACATAATGGCCGGTACCTTAACTTTGAACCCTGATTCTTCCTGTCTGTCTTTTTATATTTCTTTCTTTTTTCATGTTTTTTTTATTTCCGTTTCCTTTTCTTTCGTTTTCTTTTTTTTCTTTTTATTCATCATCATTATAAACTTCATCAATTCGTGCTGACAAGACAGATTCCCATAGTTAGCTCTCTCACCACTCGTCCCTATCATCAGCAGTTGATGATTTTTTTACCAAAATGACCCAAACGCTGCAACACGGATGGGAGAATTGTATGGAGCGCAAGAGGGGCACACACACACACACACACAAACACACACACACACACACACCACACACACACACAGACAGACAGACACACACACACACAGACACGCACATAGATAGATAGATAGATAGATAGATAGATAGATGAAAATTGCATGTCCAATATATCTAACTAATGAAAATCTTGAAACAATTCTGAATTTAATCCTGTTAAACTCCGTTTATTTGTATTTATTTTTTTTTTGTCCATGGGATTCATTTTGACTTTTCATTTTCTTCTTCCTTTTAATCTAAACTTTAATCTTCTTTTTATTGGCTTTGTTTTATCTCCGTCGGTAGAGCATCCGCCTAGGAACTACAAGATTCTGTTTAGATACCGGCCCTCATTAACCTAATGCATGAGTAGTACAGCTTTGATCTGTGCGGTAAAAAGGAGAGCTGACGTTAGGAGTGGCACCTACCCCAGACGCAAAAAATCTCCCAGGTCAAGTGCTAGTGAAAATGAGATAGACTCCCCGCCATCCGGCTGATACCGACAATAGGTCACTATGCCGACTTATTTTTTACTATTTCTTCCGTGTTTCTTTTTTTTTCATATTTCTCTATAGTCTTCGAATCTTTTGCTTTTTAATTTTTTCTGCCTTTCTTTGTCATTTTCTTTTTTTTCTTTTCTTTCTTAGCTCAGTCGGTAGAGCGTTCGACAAGGAACCATAAGGTTCCGGGTTCAATACCGGTCCTCACCAACTCAGCGTATGAGTAGCACAAGGATCTGTGTGGTAAAGTGAGGAGCTGGTGGTAGGTGTGGCGCTCCAACTCGCTCAGACGTTTAAACAATCTCCTTGGTCTAACGCAAGTGAAAAATGGGGATAGACTCCTTCGCTGTCAGGCTGATACCGACTTTAGGCAACCCCGACGACTTTACTTCACTTATTTATGATATATTTTTCTCATGGAAACAACATCCCATATCCTACCCACTACCTATCACACAAACCATCAGAATAAATAGACGAGACCTGCTGGACACTTTTGAGAAGTAAAGATGGTCTCATAAGTAATGTTCTCCAGTGGGAACCAGCACATGGACATGCTGGTGGACCCGCACCAGCATGTCCATGTCCAGCAAAGACCTACATAGCCCAACTATGTGCTGCTACTGGATGCTGCGCGGAAGACCTGATAAGGGACAATACGTGATAGGGAATGTTGGCGAGACGTTGTAATGGATATCCGTACTGCTGGCGCGACATGACGATGATAATGATGACTTTTCGTCCATCACATGTTTTCTTCATTTTTTTTTCATTTATTTTCATACCATCAACTTCCCAACCTCTTTCCTTCTCTGTTGTTGGTTTCTTTCTTGGCTTCTTTCTATTGTTATTTTTGTTTATCATTTATTTATACTTTTTTCGTTCGGTCTTTGATTTTCCTTACAAAATTTTTTTTCCTTTCGTTTCATGTTTTGTAATTTTTGTTTTTACACAATACCATAGACTATTTGCTTTGTTCTTTTGTTTTGCTTTTTTATAATTGATGTTTGATTCTTTTTCTAATGCTTTTATTCATTACCTTATCAAAACAATTGCATTGGGATGACGGAATTGGAAGTCAGGCAAAAAACTGGAGCGAAATCCAACGAAACGAAATCAGCAGGAGATACATAAAGATAAAGAAAAAGAGAAAAACTTATAAAAATGGATACGAGATTACATAAAACAAAACAAAAACAAACAAAACAAAAACAAAACAAAAATTGAACATGAAACGATGCAGATAGAAAATGTAACAACAACAATTACACAAGATGGGGGAAGACAGTTTATCAGTGAAAATAACTTATCACAATCATCATCATAATCAACTTCATCAATTTGTGCTGACAATATAGATTCCCATAGCTAGCTCTCTCACTACTCGTCCCTATCATCAGCAGTTGATGATTTTCTAACCAAAATGACCCAAACACTGCAACACCGATGGGAGAATTGTATGGACCACAAGAGGGGCACACACACATACACGCACACACATAGATAGATAGATAGATAGATAGATGAAAATGCATGACCAATATATCTAACTAATAATAATTTTCATTTACCTATATGATATACGTATATGTTTATATATATATATATATATATATATATATATATATATATATGTCTCTGTGTGTGTGTGTGTGTGTGTGTATGTGTTAAGGTAAAGGTATCCAATTGGCTGGTAAGTTGGGGATGAATCTATTTGAGATCATCTATATCCTAGGTACTTCCACAAAGCAGGCCTTACTGATGAAAATCTATAGAACTATGTAATGATTATTTCAACTACATAAGAGATCTCAATGTAAAATAATTAATAAATGACTTAAACGCAGGGCAATATTTACACTTTCAATAAGAAAGAAAAACCTAACAGTCATTTAGCTCTTATAAAGTTATTTAGAGCGGCCACTCGAAATTGAACCCAGTATCGCCAGACATCCGTTGATAAAACATAGAAAATAAACCAGAATGCTGAAAATTATATTTTTCCTTCTCGTTTTTCCAAATCAATATATTCTCTCATTTTCAAACAATCCCACATAAAATCTTATATATGATGACAATTATAATATATATATATAACGCTAATACCCTTGAGAAAAGTATGAATCTAACTACTTTTCTTCCAGCCATGGATAAATAGTAGGGTAGACTGGCTAGGCAACCAGTCTAGAAAGAAACATCTGAATTTAATCCTGTTAAACTCCGCTTAACAAATTGATCTTGTTTTGCATCCTGCTCAGGCGGAGGATTGGTATATTATATTATATATATATATAATATATATATATATATATATATATATATATATATATATATTAAGGTAAAATAAGGAATGAAAGAACAAAATCTAGACAAAAATGTGTAGTATATTTCGCTGGAATATTGAATTCAGCTTCTTCCAAGAATAAGACAAAAATGCACATATAAAGTCGTTTTCGCTTATAAATATATTAATACTTGTGTTTGTTAATTGCACGACTTTTATCATCTTGCAACACCGTCTGGTTAAAAATGAGACCGTTCATAACGTCCAAGATGAAATGCAAAAAAATGTAAGTCCTGATTATCTGTGTTGATTATCTGCCACACTCTTATTTGCTATGAGTGTTGTCTCCTCATATAAATAATGGACCATTCTGTTTTTTATTATGACTAAAGAAAGTAGAAAAATGACATGCTACACAGAGAAACTATGAGAAAGAAAGAAGAGAATAGAGGAATGATAGAGATAGGGTTGAGCGTGTGGAAGCGATAACACTAATCTGTTTCAATTGAACATAATGAAAAGAAGAAAAAAGAAAAAAAACATTGAGAGAGTTAAATCAATATTATTATACTTTTTACATATTGAACTATTTTTACAATAGAAAAAAAAAAAGAAAAACATTATCAAACGTTGTAATTATCAAATTATTTACTGTGGTATATCCACAAATTTTGCTAATTTTAATTATGTCCTAATATTTGAGTTCTTTTCATTTTACTACCTGCTATTATATACGTCAGTACAGCCCAAACTTTACTCTCTTGATCAACTCCTATAGGAGTATCATTCCCACCCAATCATGTCAACTCGGTTATCCATTCTTCCAGTATGATTTTTATTTTCTGGGCATGTTAAATTCACGCAATCCAGTGTTTTCTTTTCTTTGAACGACCATTATACGGTTCCAACAATTCAAATATATAGAGAAATTCCTTTAAAAATACATCAATTCAAACCTAAAATTGTCATCCTCATACGATTGAGTGGTGAATTTAGGTGAAGTATGGCATAAATTCATAGAAATCCATGAAAAATACTCTGATGATTGAATAATCGGATCTAAGAATTTACGTGAATAAAATTCTTCTTTTTTTATTTTCGAAAAGTTGGCACCATTCTTAGAGTTTCTGTTGAAAATGGTAAAAAGCTGCCAATTTGAATTGATATTTTGTAAGTTTAACGAGAATGATTAAGGAAATAGTCTGACGTATGCATTTTAAGTTAATCAATATTTCAACAAAAGAAAATAAAGAAATAGATTTTATAAAGAAAGAATAGTTTGAATTTGAAGATAATACTGATTAGAATGAATGAAAAGTCAATATTTATAAAGGGGGAGATTGAATATGTGAATGAATGAAGTGAAGTGAAGAGGAAAGGAAGGAAAAGAGAACGAAAATATTTTTTGTGGAGTTAGGTGAAAATATATAGAATAAAAGGGGAGGCATGAAAAATAAAGGTAAATAATTCAGGGTTACTGAAGAGGGGGCAAGATAATGGAGAAAAAGTAGTCAGACGAACGGAAAGAAAGAATGAAAGAAAGAAAATAAAAAGTCCAAAGAAAAGACCAAAAGGAAAAAAAAGAAAGAAAGAAAGAATGAAAGAAAGAAAGAAGAAAGAAAGAAAGAAAGAAAGAAAGAACACACCAACATCATTGATAAAAAAAAAAACAGAAAGAAAGAAAGAAAGAAAGAAGAATAATGCAAGAAAGAAAGAAAAAAAGAAGAAAGAAAAAAAAAGAAAACAGAATAAATAAAAAAAAAGAAAGAAGCAACAGAAACGATAAATAATAAAACAGAAAGAAAGAAAGAAAGAAAGAAAAAGAAAGAAAGAAAGAAAGAAAGAAAGAGAATAAAGAAAAAAAAGAAGAAAGAAAGAAAGAAAGAAGGAAGAAAAAAGAATAAAAAGAAAAGAAAGAAAGAATAAAGAAAGAAAGAAGAAAGAATGCAAAAGAGAAAGAAAAAAGAAAGAAAGATTCAACAACAAGAGCAATAACGAATAAACAGAAAGAAAGAAAGAAAGAAAGAAAGAAAGAAAGAAAGAAAGAACAGAAACAGCGATAAAGAATAAAATTGAAAGAAATAAAGACAGAATGAAAGGAAGAAAGAAAGAATGAATGAATGAATGAATGAATGAAAAACTTAACAGAAATTGTGATAAGGAATAAAACAGAAAAAAAAAAGAAAGAAAGAAAGAAAGAAAGAAAGAAAGAAAGAAAGAACGACTTAACAAAAAAGCAATAAAGAAAGAAAGAAAGAAAGAAAGAAAGAAAGAAAAAAGAGAAAACGAAATAAATAAATAATTAAATGATTTCCAATAAAGTGACAAAAAAAAACATGATTAAATTAATCAAAGAAGAAAGAGAACACATAGATAGATAGATAGATAGATAGATAGATAGATAGAATGAATGAATGAAAAAGACAGGTTTTGCCAGTGAGATAGATAAAAAGAGAAAAAGTCTAGCTTTGCAGAAACTAAACAAAAAGAGAGAAAGAAATAAAAGATAAGAAACATCAGACACAGAGTAACGAAATAAAAGTCAATAAAGCTGAATTGGAAAAAAAATTCACCAGAACAAGTCAAGGTAGAAATATGAATTTAAAAAAAAATATCAAAAAATATCAAAAAATATACGGCCATTGAAGACAATTCTTAGTGTTGATTATTCATCATGGCGGCACGGATGAAACAATTGATTCTCATATCACATATTTCTTCTAATAAAAAAAGATATACAAGACTTTCTTAGAATATGAAAAAAAACAAAAAAAAACAAGAAAAACAACTAAAGAAAAAGAGAATGGAATGAGAATTGAAGAAATGAAAAAGAAGAGAGGAACAAAACTATATCCAATTGAGAAACAAGAAACGCTTAGGAACAATTTTCGTCCGCCATTTTTTCGTTCATTCTCAGTTCTACCTCCATTCTCATTTCTTATTCGAAGCGGGCTATTTATTTTTGTTAGCTATTTTTTTTTTTACCTTTTTTTTCAAAATTATAATATTTCGTTCTATGTATTTTTATTTTATACTTCTCGATGCAATTGTTATATCATTATCATATCTTTCTTTTTTCTTTTCTTTTTATATTGTCTTTAACAGAGTTCCAGCCTTTGTCAATTCATTAGTAATTTTTACCATTTTTTTTTGTTTCTTTTCATCCTTTTGCATTCTGTTTTATTTTATTGTCTTTCTTTTTCTTTCTTTTGCCTAATTATAATTTCCCGCCTCTGTTTCTGTTTTCTTCTATCATTCTGTTCTTTCCAACTTTCATTTATTCTCATTCTTGTTTTTTTCTTTTGGTTTTTTTCTTTCTTAATATTGTTCCAATTCACATCTATTTTCCGTTTTATCGGACTCGTTTTCCGCCACTTTTCCCCCGCGAGTTATTCAGTTCATATTTTGGCGCCTTTTCTTTTATATTTTCCCGCTATTTTTATTTTCCCCGACATTTTTATATTTTCTCGCCATTTTTTTATTAGCTCCAATTTTCTCTTGTTATTATTGCTTTTACCTCAATGCTTATATTTTTCGTTCTTCAATGTCATTCTATCAAGTCACCCTCCTTCAATTGTTCACTGTTAATTCTTTTTCACCTTTTTTTGTTTCCCTTCCTCTTTCTTTAAATTCTTTCTCTTTCTGTCTCCCCGTCACCATTTTTGCTTTTCATTTCCCATCCTTCTTCATTCTCTACTCAGACTCCATTTCATTTTTTTTTCATTTTTGACTGCCTATCATCCATAGGCCGGTTTATCTGAGTGTCAGCCTGAGAACCACAAGGTTCCAGGTTCAATATCGGCCCTCACCAACTCAACCTTATGAGTAGCACTTGAACCTGTGCAGTAAAGAAAGGAACTGATGGTAGGTGCAGCTCTCGACATCAGACGCTAAGAAAAGAATCTCCTTGGTCTATCGCTAGTGAAAAGAGGAGAGACTCCTTTGTCTTTTGGCTGATACCGACTTAAGGCCACCGCGACGAATACGTTTTTTACTTTTACTTGTATATATTAATACTCGTGTTCCTTATTTCTCGGAATTTTTGAGATGAAGCTTAATGATTAGTATTATCTGCATTATTCCCGAGTCCGACAAGAAATACCTGAAGAAGGCCGGAGAGCACATCGGCCGAAACGTTGTACAGATAACAATGAAGATGATGACAATAGTCCGAATAATGCAGATAATACTAATCGTGTTCCTTAATTGTACGAACTTTATCATATTGCAACATCTTCTGTTTAAAAATGAGACTGTTCAAATCATCCAAGATGAAATGCAAAAATTTAAGTCCTGATTATCAGATGTTGCTTATCCGCTTATTTCTTATGAGCTCAACCCATATATCTCTTTTCCCTGCTCTACCGGAGTGCTAGTACCGGTTAGGTTCCCATCTATGGGATAAATAGAACAAAATGAGTTTAAAAGATGTGTTAAATAACAGTTTTAAAAAAAATTGAATACCCATTATCAAGCATGAATAGATTAAAACGTATTCGGCATAAAATAACCCAACAAGGGTTGACATGCCGTAAATTCTAACAAAACAAATAAACCAATCTATTCTATTCATGTATCAAGTACACTTCTTTCTTTTTATCGTCTACCTTTTAGTTACGTCATTAGAGAATCCAGCGCAGAACCACAAGGTTCTGGGTTCAATACCGACCCTCGCCAAATCAGCGTATGAGTAACACGGCTTGGATATGTGCGGTAAAGTAGAGAGCTGATGGTAGGTGTGGCGCTCCACATCAGACGCAAAAACAATCTCCCTGGTCTAGCGCTAGCGAAAAGATGATAGACTCCCCCGGTGTATGGCTGATACCGACTTTAGGCCACTCCATCTATTCTACTTTTACTTTATTTCTAGCTCTGTCGGCTGAGCTTTAGAATACACCGACTGCACCTTTGCAGAGGGGTAAGACCCTCCCCAATGTGGCCACCTGTTGGCCGTGGGTGGCAACCCGTGATGATTAAGGATGGAACTCCGCTGGTTGAGCAGTCAATGACATTCAACACTCCATTTTGTCCTTACTTAGGCTAGACGGGCGATCGGAAAGGCCCCCTCCGATCAATCAGTTGGTTACGCCAAGCCCTAGCACCTATATGATTGTCCCAACCCTATTGCCATAAGTGGAGAACCCCAGCCCTTTTTTATAATATGTGCTAGAAGGCGGTAGTTGAAGGTCTTCATGTCCTGGGTATGACGTTAAACTTTAACTGATGGTGAGGTTCCAGTTCTGGAGGTCTGGTGAATGTGGAGCACCCGTTCCTCACCATTGCTCTCAGGTCCAGCCTGACTCAGAGTGGTAGTACCTATTAGAGTCCCATCCATGGGTTAAATAGAAAAAATGTATTATATGCGTTATTCGGACTATTGTCCTCATCTTCATTGTTATCTGTACAAGGTTTCGGCTGATAGAACTGTCTTAACCTTACTACCTTATCCACTAGGCCATGTGTCCAATTGGTTCCAAGTGACAGTTATCTCTAGATTGCAGGTTTGATCCTGATCAAGGGCAACAGTAACAAAGAATAATAATTAACACAGCTTAACGCCCCTACCCTAGCTATGGTTAGCGGAATGAGAACAGGATACCCCCGTGGACTGAATAAAGGGTTAGCTTCAAAGTTCCGTGATGGCTCCCGATTACGATAAGAAAGTTCCCGAGTTCGAAAAGAAGGTTTCCGAGTCCGAGAAGGTTCCCGAGTCCGACAAGAAATACCTGAAGAAGGCCTGAGGGCACATCGGCCGAAACGTTGTACAGATAACAATGAAGATGAGGACAATAGTCCGAATAATGCAGATAATACTAATCATCAAACCTCATCTCAAACATTCAGAGAAATAGAAAAAAACGTGTTTATAAAAATTGAGTACCTATCAAGAATGGGTTTATTTCAAAACTTCATCGGCATTAAATGACCCACCGAGTTTGATACGCCGTAAAACAAATAAAGAAACTTTTATTTCTTTCATTTATTATGCCTTTCCTCTTTTCCTGTTTGCCTCTATGACTTTATTTCAATGACGTTTTGGGGGGTGCGGGGGTAGGAGAGACTCATTCTGTTCATTCTAATTTATCCATGTATTTTCAGTCTCCTGCGGCCTCGTCATCACTTTTTCTTCAAATCCTCATTCTTACCCATCCTCCAACCCATCCCACTCCGAACATCTTTTCTTTTTTCGCCTGCGTTCCTGAAATGAAGAAACATCATTATTATATAATGATGTGTTCGATTCTGTTCTCTTCATCTTGGTCGTCAACGTTTTGGTTTTTGAACCTTCTGGCTTTCATCAGTTACCTGTCGTTTATGTCACTTTTGTTTTTGTTTTTTTGTTTTTTTTTGTTTTTTGTTTTTTTAAGGTGTTCTTATTATTTGCTTGATGTGTTCATCTTCATCTCTTTTCTCGCCTCAAAACATCTGCCTTTGTTTTATCCTTTTTTCATTTCTTTCTTTATTTGCCTCTTTGTTATTTATTTTACTTCTTGTATTTTTGTTTCGACACTTTTGTATTTTTTACCATCATCAACCTCTCTATTTATTATTATTATTATTATTATTATTATTATTATTATTATTATTATTATTTCCCGCTTTGTGAGTTTTTCACACCACCGTAAGCTGATGATCTTCTTCTTCTTCTTCTTCTTCTTCTTCTTCTTCTTCTTCTAAATATTATTATTATTATTATTATTATTATTATTATTATTATTTCACTCTTTGTGAGTTTCTCCCACCACCGTAAGCTGATGATTTTCTTCTTCTTCTTCTTCTTCTTCTTCTTCTTCTTCTTCTTCTTCTTCTTCTTCTTCTTCTTCTTCTTCTTTTTATTTTATCATTTTTTTCTTATCCATTGTCTCTCATTACTTTATTTTACCTTAATTCTTTCTAGCTTTTTCATTTTCCCTACTTCTTGCTTTCTTTCCTATTTTTCTTTTATCCCTATGTTCAACCTCCTTAAATATCACTTCTTCTTCTTCTTCTTCTTCTTTTATTATTATTATTATTATATTATTATTATATTTTCCCTCTTTGTGAGTTTTTCACACCACCGTAAGCTGATGATTTTCTTCTTCTTCTTCTTCTTCTTCTTCTTCTTCTTCTTCTTCTTCTTCTTCTTCATTATTATTATTTATTATTATTATATTATTATTATTATTATTATTATTATTATTATTATTATTTCACTTCTTGTGAGTTTTTCCACAAGAGTAAGTCTTCTTTCTTCTTCTTCTTCTTCTTCTTCTTCTTCTTCTTCTTCTTCTTCTTCTATTTATATTATTATTATTATTATTTCACTCCTTGTGAGTTTTTCCGCAGAGTAAGTCTTCTTCTTCTTCTCTTCTCTCTTCTTCTTCTTCTTCTTCTTCTTCTTCTTCTTCTTCTTCTTCTTCTAATTATTATTATTATTATTATTATTTCACTCCTTGTGAGTTTTTCCGCAAGTGTAGTCTTCTTCTTCTTCTTCTTCTTCTTCTTCTTCTTCTTCTTCTTCTTCTTCTAATTATTATTATTATTATTATTATTATTATTATTATTATTATTATTATATGAATATTTTTATTTCCCCATTGTATTATGATTCATGATTGAAAAGCTACATATCGGGCCTCACCTGACAAGAAGATAAAAAAAGAATAATGTCGCAGCCATTGTTTTAGCCTCAATATTGCACAATAGTCAATACGCGCTACCCAAGGCTAATGGCTACCTGTTTATGACAAGTGTGCATTTATTCTCGCCGGTCATGTTGTGCATGTGCACTCGTATTAATAAATGGCTGTATGCATAATTAATGAGCGTCGTTCAGTTGTGGTGTGTACGTACAGGTGCAAAAAAGGGGATGCTGTATAATACCTGGTGTTTGCTTTAATTAATATATGTATCAGCTTAACATTTCGTCTGCCTCTTTTATTTCATTGTGATGGAAAAGCATTCATGTTGATAAATGGATGGCATTTTTAAGCTTATGTAATGTTTTAGGTAATCCTTACCTATTTCCTCGTAAATTCCTACCATAAAATAAACTTAACCCTCATTGTATGTCCGCGTTTTTGCAATAATGGCTTTATTTTTCTTGCACCCGTTATTTTACAATACTAAATATATTTCTTTATTTATTGTAATATTCACTTCAATGTGTATATTCTAAAAAAAATTTATTTTGCGAGAATGGTTAGTTTTAAAGTGGTTAGTTTTAAACACGGACATAAAATGAGGGTTCAGTTTACTTTATGGTAGGATTTCACGAGGAAATAGTTACGGATTACCAACTTGGTAAAAAAAATAAAACACTTATTGCAAAAACACGGACATAAAATGAGGGTTCAGTTTATTTTATGGTAGGAATTTACGAGAAAATAGTTAAGGATTACCATGTTTTACATGTTAAAACTTTTAATGACACGCGCTCTTGTGATGGCTCAATCAGTGGGGCTTAGAATACCTTGGCTTGGCTCCTTACTTGCAGCTGGCGATGGCCTAGAGTTTAACGGATCGGACAGACGTAAAGTCAGTCGGCTTTGGCTCCTGGTCGGAGTTAGTCTAGCCACACTGATGAGACGTGAAACGTCGAAACACGGTGTCTGTGGGTGACATTATATGCTCCCGTAACCCGGTAGATCTCTTTAGGAGCGACTTTAATAAACTTTCACCGTCACCATAACGCAATGATCATCTGTTTACAATTTGATCTCTCCGGTGATCGTAAAGTATATAAACAGGTGTATATATTTAAAACAATTCAAACCCTGCTCCTTAATGGCAGCTGGCGATGGCCTAGAGGTTAACGGATAGGGCAGACATAAAGTCAGTCAGGTTTCGGTCCTGGTCGGAGTTAGTTGCTGTGTCTAGCCACTGATGAGACGTCGAAACACGTCGAAACACTGTCTGTAGATGATTTATATATATATATATATAGATATATATATATATATAAATTTCTGGTACAGGCAAATTTAAATAATACTTTAAGGGTAATCATTATGATCACCTATATAGGTGGATACGAAGGAAAAGAGAAAAAAAATTTTTATTTGATAAAAACAAGGGCCCTTTCGTCCGGTTGCTCATCAAGGTTTATACAGCCGGAGACGACTAAAAGTCAAATTGTAAATACATATGGGTATATATATGAGGGGGGTTTTAGGGAAAGAAAAAAATTACTTTCTTCTTTTAAGTCCCCATTAAGTGACACCAGGCCCCAGACACTCACCCAATAAAATAAGCGAGTGCCTAGGTCTGATTTGTTTGCACAAGGTAGGACGAAAAAAATTTATAATTACGGCCTCAAGGACCTGTAAATGGTGTTTCGTCTAGCCTTGTGCAAAATAGAGAATTGGTGATTATTATAACTAGACCGGCATGCGCTCATGTTGATTAGATGTTCGCAAATCGAAGACTCGCTGCTCTGCGATAACCCGGATGTTATGGGTTTGTGTTCGCGTATTATTCGGGGTATGTGCTGGTTAATTCTGACAGCCAATCTTTGAACCGTACGGCCAATATAAGTGGCTTCACACGCACACGTATATTTATAAACAAGTAAACTTTGATTGAGTATTGGCAGTACGTCCTTACTAGCAGAGCGAAAAGCGGCTCTGGTAGAAAATATTGTTCTAACTTTGGCTGCGGGATAGCAACGGCCCACCGAGAAAGTAATTTTGTCAGCTAAAGTCTGACTAGCCGGTCCAACCCAAAGTAGACGAATATACACTGGGCATTTGGATGGACCAAAAGGTCCATCACGATAGAATTTTGCCATAGTAATTCTAATTATGTCTGTGATGACATCCTCGGGATACCCATTATTTAACAAAATGAGAGAGAGAGAGAGAGAGAGAGACCATCGATAAAAAGAAAGTTCTCAGATAAGATAGAAAGAAAGAAAACCAGAAAGAAAGACAAAGAGAGAGAGAGAGAGAGAGAGAAAGAGTGTGTGTGAAAGAGAAAGAGAGAGAGAGAGACGTATTCTAAAGCCGCAACGGACCAGGCCGTTGCTGTCTGTAGATTAAATATTTCGAGCAATCGGCAGAACATGACGTGACTCGTCTACTTACAACCTCAATTATTATCAGGCTGGGATTAAACTCAACCGATTTGTCACCAGTTACACCTCCTTCTTCAAAAGCTCCCTGTACAACCCAGTTAAGAAATGGGATTTTACCTGTGAACTAGTAAAAAAAAAAAAAAAAAAAAAAAACAGCTACCATAAGGTTGTTCTGCTAAGTATTCTTTTCTAAATAATTTAGAATTTTTAATGTAAAGAAATAAATAATTACCCTGAAGATATTAATCATAATAACGATACCTGAAAGAATCATAACGAAACACCGGAAGTTAGATTATCAGATGCCGGAAGGATTTTCAGCACGTAGAGACTTGTTCGTTGTTGCTTGTCAAAGTGAGGAAGAATTTTAATTTTCTATTGTGGATAACAGCGATACTAAATCTGCCAACAGTGTTGGTGGAATGGCAGGGGGTATAGGACTGGTGGTGGTGAGAATTCCGGCCTGTTTAGATGAGGAAGCTAAAATTCTCAGAAAAGATAGAAAGAAAGACTGTGAGAGTGAGAAGGAGAGAGAGAGGGGGAATAAAGAGTGCGTGTTTGATTCAGGATGGACGTGGGTGTTGAAAGAAGAGATGAAGGAGAAAAGAACGTCAGGAAACATCAACAGAAGTAAAGACAGAGAGAGAGAAGGAGATGAACTATTTACGCAGTGAGAGAGAGAGAGATAGAGAGAAGAGAGAGAGAGAGAGAGAGAGAAGAGAGAGAAATAAAGAGTCCGTGTCTGTGTCAGGATGTTGAAAGACGAGAGGATGGGGAAAAGGACCGTCAGGAATCATAGACAAAAAGGAAAGAAAGAAACAGAGAGAGAGAGAGAGAGAGAGAGAGAGAGAGAGAGAGAGAGAGAGACCATCGATAAAAAGAAAGTTCTCAGATAAGATAGAAAGAAAGAAAACCAGAAAGAAGACAAAGAGAGAGAGGAAGAAGAGGAGAGAGAGAAGAAAAGAGTGTGTGTGAAAGAAAGAGAAGAGAGAGAAAGAAGAGAAAGAGAGGACCATCGATAAAAAGAAAGTTCTCAGATAAGATAGAAAGAAAGAAAAACACAAAGAAAGACAGGGAGAGAGAGAAAGAGTGAGAGAGAGAAAGAGAGAGAGAGAAAGAGAGGACCACCGATAAAAAGAAAGTTCTCAGATGAATAAAAAATAAAGAAAAACAGAAAAAAAGACAAAGACAGAGAGAGAGAGAGAGAGAAGAGAGAGAAAGAGAGCGAGAGAGAGAGAGAGAGGGACCATCGATAAAAAGAAAGTTCCCAGATGAGATAGAAAGAAAGAAAAACAGAAAGAAAGACAAACAGCGAGAGAGAAAGAGAGAGAGAGAGAAAGAGACGGAACATCGACAGAAAGAGAGTTCTCAGATGAGATAGAAAGAAAGAAAAACAGAAAGAAAGACAAAGAGAGAGAGAGAGAAGGGGTAGAGAGTGTGTCTGTGTCCGGATGGGCGTGGGTGCCGAAAGATGCGATGATGAGGAAAAGAAACGTGAGTAAACCATCGACGGATTAATAATGCCGGTTTGGATGCGATCTACTGATAGGAAAAGTGAATCCGTGACGTTCGTTAGGGAAAATGGCGAAGGAAGAGGTGGAAAGTTTTGGCGGTGAAAATTGCGTCGAGAGTGATGTGTGTGATATTAAACAGGATGCAGAACTGCAAGCGTGAAAGGGTTCAAGACGCGCAGATGTATCGCTTGATGAAAATTCGCTCCGGCCAATTCCCAAACACACTGACCGCTTGTGGCCTTGCAAATTTAGTTAATCTCTTGTGAAATTTACCAGGAACTGATTCAGGATCGTGGTAACATCACTAGAGAAACAAATGAAAACGTCTTAAGAAAATCTTTAGACTTCAGCTTTAGGTTTGAGTATAAAGATATATTTCCGACGAGGGGTTAATCATGTACAAGGCCTATACACACACGCTATATATATATATATATATATATATATATATATATATATTATTTTCAACTTTTTCTTCACACACGCACATACACACACACACACAAGTGAAATGTACATACAGAGATTGATTTTTCTCGATTTGTTTAACCTTACATTTGAATAGGTATGCCCGCCTAATTCCTTAACTATCAATTAATTAATTTTCTAAATTAGGTACGACTTCAATTAAGCACATATTCTCCCAAAGATTGTCGGCTAAAAAAGCCATATCAAACACATTGTTTATTTGTTTACTTCTCATACTGTCGTGTAGCAAAGTCACAATAAGTGGAATATAACTGAGTTCAAAACAAACGAAAAATCTGGTAAAAAACCAGCTGGTGTAATGGTTAGAATCAAAAATTGCCCGCTAAAAAGCCACATCAAACACATTGTTTGTTTGTTTACTTCTCATATATATATATATTATATATATATATATAATATATGTGTGTGTGTGTGTGTGTGTGTGTGTGTGTGAGTGTGTGTGTGTTTGTGTGAAGAAAAAGTGGAAGTGAATCCGACACTATGTAATATTATGAAAAATTGAAAAAACACAAGTAAAACGAGTAATGTTTATTTAGCCTACACTGAGTGTTTCGACCTGTTTCAATTGATCTTCATCAGGGCTTTCGTTAGTTTGAGGAAAAAATAAATGTATCACAGAAAATAAGAAATCTGCGAGACTCTTTTGCGTTGTTGGTCAGTCTATTTGAAAATTGTTGAGTGAAAAGCGAGCGTTCTTGTCTTATTTTCTGTGATACATTTATATTTCCTCAACTAACGAAAGCCCTGATGAAGATCTATTGAAAGAGGTGGAAACACTGCAGCGTAGGCAAAATAAACATTACTCGTTGATGAACTTTTTTTTTTTCAATTTTTCATAATATTACATATGTGCTTTCCTATAAATCAGATGGAGCACTCTCGAGCGGCCTTTACATATACACATAAATATACATTTATCAATTTTAAAGTTTTCTTCGCAGTCTGTATGTGCGGTAAAAGCCTGACTGATCATGAATC
>CM042146.1:100955780-100978280 GCA_023376005.1 Doryteuthis pealeii
ATAAAGGGTTAGGTTCAAAGTTCCGTGATGGCTCCCGAATACGACAAGAAAGTTCCCGAGTTCGAAAAGAAGGTTCCCGAGTTCGAAAAGAAGGTTCCCGAGTCCGACAAGAAATACCTGAAGAAGGCCGGAGGGTATATCGACCGAAACGTTGTACAAATAACAATGAAGATGGGGACAATAGTCCGATTAACGCTAATAAACAGAGTATATAAATATAAATGGAGCCTCGAAATTATTTTTCTGTATTCATGAGATTAGGCTTGATGTGAATAATTTGGATATTTCGGACTGTTGTCCTCATCATTATGGTGGTATGCACCTTGAACTAGTGGTAAATAATGTTCATTATATATGAAATAAAAATAGAAAAGAAATTTGTCATAGATGGATGCCACGTCGGGATATTGATCTTGCTATGAAAAAAATCAAAAATCTTCAATCAGTTGAAATTGATTAATTCTAAGACTTATTTTCTATTCCTTGGGCGAAAATACTATAATAATCAATGTTCAGCTCTAGAACTCATTACCGCCCTGTCCGCTGGGGCGTTAGAATGCACCGACTGTACCTCTGCAGAGGGGTAGGAATACCCCAATGGGGCCACCTGTTGACCGTGGGTGGCAATCCGTGATGCTTAAGGATAGAGCCCAGGTGGATGAGCAGTTCATGACTTGCAATACTCTACTTTGGCCCTATCTTGGGCTAGACGAGCGGTCGAAGAAACCCCCTCCGATCAATCGGCTGGTTACGTCAAGCCCTAGCACCTATATGATTTCCACAACCCTATTGCCATTATGGCAAGCCCCAACCCCTTTTTATCATATGTGTGCTAGAAGGCGGTGACTGAGGGCCTACATGTCCTGGACGTTAAACTCTATCTGATGGTGAGGTTCCAGTTTTGGGGAATGTGGAGCACCCTTCATCACCATTGCTCCCTGGTCCACTCTGACCCGGAGTGGTAGTACCTGTTAGGGTCCCATCTATGGGTTAAATAGAAAAACATGAGTTTATAAAAAAAATTGTATTATGCATTAAGAATGAATTTATTTCACAATTTTGTCGGCATTAAATAACCCACCGAGGTTGATATGTCATAAAACAAAACAAACCAAACCAAACCAAACCTAGAACTCATTAGAGAGATTACAAAAAGTTGCCATTTTTCGCGCCTCCCTCCAAATTTGGAGACCTAAAAATCAATATAACTCTGCCATCTTTTGGAATTGGAAGCACAAATATCGAAGATTGTCTAACATTAAAATACTCCACACGTGAACAAAATTTCAGAAAAATTGAGGGGGTGGGTGACATGGCCTGGATGATTTGACATGGAATTACCCATATAGATATATTCATTACCTGGTCGTTTTACACACCTGCTGTACTTGATGACATTTGTACATAGTGCCATTGGGAAATTATATATATATATATATATATATATATATATATGAAGAGAGGATGTAAATCCGACGGTATGTAATATATCAAGAAAATGAAAAAACACAGGTTTAAATGGGTTAAGTGGTGAGTTTATTGGCCGACGCTGCAGTGTTTCGATCTATTAATTAGATCATCTTCAGGGCATAAGATAAGAAATTATTTATCACAGAATAATGAGAAAAGCGAGTGGTAATCCTTGTTATTCAGTCTGTTTAAAATATATATATATATATATATATATATATATATATATATATATATATATAAAATATATATATATATATAAAATATATATATATGTGTGTGTATGTGTGTGTGTGTGTGTGTGTGTGTGTGTGTGTGTGTGTGTAAGTTGAAAATGGGAATGAATCCGACGGTATGTGTAAAGGAAAAAATAAATAAAGGAAAGAAAATGTTGAATGGATAAAATATATTTACTAACACGTGTTTCGGCCAGAAGTTTTTTTTATGTACACATGTATTCTATTTATTATTATTTCAAATATAATAATAATAATAATAATAATAATAATAATAATAATAATAATAGAAAATTATAAAATCTTTAAGCATACAAAGAATAACGGCCTTCATCAGAGTAAAATGGATACCAAAAATTTTACTTTGATGTAAGGGTCAAAGAAGAGTGTTGCATGTCATGGATTGCTCAGACACCAGGGTTCCATCCTTAAGCATCACGGGGGGATTTTATCCCTCTGCAGAAGTGTATTGTTCTGTTTCCGATCGATAGGGCTGAATAGATGGATTCATGCCTGTCCCAAGGATATTTGCACGAAATGAAAGCCACTGAAGAATTGAACGTGGGACGGATTTTCTTTACTCAAAACGAATGACCAGCCTTGCTGCCAAACTGATTGATCAGTGACATCTGCCCGAATGGTCTAATGGTCAAGCTCCTCTAGGAATTGATTGACGAGAAAGTGTTATTTTTATTTATGTATTCCAAAAACGTCTTATCATGCGGACACTTAGAAGGTATTGACCCGTTCACGCGTTTTGCATTCAATGGACGTGCTATATTGTGACGAACTATCATGAACTTCTAAGGTCAGATCTCACTAATAAATATTAATATATCCGGGAGAATGCTAAAATCTCCTCGACCCAAAGAAAAGATAATTATTTTCAATGTTTTAGTTTATCTATTATAGGATGTTTAGTTGGTTGGTTTGTTTTTTACGGCATGTTAATCCTTGTTGGGTTATTTTATACCTAGTAAATAATAAATCAGACCGGGCTCTTTAACCATGGCATGTTAAACGGTATAGAAAAACTGAATTAAAACCTGTTAAGCACCGGTTAAAATGAGTTTGTGTCAGTTGGTTAGTTGGTGGTTGCTTGGATTTTACGGCATGTCAACCCTTGTTGGATTATTTTATGTGTAAAATATTCAAAATAATTTTTTAATTAATTATTAATAGATGCACGCAATATTTTATGTTTTATTCATTCTTGATGGATACACAATTTATTTTTAAACTCAATTTTTTAAACACATTTTCAGACTCATTGTTCTATTCAAACCTTACAGGCACCAACACTCCGGTTGATAACCACTACGGAGATAACCATTACATGTGCGCGCCTCTTTGAATCTTCTCTACTTAATGATTTTTGTCAATATCCAGGCTCTCATTTAGATAAACCAATAAACTTAGATCCATATTTGCTGGATGTTGCGTATAAACAATAAATTAATAAGGACGGCAATCTCTTCTTTTGTCCTTTAATTAAACTAGAATAAAAACGCGTTCCAGGCGGTGTAAGAATTTGTTTTTTTTAAGTATTGCTTAGTGGGGGTGGGATGGGTTAAAAATGAAATGTCAGAGCGATTGTGTCATAAGTAAAATCATCAAACTTATAGGAGAAAAAAAATAAAACAATATGAAATGGAAACTTAGTTCTGTGACCCCCATAAAAAGTTATTAATAATTAGTTAAAAAATTATTTTGAATATTTTACACATAAATTTTACTCAAAATTGTAGGTATTTATTTACTTGTAAACTTTTTGTTAATTTTGTGTTATTGAAAAAAAGCGAGAGTAAAAACAAAATTTTTTAAATTGATCACAAATTTTGCAAATGATTGTTCCATATAAAGTAATAATACACCTTTTTAATTAATTTCATAATTTATTCATTTAAATTGACATTATTACAATGGAAAGGATTCATAATTTTAAAAAAAATATGATATAGGGCAGTTCTTTATTCTGAGTATTAAGGATTTGGAGTATTATGCCGTAAGCAGTGACGTAGTTTCGGTTACACTTAGCGAATCTCCATTATTAATAGACTAGCAAGAGTATGCGCCCTCCAAGCGTAAGTATTTAAGTTTTAATGTAATGAAATATACTAAATTAGAAATTGAATAAGAACGCATATATAAAGATTACACTTATTTTAATTATATTTTAATTCGTTTCTATATAAAACCATTTACAGGATTGATCTTAATAAACAATAATATTAGAGATCAATAACACCAAGTAATTATTTATTATACCCGGTTTTGTTAAAAACAGTATGTAAATTAATCACAACGTTTATTATGTAAACATTTATGTCTTAGTGATATATAAGACACATTGCAGGATTTTAAACGCACTAATAATTTGGGCTGTTTTGAGGGAAATCTAACCCAGTGTTTCATAGGGACATTATTAGTAAGAGTCATTCTATATATTAATGATTTTGACTATAAATTAAATACTTCTTGATAAACTTACTCAATCCCTGAGCTTATTATGACGTAAGCAGTGATGAAGTTTCGGTTACAAACAGACAGACACAGAATCTCCATTATACTAAGAGATACTACTTCCAACTTTTTAGGGGAACGAGGGATGCACTCTTTCCTCTCATCCTTTGCCTGTCCTTTTTTTCTCTCTTTCTTTTTTTCAATTCGCGTGCCGAGTAGTCACTTCATCCGTCTTCAAATTACCCTTGGAATGTGGGGAGTGCTAGTTTGTACGTGGGTGGAGATACTGCACACGAGGCCCGTTATTAGACACACATGTGTTTCTAATTAGTTTTGTCACATATATAGCGATTTAAAAAAAAATGTAATGACGCCACCTGGTGTAATACGATCTTGATTTATCGAACGCTAGTGACATAATTCTTGGATATACAAAAAAGGCGCCAAAAAGATAAAGCTAGGGAGTACACTGCGATTTCTACAGGTTCTGAGATCCAGGTGTATTTCTCAATTATTGTTTTCTTTGTACAATAAGAAAAAACCCGCCGCCCTGTCGGCCAGGGCTGTAGAATCCGCCGATCGCACCTCTGTAGAATGGCAAAAAAATCCCCCAATGAGGCCACCTGTTCGTCGAATTGACAGTAGATGGGGCGCTCCATTTTAGACGCTAAAACAATCTCTCTAATGGTTAAAAGGGTGATTCTAGGGTTCACCTTGTCACGTGATCAAAATGGATACACGGCGTGGGAGAGTGTCTCCTTCAATGCAATTAGGGGGACAATTCTATTTTGTCTCCCAACAGTGCGATCAAGTCAAACTTCGATCACTTGACCACAACAAACTCAGTGTTACAATAAGGACGGTTTGGCTTAATCGGTAGAGCGTCCGACTAGGAATCACAAGGTTCCTGAATCGATACCGGCCTTCGCCAACTCAGTGTATGAGTAGCACAAAGATCTGTGCGGTAAAGTGAAAAGCTGATGGTCGGAGTGGCACTGCATCTCAGATGTTAAAATAATCTCCTTGGTCTAGTGCTAGTGAAAAAGAGATAGACTCCCTCGCTGTTAGGCTCATACCGATATTAGGCCTCCTCGACGACTTTACTTACTTATACAATAACAAAGACCCATCGCTAGGGCTGTAAAATCCGCCGATTGCACCTCTACATTCGAGGTCAGTTGCAAAAGATCTTAAATGTTCAAATGTTTTTCTGGGCTCGTTTCTGATTGGCCCATTTTACCGACAGTGTTTTCTGTTGCTATTTGGAAAAGTCCATAAATATGAGTGGGAATTATGCGTACATCTTATACCTAGATTAGTCCAAAATTATCCCAAGCAGAAGGGTAATACTACCCCCTCCAAGAAAAAAAGGGATATTCTTGGTATAACACTAAACTGCATCTCGGCTTTTGCATGAGAGGATGGGAGTTAAAATTTCAATGTCAGTGTTTGTATCATAAGTAAAATCATGAATTTTTTAAAATGGAGTAAAAAATAAAACAATCACTGAGAGCATGGTGACGTAAGTTGTCGAATCGACAGTAGATATGGCGCTCCATTTTAGGTTTCATTTGAGATTCCAAAACAGAGAAATGCCGAGGTTGAATATTTTCGGGGAAATTATAAACATTGTATCAGTGCTGCTGTACGGCTGCACCACTTGGACCCTCACAAGGCGCCTTGAGAATAAACTATATGGAAGATGCACAAGAATGTTGCGTGCGGTCTTGAACAAATCATGGAAACAACACCCCACAAGGAAACAGCTGTATGGCCACCTGCCCCCATCTGACAAACCATTCGAGTGAGACGGACGAGGCATGCTGAACACTGCTGGAGAAGTATGGAGGAGCTCATAAGCGACGTTCTCCTGTGGAAGCCAATACATGGGCATGCTAGTGTGGGTCGCCCACCAAGGATCTACATTGACCAACTCTGCGAGGATGCTGGATGCTGCGTGGATGACCTTCCTGGGTCAGTGAATGATAGGGAGGGTTGGCGAGAGATTGCCATGGATATCCGTGCTGATTGCGCGACATGATGTTGATGATAAACATTCTTGAGAGGAATGTCGAATTGTTTGGGTAAAATTCCAATGAATACAATATAACAATGGAATTGAAATGATGACGTAAGAAAATAATCAGCTGATTAACGGTTATTAACGGAGTGAATAGTCGAAGGTGTGAAGAGTGAGGAAGGCAGACGACAAAGAATCTAGAGAGGCAAGCACGACATAGAACTTTCTTTCTTTTTTCCTCTCCCAAATGTAAAAGTTGACAGGGCGAGAGTCTTAAGCTTATTGTATCTAATTATGCCGATTCTGTTATTAGAGTAACCTTTTTATCTCTTTCTTTGCATTGACGACTGCTAGATTGTCACGGTCAAAATAAATGTATTGTTGACAAATAGTTGCGATCGTTGTCTTTAATCAGTACAGTTTACCACGGAACTTAATTTAAAGGACGTTTTTCACACACGAAGAAACGAGTCCATATATAAGAACGAAGACCTACTACGTTACACTTGCGATGTAATGTCAAATGTAAACTCCGAAAAAGATTTAAAAATATCCTCGTTCTTGTTTTATGGAAGCCAAGTTCAGTGGCCTTGTTTGCACTGTAAAGACAGTTAGCAAAACGGCGATATAAAAATTATTATTGGATCCTTTCCGTCCACTAAGGACGATGGCGTAGTGTCCAAAATAAAAAAGTAAAGTTTCTTATCTGCATCTGCGCAAGTGAATCTGCAGGCCAATTCTTGAATGACAGTCTTTGGTGCACTGAATGCACACAAACTGTGAGGCTTTCTGGGTCTGCTGGCTTTTCTCTCTCTTTAAAAATTAACGGGGTGTTAATTCAACGCTAAACACTCGAGCTATTATAATGCATTATGTTATCCAAAAGAGGGTAACCTAACACAGAATATTCAGTAGGGAAAAAGACATGTCATTTAATACAATATAATCGAGCAAAATGACCTGTTTGATCTCGAATAAGAAAGGATATGTTTTTCATTTACACCGTCAATATCCGGTCGTTTGTTAGGGATTAGAGTTAGTGTTAGGGGTTAAGGTTAGGGTTAGGGGTTAGGGTTAGGGGTTAGTTTTATAAAAAAATTTAAATCTAAAGAGTGTCTGTTAAAACAAGCGGATATTGACAGTGTAAATGAAAAACATGTCCTTTCTTAATCGAGATCAAAAAGGGGTGCCTAAAGGTCATATGGTCCTATAATCTTTAATTATACAATATGCAAAGAGGGAAAAAAGTTCCCATCCTAAGCCACAAAAAAGCCCCAAGATGTTCGAGAAATATGAAGAACGGTTTAAACAACAAATGGGTGGAAACTATATACTATTTTTTCAGGAGGTCTAGGAACAAAACCAGGCACGTCCTCAACAGCAACTGTTGAGGACGCCAAAAGACTCCAACCTCGTGTTGGTAAAAGAGGGTGATTCTAGGACTCGCCTTGTCGCGTCATTAAAAAAGAAACACAGCGTGGCAGAACTGCTCCTTCAATGCAAAAAGGGAGAGAATTCTATTTTTTCTACCAAAAGCTCGATCAGGTCAAACTTGGGTTACTTGACCACAACAAACGCAGTATTTGAATAGAGCCAGTTTAACTCAGTCGGTAGAGCGTCGAACTAGGAACAACAAGGTTCCGGGTTCGATACCCCTCCTCGCCAACTCTATGTGTAAGTAGCACAGGGATCTGTCCGGTAAAGTGGGGAGCTGATGGTAGGTGTGATTCTCCACCTAAGACGACAAAAACAATCTCCTTGGTCTAGCACTAGTCAAAAAGGAGTAGACTCCCTCGCTGTCTGGCTCATACCGACTTCAGACCACCTCGATGACTTAACTTATTTTACATATATGATGGCGAATGTGCGGATGATTTTTGACTGTCCCTCCTATTTGAAGTTTTTTGAGAGTGGCTTGTAAAGTGTAAAGCCAGTGCTAACGAGTACAATTATTAGTCGCTGATCGATACGTCCAGTCTTGTACTAAACTAAGCATGATTCATCGTATTAGAGCTCTTCATTTAGGTGAGTCCAGGATATGCTAAATATAGGTTTTCTTTTTTTCTTTCCTTCCTTCTTTCTTTCCTTCTTTCTTTCTTTCTTTCTTTCTATTTGTCTAAAAATTTGAAAAAAAAAATTCTTGAAAAAAAACTGTCTTAATGTTTTTAAACCGACCCTGTTTACCCCCACATCTCAGAAACTATCCAAGTAAGACAACTAAGACACACTGGTCACTGCTGAAGACGTAAGAATGAAATCATGAGTGGTGTTCTCCAGTGGACTCCTACACATGGACATACCCGTGTTAATCGACCATAAAAAATCTACATTCATCAGCTCTGTGCAGAAACTGGATGCCGCTTAGAGGACTTACCAAGAGCTATGGCTGATAGGGACGAGTGGTGAGAGAGTGAGTCAACGGAATCCGTGCTCTTGGTACGCCTTGATGATGCTGAAGAAGAAGATGATGATGATGATGATGATGATGATGATGATGATTGAATGTTGTAATCTATTATTTAACTGCTTTTTAGGATGGTACATAAAGGATTACAGCATTTTACATTTTTTTGTTATTTTTTTAAGCCAGGGGCCCCAGTGTGCTTATAGGATGGTCCCCTAGTGTTGTCGAAGGCTCGGGGGTTCATTGAGCGATTAAAACATTCCAAATAAATCAGCCAGATCTAACAGGACAAACAGGTGCGTCCGGTTGCAAACTGGTATGATATCATGAGCTAGATATTTATAGAGGTGTTGTTAATAGATAAGATTCTAATTAATATTAAATAATGATTATTTTATAAGCATTGAGAATATAATGTTAAATAAGTAAGGGAACTGTGGCTGTGATGGTGACTTGGTTTCGGTTACTGACAGACAGACACATAATCTCCAATATAATATGATATATATATATATATATATATATATATATATATATATATATATATATCATAATTAGGCCTTTTTTCTAACAACAGAATGTTGTTCTCGTCCAAGTTGTGAGCTTAATGTTCAATATTTTTTAAGAAAACAATATAATTGGTAAAGAAACGGGCTTAAAAATCGGCCATTTTGTGGTAATAGACCTACTTCTACCCACTCGTACCTGTATATACATATGAGATTCGTCAGACCGCTCACTTTATTGAAATAGATCTATTACTACAAAATGGCCGATTTCTAAACGTTGTTCTTTAACACACACACACACACACAACACACACACACACACACACACACACACATATTATATATATATTATATATATATATATATATATATATATATATATATATAAAATGTTGTTCTGGTTCCAACGGGAGAAAATTTAATATTTTATAAAAAAGAAGGTCCGCAAAATGTATTATGTTCTCAGAAAAATGTTTTTAATTCTTTTTATCTTACATACATGACACGTGTTTCTGATCTGTTATCTTCTTCAAGCATTGAGTTATTATTTGGGCAGAATATGTCCGATATTTGATAGGTTGTGTGTGTTTATGCAACTTTTTTATTACAATATATATATATATATATATATATATATATATATATTTACTGTTACAATCTTATGGGCCATCCTTTTATCTTTAAGAAAGAGCGTAGTTCAGTGGAAATCCTTGGTAATCCTCTGGTAAAGAATCCTCTGTATTGTAAGTTCCTTCGTCAATGATCGCAAGTGGATCATGAAGGTATCAGTGTTTAAGTAGTGAATTAGCCACGCATTATGTCTGTTGATTGGCTGGAGGAATAAACCACGTGACCTCGTCCAGTCTATAAATGTAGGTGGGTAATTGTAACACACCTTATATTACTAAAATATTCCAAAAAATACCCTTAGCAAAAATTATGGAATTAGCACCCTAAAACGAAGTTCACTTTATTTTTTATTTATTATCTAGCAGTAAATAAACTAATTACAGTTAAGATGTAAAACACTTTTTTATTTAATAGTTAAACATTCAGACTTTATAAATATAAACAAGCTATATGAAATTATTTCAAGTACTCAGAAAGAAAATGGGTTAAGTATGTTTATTCCATAATTTCTGCAAGAGGTTGTGTGTGTGTGTGTGTGTGTGTGTGTGTGTGTGTGTGTGTGTGTGTGTGTGATGAGAATTTTTCAAATGTATTAAATTTATCATTAGACGACCCGTGAACCTATTGTTTTACATTGTTCTCTCTTTAGTGTTAAAAGGTCTCAACGATTTTCGAGTAAAAATTTGAAACTCAATATTCATTACCTGCTATTATTTTCTTACGATTTCTCTAGAGTGTTTACGTTCAGAAATATCTAAACTGCGCATGCGTCTCTAGACGTTTGAATTTCTATAAACGTTCATCTGCCCTCAAATGCTCATCATCATCATCATCGTGTGCGTACTACAGTGCCCTGTTTACCTCAGTCAACTGACTTAATTACAGCGATTCGGTTTCTCGCCTTGGCTTTATCAAACGACTCGTTATTAATCAGCCGACATCCACAGAGGATAGGTCTGAACAGTGTCGGATTTCAAGTTCCGAGGTCTCATTGGATTCGCTCTGGCTTTCATCAGCACGCTGCCAAATAATGTGGGGGAATCGTAGTGGTAATCGACACCGTGAAGAAACCATTAGAAGTTTTATATCTTCGGGTTTTGGCTATCCGTCCTGATATTTTGTTTCATATTTCCATTCCTGACAAGCCGACTCAAACAGTTTGTATATAAGAACACTTATTAGCTTATACATATCTATATATGTGCTAGGTTGGAGGTTAATGATAGGTTATTAACAAGAGAAACGAAATTGGTAAACGCTGTTCAATCTCTGGCTGACGCAGTGTTATATATATATATATATATATATATATATATATATATATATATATGGTAGATAGATGAGGGTCAGCAGTGGCTGATTTGTTTCCTTCCATGTTGTGCATGCTATCAAGAAGACATTTTGTGTTTCCTTGAGTGTGATAGCAGCCCAGCCTTGCTGCGAGCTATGAAGCCACACTGACAAATGAAATGTCCTAAAAATAATTATTTATTTATTTCGACCAGAAACCCAAAAGATATTTTTAAATTTGTTTTTAAATTTAAAAAAAAAATTTTGAGGCTGGGCTCTTAAGAATTAAAAAAAATGTTTTTTTAATTTAAAAAAAAATCTTTTGGTCGAAATAAATTATTATGGAATGACGGTTTGTTAAGTATTTCTTTTTTGAAAGTTAAATATTGCTCTGTATATAATCTAATTTATTGATTATTATAGAGTGAGCGCTCTTTAGGGATTTATAAAAATCCTTGTATGAATATATGTTTGCACTTATAAGAGCATACAGTATGGTTATACAGTGAGATTTTGAAGATCCCAAATAGAATCATCCCAAAATCATGCAAAATAAGGTAAATTTCTTAATCGGAGTTTAACAGGTTTTTCCTTCTCCTAGACTGGTTACCTATCCAGGCTTTAAAAGTCCAGTCTGTCCTATTTACCCATAGCTGGAAGGAGTGTAAGCTGGATGCATACATTTCCCAAGTGTATTGGCAGTGTTATATGTAGGCCTTAGCGAGGTGCGTAATGTAATGCTAATCTTCGGAGTTCAAATCCTGGGTGAGGCTGTTTGCAATTCCCATAGCACTAATGCATTTGTATGTAAATATATATTTACCAACGCCTCCGCACGAGCAGGATGCGACACAAGGTCAATTTCTTAAGCGGAGTTCAACAGGTTTGAATTCAGAGTTTTCCTTCTCCTAGATCGGTTGCCTAACAAAGGTTAAAGAGTCCAGTTTGCCCTACTATTTACCCCAACCTGATGGGAGAGTAGGATTCATACCTTTCCCAAGCGTATTAGCGCTAAGTGAAATGCAATTACCACGTCCAGGATGTGAACTCAGGGCGACGAGTGCATTTTCCATGACTTTAACCATTACACCACGCGCTTACATTATTATGCATAATCATATATTAAAATGTGCCATTTTGCTGTAATAGATCTATTTCAATGAAGTGGGAGGTCTGACGAATCTCTTAGGTATTTACAGATACGTGTGAGTAGATTGAGATCAAGTACCACAAAATGAACGATTTTTGAGCCTTTAAAAGTGTGATTAAACAGTATTACGATGAAACTTTGAAAATACTTATAATTATAATGAAACCTTTACAAACGAATAAGATTTCTATATTAAATAACCCATAATGTGTTGATATGCTGTTAAATTCTAACAAACTGCTTCCTTCAGGTTATCAGACAATCGTAGTCGTCGTACGTAATCGCTTGACCCTCCCAGCAGTTCTAGTCTTCTCACTAGCACTATCCAAATATATGTTGTCTTCCACTCGTTTCGACAGCCAAAATGCTACTGCAGTCGTTTTTCCCCCGATGTGAGAGGGCAGGTCCATAAATACCCAATTACTGTGTTCATCCGGGCTCCTTACTCTCAATTGCCCGTGCTGCACGTTCGACATTCATCAGTAGGCGTCAATTCTCACGGCGAGACTTTACATACGGGTTAATCTGCACTGCTCGTACGAAATTTCGACCAGCATTTCAGCAACGAAGAGCTGACGCGTTCAATTTCCGTGGTCACTCGCCACACTCCTCCCCCTCGCACAGGCCAAACATATCCGGGCTCATTTCGTTCGTGGGGGATGGGAATCTGCTCGTCTACATAAATGAACCAACACAAACCAAGTGTTCACCCAACCTAAATACTGATCATGCTTATCTTCAGTTATTTGAGGGAACTAGTGCTTCCAGCAGGACTTCATTATGACTAGTCTTTGTAAGACTTGATTTTGGTGTGCATAAACCTTTGCTTAGTCTATCACACAGTTCTTACAGGATGCTTTCAGGGCCTGTCTTCATATAGGTAACATCTACATCACCTATCATCATTTACTAGAGCGCACAGAATCCTCAATATGCACTACATATACTGCTAGATTGAAAGCGCGTGGTGTAATGGTTAAAGTCATGGGAAATGGACTCGTCGCCCCGAGTTCAAATCCTGGACTTGGTAATTGCATTTTACTTAGCACTAATACTCTTGGGAAAGGTATGAATCATACTCTTTAACCTTGGTTAGGCAACCGGTATAGGAGAAGCAAAACTCTGAATTCAAACCTGTTGAACTCCGCTTAAGAAATTGACCTTGTGTCACATTCTGCTCGTGCGGAGGGGTTGGTATATATATATATATATATATATATATATATATATATATATATATATACTAGATTGTATTGCCTTTGATCTAGTGCGAACAAAATAGGATCAAGGAAGTAATTTGGAAAAAACTTTTCAGGAAAATAAGACCATCCAGGATTCTACTAGTAATTAAACAATAGTTCAAATATAGGTAATTATGAACTTTAGTTGGCCAAATTCCTAGCATAAAATTGTGCGTGCGCATTATCTCCCTTAACAAATTTGCTTGTATAGTTTTTCTTATGAGATTTTCTTAAACAATTGAATGAATAAAAATACATTTCATTCTTATCAACACATTTTTGTTTGTTTGTTTGAGAAATGAAATTTTCTATTCCTCGAACAAACAAAAATGTGTTGATAAGACAGTGCACAACAAAAATATCATAAAAAGAGTTGTTATTAACAATTAAGTCCATTTCAGATAATGCACACGCACAATTTTATGCTGGGAATATGGCCAACTAAAGTTCATACGTGTCATACGTATATATATATATATATATATATGTGTGTGTGTGTGTGTGTGTGTAGAATTAAACAAAAGACACATCTCCTGTTTAACAATTTTATCTTTGATCTTTTCGAGTTTTCTGGCCAACTTTTTAATATTTGGGTGGAATTCATGGATTAGTCCACCAAAGTTCAGGTCCCGAGGACTTTCGTCACTTCGAAGTGCCATCATCAGGGATGATGTGTTCCCGTTTTTTAAAATTATATTAATGTGGAGGCTGGAAGGAGAAGAATTGATGAGAAAGGTGTTATAGGCATTTTAAACTGTGTTGTACAGCATTGGAAATTAATTTTGTTTAAGGATGGTTTGTATTGTTTTATGTATAGAACTTCTAGTATTTGGAGTTTTTGTTTATTTTTTTATTTGTGCAGAATGTATGTATTTTCCGTTAGACTATTTCGGTAATTAGAGTGGGCATGAATGTAATTTTAGGTGTTGTGAAATGGAGGTATTATCTGTTAAATGGAAGGTTAGACGACGTGACAATGTGGTTGAGGTGAATCCAATGTATTTTCTTTTTTAATGAAATAAACGAACAGTGCATGCTTTTACTGAATAATCTCTGATCTAAATACTAAGAGTATTCCACAGCAAGAAGAAATAATTTGCAATGTTATATCATCGGGTTGGGCTTATCTATCCACCTATCACGTTACATATTTCCATTCCTGACAAGCCAACTCAAACAGTTCGTATCTATGTGCACTTAATAACTTATACATATCTGTTGTTTCGTGAAATAAGTAAGCCACACTATCAGCTGGGATGTAGAATACACCGACTGCACATCTGCAGAGGGGGAAAATCCCCTAAATGGGGCCGCTTATTTACTGAGGTGGTGATCCGAGATGATTAAAGATGGTGACTGAGCAGTCCATAACAAGCAACTCCTCTTTGGCTGTCAGAGAGGCCTCCTGTTACATAATTGTTACTACCCTAATAATTATGTACAGTTAGTGTAGAAACCAAAATGGCTGTTATAAATTACAGCCAGCAGCCTTTGAGTACGATATCATAGAAGATTGATTGACACATGTTAAACTCATCTTGAACTCTTTTCCGGTAGATACCGTGAGAATCAGTAGAGAAATGAGAAAGAATGCTTCTTCCAGTTTAGATTAGAAAGAGAGTTAGTTTACTTAGCATTGGTCAAACCACGGGGAGAGGAAGTTTCACTTAAGTACGCTGCCGTACTCAATCTGCGCGTTAGTCTGGATGGCGATTTCGGAATAAAATATAATATAAAGATAATCGAAGTCTTGGGTTATTTATCCAAAAACTACCAATGGCCCAGGGCTTATGATAGACGAGAAATCCCCAATGGAAGACAGACAAGAAATCCCCAAGACAAAGTGGCAAGCCCACAACCCTTTTTATCATATATGAGCTAAACCACGGTGGTTGAGGGTCTTAAAGTCCTAAATATGACGTTAAACTCCATCTAATGGTGAAGTTCCAATTTGGGAGCTGAGGTGAGTGTGGAATACCACTTCATCGCCATTATCCAAGGTCTACTTTGACCTGGAGTTGTAGTACCCTTTTGCGTCACATCTATGTGTTAGATAGAAAAAATGTGTTTTTCAAAATGTTATCCAAGGTCCACTCTGACCTGGAGTTGTAGTACCCTTTTGGGTCACATCTATGTGTTAGATAGAAAAAATGAGTTTTTCAAAATGTTATCCAAGGTCCACTCTGACCTGGAGTTGTAGTACCCTTTTGGTCACATCTATGTGTTAGATAGGAAAAATGAGTTTTCAAAATGTTATCCAAGTCCACTCTGACCTGGAGTTGTAGTACCCTTTTGGGTCACATCTATGTGTTAGATAGGAAAAATGAGTTTTTCAAAATGTTATCCAAGGTCCACTCTGACCTGGAGTTGTAGTACCCTTTTGGTCACATCTATGTGTTAGATAGGAAAAATGAGTTTTTCAAAATGTTATCCAAGGTCGACTCTGACCTGGAGTTGTAGTACCCTTTTGGTCACATCTATGTGTTAGATAGGAAAAATGAGTTTTTCAAAATGTTATCCAAGGTCCACTCTGACCTGGAGTTGTAGTACCCTTTTGGGTCACATCTATGTGTTAGATAGGAAAAATGAGTTTTTCAAAATGTTATCCAAGGTCGACTCTGACCTGGAGTTGTAGTACCTTTTTGGGTCACATCTATGTGTTAGATAGGAAAAATGAGTTTTTCAAAATGTTATCCAAGGTCCACTCTGACCTGGAGTTGTAGTACCCTTTTGGGTCACATCTATGTGTTAGATAGGAAAAATGAGTTTTCAAAATGTTATCCAAGTCGACTCTGACCTGGAGTTGTAGTACCCTTTTGGTCACATCTATGTGTTAGATAGGAAAAATGAGTTTTTCAAAATGTTATCCAAGGTCCACTCTGACCTGGAGTTGTAGTACCCTTTTGGGTCACATCTATGTGTTAGATAGGAAAAATGAGTTTTTCAAAATGTTATCCAAGGTCGACTCTGACCTGGAGTTGTAGTACCCTTTTGGGTCACATCTATGTGTTAGATAGGAAAAATGAGTTTTTCAAAATGTTATCCAAGGTCGACTCTGACCTGGAGTTGTAGTACCCTTTTGGGTCACATCTATGTGTTAGATAGGAAAAATGAGTTTTTCAAAATGTTATCCAAGGTCCACTCTGACCTGGAGTTGTAGTACCCTTTTGGGTCACATCTATGTGTTAGATAGGAAAAATGAGTTTTTCAAAATGTTATCCAAGGTCCACTCTGACCTGGAGTTGTAGTACCCTTTTGGGTCACATCTATGTGTTAGATAGGAAAAATGAGTTTTTCAAAATGTTATCCAAGTCCACTCTGACCTGGAGTTGTAGTACCCTTTTGGTCACATCTATGTGTTAGATAGGAAAAATGAGTTTTTCAAAATGTTATCCAAGGTCCACTCTGACCTGGAGTTGTAGTACCCTTTTGGTCACATCTATGTGTTAGATAGGAAAAATGAGTTTTTCAAAATGTTATCCAAGGTCGACTCTGACCTGGAGTTGTAGTACCCTTTTGGTCACATCTATGTGTTAGATAGGAAAAATGAGTTTTTCAAAATGTTATCCAAGGTCCACTCTGACCTGGAGTTGTAGTACCCTTTTGGGTCACATCTATGTGTTAGATAGGAAAAATGAGTTTTTCAAAATGTTATCCAAGGTCCACTCTGACCTGGAGTTGTAGTACCCTTTTGGGTCACATCTATGTGTTAGATAGGAAAAATGAGTTTTTCAAAATGTTATCCAAGGTCCACTCTGACCTGGAGTTGTAGTACCCTTTTGGGTCACATCTATGTGTTAGATAGGAAAAATGAGTTTTTCAAAATGTTATCCAAGGTCGACTCTGACCTGGAGTTGTAGTACCCTTTTGGGTCACATCTATGTGTTAGATAGGAAAAATGAGTTTTTCAAAATGTTATCCAAGGTCGACTCTGACCTGGAGTTGTAGTACCCTTTTGGTCACATCTATGTGTTAGATATTAAAAATGAGTTTTTCAAAATGTTATCCAAGGTCCACTCTGACCTGAGTTGTAGTACCCTTTTGGGTCACATCTATGTAGATAGGAAAAATGAGTTTTTCAAAATGTTATCCAAGGTCCACTCTGACCTGGAGTTGTAGTACACTTTTGGGTCACATCTATGTGTTAGATAGGAAAAATAAGTTTTTCAAAATGTCTTCGGCATAGAATAATGTGAATGAATAGTGAATATCATTAAAATACCAAGAAATTATGGTACAGCCCTAGGGGAAATTTGATAGGCAAACTAAATACGTGGTGTGGATAAAAGCAAAACGTAAACGAATAGAAAGTGATGAAATACTTATTTCTGTAGCATTTTAATTTTGTATTTCTTTCCGTTTTTATTTTTTAATCTTTCTAAAGGCGTGGTTGGAACCTATTTACGTTAAGGACGTTTTGTTGTGAACTGGCTTGGAAAGATATCTTTGGATTCATTTTTTTTTTCATTTTTAATTAAATAGCTAAACATTCGGGTTTTGCAAAATATACGTTAAACAAATTAAATTAAATTACTCAATGATTGTTCCCCATGTGTTAGGGCAGCGAAGACATAAAGTCAAGGGCGTTTATGTAACTGTCAGTTTCAATATATATATATATATATATATATATATATATATATATATATATATAATTATATATATATATATAATATGTGTGTGTGTGTGTGTGTGTGTGTGTGTGTGTGTGTGTATTTCCTGTAGTTAGGATCTTTCCATGTGTGGTTTAACCAAGCTGATGCAGGTAGACAATAAGGAGAGCTCAATTTTGCTAATACCAGTGAGTGGAAGGACAGAGCAAAATATTCAGTAAATGAAGGAAAAAACTCTAAACTTGCTTCATTACAATAATTTATTTCAACCGTATTGCTACGGCATCTTCAGGTAATCACAAGAACAAGAGTCATGTTTTTGTGATTACCTGAAGATGCCGCAGTAATACGGTTGAAATAAATTATTGTAATGAAGCAAGTTTAGAGGTTTTTCCTTCATTTACTGAGTATATATATATATATATATATATATATATATAGTGTGAAAAAAAATTATTATTAAGACAATCAGGAATATTTCTTGTATGTTGTTTAATCTCAACTAGTTTCGACCTTCGGTCATCTTCAGGAGAAAATTTATTATTTGAAAAAATTATTGATACATTATTAGAAAGGGAGCATTATAGAAGAGTTATAAATGTTCAAGTGTTATAGTGGGTTTAACATGCTGTTAAAATCCGGGTAGGCGAGTGTGTTTGATAGTAGCATGTTCATTCGTTCCGTGAAGAACCTCTATGAGGTAGTTTGTTTTTTGGATGCTCTTATATATGTGATGTTATATATATATATATATATATATATATATATATATATGTATGCATATACTTTTATATATTTACCAACCCCTCCGCACGAGCAGGATGCGACATGAGGTCAATTTCTTAAGCGAAGTTTAACAGGTTTGAATTCAGAGTTTTCCTTCTCCTAGACTGGTTACCTAGCCAAGAGTTAAAGAGCCCAGTCTACCCTGCTATTTACCCATAGCTGAGGGGAGAATTCCATTCATACCTTTCCCAAGGGTATTAGCGCCATTTGAAATTCAAACAGCTTCATCCAGGAATTGAACTCGGGTCGACGAGCCCATTTCCTACGACTCTAACCATTAGACCACGCGCCTCCATTTTATATTTTCTTGTATGGTGGCGTAAATTCAACAACACTCTATTCTGTCCTGTCTGATGATTGTGTCAATATTTCTTTTTGCTAAATAAAACTTTAAGTCACAGTGACCTTTTGTAAAAAACAGTTTTGTAAAAACTGTTTTTTACAAAATGTCACTATATATATATATATATATATATATATATATATATATATATATATAATAGGATAACACTTTAAATATTTTTCTTCATTTTTTTTAAGGAAAATTCAATGACGCCAAGATGTTCAACTATAATGAAAAACAAATGTTTTTCATCTTATCTCCTATTAGTTAATTTACTGCCAAATAAAAAAAAATAACAGAACATATTTAAGTGGGCTTATTTCATAATTTTTGCCAAGGGTTTATATATTTGTTTCTTTATTATGCCTCCTTGGGCATCTTCGCTCTTTTTTATCCTCTCAAGTCAACGTCGTTTAACAATAAAAAATTTGGTACACTCTCTTATTATTATTCTTATCATCTTTCGGTATCTTATGTTCTTCTTATAGCGTCTGGAAGTTGTCTTGGGGATTTCGTGTCTGGTCTTTCATTGGGGATTTCTCGTCTATCTTAAGCCCTGGGTCATTGGTAGTTTTTGGATAAATAACCCAAGACTTCGATTTTCATTATATCATCTTTTATTTCGAAATCCCAACCAGACTACTGCGCAGATTGAGTATGGCAACGCGCTTAACGCCACTTACTCCCTTCGTGGTTTGGTCAATACTAAATAAACTAACTTTTTCTAATTTAAACCGGAAGAAACCTTCTTTCACATTTTCCACCGATTCGGTGGAAAAAGGTTTCTTCTGGTTTAGAATCGAAAGTGTTAGTTTAGTTAGTATTGGCCAAACCACGAAGGGAGTAAGTCGCGTTAAGCGCGTTTCCATACTGTTTATACCTATGAGTTTTAGTTTTATCCACCGGAAAAGAGTTGAAGGTGAGGTTAACACGTGTCACTCAATCCTCAAGCAGCTGGCTTTACTCATTCAGCCATTTTGGTTTCTACACTAACTGTACATAAGTGTTAGGGTACTAACAATTATGTAACAAAAAGAAACAAAATAATTTTTGCATTGAACATATAAGTAGTAAATTCAGGGGAGTAATCTATTATCGGTATCAGCTAAACATCGAGAGGGTCTAACCTCTTTTTGCTGGCGCTAGACCACGGTGTTTTTGCTAAGGTGGAACACTACACCTACCGTCATTTCCCAGATGCCTTACCACACAGATCAGATTATCCAAGCTTATTCCGTAATATTCGCAAGAGGTTTTATTCATTTATTTATATAATTATTTATCTATTTGTTTATTATGTCTCGCTGGGCATCTCCCCTTTTCTATCTTCTCATATCAACCTCTAACAATATAAAATGAACGAAATAATCTTTGCACGGAACACACACACACACACACACACACACACACACACACACATACACACATATATATATATATATTTACCAACCCCTTCGCACGAACAGGATGTGACACAAGGTTAATTTGTTAAGCGGAGTTTAACAGGGTTTGAATGCAGAGTTTTCTTCTCCTAGACTGCCCTACTATTTACTCATAGATAGAGGGAGGGTAGATGGGTGCAGGCTTTTCCCAAGGGTATTAGCTCTGTGTGAAATGCAAACAGCCACTTCCAGGATTTGAACTCTGGTCGTCGAGTGCATTCCCTTCGACTCTAAGAATTTCACCACGCGCCTCCACGTTTCGATGGAACATATATACTTAACATATTATCTATCTAAAATTTGAATTATGTTAAGTAATATTCCGAGTATGAACGGAAGACGAAAACAAATAGAAAAAGATTAAATAACTATTACTATAAAGTCTTCCTCTCTTATTTCTTTTTGTTTCTGTATTATTTTTTTTTTACAAAGACGTAGTAGTTGAAAGGAGGAAGCTTAGATAAAACAACTATTACGAAAGTAACAAGAAAACACGCACTTCTATCTAGAGGGGCGAGGATCCCCATGACATCATGTCACCTGTTATTTTTGAATAGGTGCAATTAATGTCTAGAAAGTTTCGCAAGAAAACCTAGTAAGAAAAAAAAACAAGAATTGGTCTGTTTAGTTTTTATTCTCTCTCCTAAACTCTTTACAATTTGACGTCAGTAAATCTTAGTTTTTTTTCTAAGTGGCACTGATTAGCCATATTTCAGAATATAAATCGGTGCAAAAGTGAAAACCAGGTAACCGAAGCAGTCGTGTATAAATGGTGCCTCCTCAGGGTTTTTTGTTTTGTTTTGTTTTGTTTTACGGCACATCAACCTCAGTGGATCATTTAATGCCGATAAATTTTGAAAAAAATTCATTCTTAACGGATACTCAATTTTTTTTATAAACACATTTTTCTATTTAACCCATAGATGGGCACTAACAGGTACTACCACTCCGGGTCAGAGTGGACCAGGGAGCAATAGTGATAAAGGGGTGCTCCACATTCCCCAAACCTCCAGAACTGGAACTTCACCATCAGATAGAGTTTAACGTCATTCCCATGACATGAAGACACTCAGCCAACGCCTTCTAGCACCCATATGATAAACAGGGCTGGGGCTTGTCATAAGGGCAATAGGGTTGGGGCAATCATATAGGTGCTTGGACTTGATATGACCAGCCGATTGATCGGAAGGGGCTTCCTCCGATGTTTTTAAAAATAATCACATACGATTTGGTTTTTATACAGCAGTATTATGCTTAGAGAAATAGGTTTGGTTTGGTTTGTTTGATTTTACGGCATGTCAATCCTTGCTGAGTTATTTTATGCCAAAGACGTTTTGTAATATTCATGCTTGATGGGTTTTCAATTAAAAAAAAAACGAATTTGTTTTGAACTCAATTTTTAAACTCACTCTTTTCTACTTAACCCATAGATGGAACCCTAGTAGATACTACCGTATCAGAGTGGACCTGGGAATAATGGCAATGAAGTGGTGCTCCACACTTCCCAGAGCTCCAAAATTGGAGCTTCATCATCAGATGAAGTTTAACGTCATATCCAGGACAATAAGACCCACCTTCTAGCGCATAAAAAGGGTTGGCGTTTTGCCATAAGAGCAATATGATTGGGACAATCATATCGGTGCTAGGGCTTGACCTGACCAGCCGATTGATCAGAGAGAGCCTCTCCGACCAGATAGGCCATAAGCCAGGATCAAATCGTTTAATCAAGAAACTATTGCTGCTCACCTTTATGGGTGGCATCTCTTTGTTATATACCCGTTCACATTGGGTATATAAATGGCGAGAGACAGAGACAGACAGACAGACAGATGATAAAGTGGTTCTTACTTCTTTTCTTACTTACTTCGTCGGCTGATTTATCCGGGCTGGTTCTACTTATTGT
>CM042146.1:100980780-101013280 GCA_023376005.1 Doryteuthis pealeii
CAGATGCGAATGATGAATTCTTTATTTTTAAGCATTTGAAAACAGATTTTTTTTCTTCCTTTTAAAACTGTCCTGTCCTTATAGTATATTTGAAGTGATATGGAAAGAAAGGAAAATAAATTAAGTCAAACAAAAACTACTAAATAAGTGAACAGGGGTGTCCCTGAATTCTGAATTAATTGAATTAAGAGTAACTCCTAACAAATTACTGACAAGCGGTCAGATGTCTTGGTTTTATTATTGTTTACTATTATTTGTATTTTTATTCCTATTTTTATTACTCTACAGCTGAGCAGGACAGGACAATTTTAAAAGGAAGGAAAAAAAAAATCTGTTTTCAAATGCCTTAAAAATAAAGAATTCATCATTCGCATCTGATGAGTCGGGAGAATTAGTTATTTTTGTCTAAGCTCCCTGAAATAGTCTATAATGCAAGATCTCTAAGTCTTTTGTTATTTATTTAAATATATATTATATATATATATATATATATATATATATATATATATAAACCAATATACATTTATTCTTTATTACAAAAAGATTTGTTGCTTGGTTGGTTGGTTCTACGTTAAGTCAGCTTTTACTGGTCCATTCAATGGCCTAGTCAGTATTTATTTTTGTAAGCAATTATATAGTTTTAAGTTTGTTTATTGATTTTAACGGCATATCAATCCCTCTGGGGTTATGTTATGCCTAACGGTTAGGAAGTTATACATATCGTGTATTTATATTTATACTTTTTAGTAATTGGTTTTAACAATGTGTTAGCATTATTGGGGATTATGTTGTATGGTATTGATTAGTTTCAGGTCTATATTCTATGGTATAATTTTATTTACCTCAAAAAAGAAGAGAATATCCTCCATGTTGACATTTTCAAACAGATCTTTCATATTGTTTACTTTAAAATAACAGTTTCTGATGTGAGGAAGAAACCTGCATTCCATGAATAAGTGTTTAACTGTCAAAGGTGTTTGACATGTTCCACATTGTGGTTGTTGTTCTTGTTTGAGTATATAGGAGTGCGTTAGTCTTGTATGACCAATGTGTAATCGGGATACAATGAATCTAGACTTTTAAGTAACTAATAATAATAATCATTTGCAAACTATGATAGCTTCAAGTATCTATTCTTAACTCTGCTTAAAAATATACCTTGTGTCACATCCTACTTATGCAAGGTATGGTAAACATATACATATATATCAGGTTAGGTCGATTTTTCACTTTTTGAAAATATCAAATTATATGAAACCCCGAAAGTTATGTATTGGTCTTATGTATTAGTACTAATACCAAAAATTAGATCTTGAACTTGTACCAATTTTTGAGGAAATGGCATCAAAGATCGTAGACAAAAATGCACATTTTTAAAACCAATTACTTAAAAGTATAAGTATAAATAAACAATATTACTAGTATTATCTGCGTTATTCGGACTATTGTCCCCATCTTCATTGTTATTTGTACAACGTTTCGGCCGATATACCCTCCGGCCTTCTTCAGGTATTTCTTGTCGGACTCGGGAACCTTGTCAGACTCAGGAACCTTCTTTTCGAATTCGGGAACTTTCCCGAGTCCGACAAGAAATACCTGAAGAAGGCCGGAGGGTATATCGGCCGAAACGTTGTACAAATAACAATGAAGATGGGGACAATAGTCCGAATAATGCAGATAATACTAATCTTCAAGCCTCATCTCAAATATTCAGAGAAATTAGATATTACTTCCTAACCGTTAGGCATGACATAGCCCCAGACGGGTTGATATGCCGTTAAAATCAACCAATCAACCAACCAACCAACCCACATATTTTGTGTGTATATTTGGTAATTCGTATAAAAGTAGGTAAAAAAAACATGTCTTAACAAACAACATGAATACAGCTAAATGGTATCGAGTATTTCCATTGAATTCTTCTGATTTTCAAATGCACAGAATGGACCGCAACAGGTGCCACAATCCCCACCCTCGTGGTGGGGTCCAGTGGCTTCGGCCCTGGATCTTTACAAGTTAATATCGTTGATCCCAGGGGTCCATCCCACCAGGCAACACCTGCCCCCTCGATTTAAAGGGGAAGGGCTGGGTTTATTGCCCAATGATTGAGGCGCCCCCTTGAGGGGGAATGCCGAAGGAATCAACGCAATTTTTCATCCGCCACCCATGAGGTTCGGTTTGTGGGTGGTCGCACATTAATAAGGCCTTGTGCCTAACCCGTACACGTGGGGTGTGAGGTAAATACCAGGTACCACAATTCCGGATCAGTGTGTGTCTGAGAGAAATTGCAATGTAATAGAAACTCAACACTTCCAAGAGATTCAAAACCCTGAGGCCCACCACCGATTGTCTTAACTGATTGGCAAATTGGCTAGGCTTTGATCCGCCTTCCAAAATGTTCTCGTTCCCCAAAAATACTTGCAGTTAAATGTCGATAAGTAAAGCAGGAGAGGATCGATTATTTCCACCTAATCTTGTTTGGCTTTAACACAGAAATTTCTTTTGGATGCCTCACACTTGCTTTCTTGTGACACATCTTACCGGGACAAACGGGTTGGATAAATGCCTTGGATGCTCCATTCTTACCACCTTGTGTCACGTCATGCTCATGGTGAACAGGTTGGATAAATGTCTTGGTATGTTTCATTATTTTTTTATTTTTTTTAGTTCTCTCGGAATGCCCTCTTATTTATCCGGTTTCATTGTTACATAATTTATGGGATGCCTACGACTTATGACTGTAGTGAACTAAAATTTAAATAACGGTATGGTAAATGGAAAGTTACCATTAACCGTTGTAGAAATGATTGACAACAAGTTCACCTTTCACTGACCTAGCCTTTGATTTCTCATTGACTAAGGCAAGGCATGTGAAGAAGAACTCAGTTAGATCTTGGCGGTTAGTCGAAGAGAGCAGACGTAATGGTCGTCTGTTCCCAGGTAAACCTTCTCAACGCACGGTTAAACCCTTTTGGCATTCGGTTTTAATAAAGTCATCTTTGAAAAATAAACAAAGTCTTTCACCATTTTAAAAACAAACAGGATGAGAACAGACAACCAATATTATATTTTGTGTAAAGTTTTAGAATGAATATTATATGAGAATGTATCAACTATTATTGTTTATTCTACACAAGGCTACTTCCTCTGGTCTTGCGTTGGGAAAAACATTGGGTTGCCTATGTCCGTCTTCATCATTATTTCTTAGTTAACGAACACGGAAGCTGAAAGATTTTTACTTTTTATTGACTAAATTCCAATCACATGACTAAACAACCCAATGAGAGACCTACTAATAGGTAAGTCATGGGTTAAGAATTGTCTATCATACTGACATGAACCCATCGATGAGTTCTTACTTTTGAACAGTTATTTTAAAATTCTACACTTCCAACCAAGCCCAACACAACACATGGCGTATCAACAAGTGGAGGAAAGCAACCCAAAAGAAGATGGTCAGTTAACGAAATAGAACCTACTTAAGAACTTTCTCTCACCCTCTTTCTCTCTCTCTCTCTCTCTCTCGCCATCTCTCTCTCTCCTCTCTCCCTCTCTCTCTCTCTCTCTCTCTCTCTCTATATTATATATATATATATAATATATAGAGAGAGAGAGAGGGAAGAGAGAGATGGCGATATATATATATATATATATATATATATATATATATATATATATACCAAACCTCTGCGCACGAGCAGAAAGTGACACAAGGTCAATTTCTTAAGCGGATTTTAACAGGTTTGAACTCAAAGTTTTCCTTCTCCTAGACAGGTTACCAAGTCAACCTTAAAGAGCCTAGTCTGTCCTACTGTTTACCCATAGCTCTCTCTCTCTCTCTCTCTCTCTCTCTCTCTCTCTCTCTCTTTCTCTCTCTCTCTCTCTCTATCTATCTATCTATCTATCTATCTCTTATATGCCCAGCAGATGAAATTGGTATATAACATAATCGATTTCTTTTAATTACAATATGAAGATTCCTGAGACAGCGGAGTCTACTAGTTAGCAAGCGACAATGGTCATTTACTGAAGTCTGAGTGACAGCAAGTCACCTTACAACACCAGGATTCTTCTGAGTATTCTAGCCGATCTTTACAATGTTGGGATGGTCTCGATTCTTCCTCTAATTCTCAATTCCTTCAGTCTCTTTTTCGAAATATTATTATTATTATTATTATTATTATTATTATTATTATTAGCAAATATCTGCAACCTTCGGGTGCAAGTATTTAGGTTTTGATGTAATAAAATATTATATCAAATTAGAAACTATTTAGAAAATGATAAACTGAGGGGGTATAATCGAAAAATAGAACAGCTTTAAATCTAACTCTTCCATCATTTTCCATCACTCCCGTCTTTCATTTTTCCTAATTTATCTATTTAGTTAGATTATGAAGTATTTAATAAAATTACAGTTCTTTCGTCTTGTTTATGGATTTCTTTTAATATTTATACCCGAGATGTTTGCTCAGATTCGTTAAGAGAAAACCAAACAATTAGAAATCATAATACTAAGCATATATTATTATTAAATCAAATTCCTTATATCAATATGCAAATTAGCCGTCTCGTTCACACTGTAAACCGCTATTTTTGAAATATATAATATACTTGCATGTTATTAGTATGAAGATCCAACAATATTAATAAGGTATAACAATTTTATCAATATTGAGATTTAAATAAAAAATAAATTTATGGTGAATGTGATGTCAATAACTAAGGAATTGTGACTTGTAGTGATTTAGTTTCGGTTACAGACAGGCAAACACACAATCTCCATTATAATAAGATTATTATTATTGCTGTTGTTGTGTCGTGGCCATTATTCACACACAAAGAGAAGTAGAGAATATGTTGTAATAACGAATAAGAAGCAAAGTCAAATACATGTTAAATAGTATATGTATTCGATCATGAAAACATATACATACTAACCCCAATTCTTGTCAGTCTAACAGCTAATTTATAAGATAGACGCAACCATTCTTTTCCGGTCTATAAGTGAGGTAGGTAATCCTATACAACAATTATTATGATACTTTTTTTTCCATCAGCGGATCTCCAGGACTCTCCTGAGTATTCTAGCCGATTGCAGTAATACAGTTGTCTGGATGGTCTCAATTCCTCCTCTGATTTACAGTTCCTCCAGTCTTTTTTCCAAACTTTTTGGGACCGTTCCAACATCACCAACTACAATTGATATCACTTTCACCCTCATATTCCACAGCTTTTTTAATTCTCTAGCAAGGTCCAGGTATTTGTCTATCTTTTCGTTTTCCTTCATCTGCACCCTGTGATCTGCTGGAATTGCAAAGTCTACCAGTTCCCAAGTTCTCCTGGCTGTATAATTATGAGTTTTTCCCATCAGCTAACGCTGATGGCCTCTAACTGGAGTCTGAGTGGCAACAAGTCTCCTCGGGTCTCCAGGACTCTTCTGAGTATTCTGGCAGATTGCAGCAGTGCAGTATTCTGGATGGTCTCAATTCTTCCTCTGATTTCCAGATGTTCCAAACTTTTTTCCAATTTTTGGGGACCGTTCCAAGTGCATTAACTAAAATTGGTATCACTTTGACTTTCATATTCCATAGCTTTTTCAGTTCTTTGGCAAGGTCCAGGTATTTGTCCATCTTTTCGTTTTCCTTCATCTTCACCTTGTGATCTGCTGGAACGGCAAAATCCACCAGTTGACAAGTTCTTTCTTTTTTAGTTAATCAACACTAGGTCTGGTCTTCTTGCTGGGATAAGGTGATCCGTTTTTATTTCAAAGTCCCAGAGAATTTTATGGGTTTCGTTCTCAAGAACAGATTCTGGTTTATGCATTTACCATTTTGTTGTGTGGTCAAAATGTATTTTTTTCCATAATTCCCAGTGTACCACCTTCCCAACCCGGTTTGTCTAGTTTTGTACTCCCGTTGGGCTAGTTTGCTACATTCGCATAGTACATGGTTTACGGTCTCATCTCTATTACCGCATAGTTTACATTTACTATTTTGTATTTTATTATTATTATTATTATTAGTAGTAGTAGTAGTAGTAGTAGTTGGAGTTGTTATTGGTAATTTTTTAGTTTGATTTTCCCTGTCTACACTATTCTACTTGCAAATTTGAGCAAGAAACGATTCAATTAATTGTAAAATCCATTTAAAGAAAAGTCCAATAAGCCGGACAATATTGTTTTCCACTGCATTAATGACCTTCAATACTGATTAAAGAAAAGAAGTAATTAAGAAACTTTTGCCTGTCGCAAATAATTAGTAAAACTACTGACTAGGCCCAGACGACATCCGACCCGCCAGCGATAACTCACATGACAATGGCGCAGACAATGACGCCAGTGACTTCCCTCGGGAACAGAATGGCAAATGAAGTCGTAAACAATTGAACACGAAAAGAGAAAGAGAAAGAAAAAAAAAAAAACATAAAACAAAACTGAAACACCAATCCAATCAATTTATGAAAGAATTCTCATTCAACAGCCTTTGCAGCTCTGTCAACTTGTGCTTTAGAATACACCAACTGCACCTCTGCAGAGGGGTAAAAAATACTCCAATGGAGTCACCTGTTGGTCTTGGATGGTGACCCGTGATGCTTAATGATGGAACTCTGGTGGCTGATACAACACTCTACTTTGGCCCTTACTTAGGCTAGACAGGCGGTCGGAGCGGCCCCCTCCGATTAATCGGCTGGTCATGTCAAGCCCTAGCATCTATACGATTGTCCCAACCCTATTGTCTTTATGTCTCACCACCAACCCTTTTTATCATAATTGTACTAAAAGGCGTTGGCTGAGGGTTTTAGTTTTGTGGGTATGACGTTAAACTATCTGAGCTCTGGGGAATCTGGAGTACGCATTCATCACCATTACTCCCAGGTCCCCTCTGACTCGGAGAGGTAGTACCTCTCAGGGTCCTATCAATGGGTTAAAGGAAAAAATGAGTTTAGAAAAGGTGTTTAAAAATTGAGACTTAAAAAATTGAGTATCCATCAAGAATGAATAAAACAAAACCTCTTCAGCATGAAATAACCCAAATAAGGTTGACAAGCCGTAAAATTCAACCACTGAATCAATAGTTTTTGCATTAAAACTACTTGAGGGGCACGTAAGTCTGTAGCCCGTGACGCATTGATGAATTCTGCTCCAAAACGCTGACTGTATCCACTGAGTAGGGGTACGACCTCCTCAAAAAAGGTTGTACTGGATTTGGTCCTTAAATGCATCCGATGGCGAGGCCCCCGTTCAGGAGTTCTGGAGAGCTCCTTCATTACTACTAGAAAAGGCTAGCCTGCGTCCTATGGATAGTGGGGAGCAAAAAGTTAATCTCACAGATCCATTATTACGAGTTGGATTCTCGCAGGATGCCCCATTAAAATCCCAACGTAAAAAAGGACATTGGGTTGATTGGCCTGACGGGGATCGGAAAAAAGACCACAAAAGAAAAATGAATATCTCCTATTAAAAATATTGGATGCAAAAAAAAAACATTCCATACTTTTAAGAACAACAACCACAATGTGAAACATGTCAAACACTTTTGACAGTTAAACACTTATTCATGGAATGCAGGTTTCTTGCTCACATCAGAAACCGTTATTTTAAAGCAAACAGTATGAAAGATCTGTTTGAAAATGTCAACATGGAGGATATTCTCTATTTTTTTAGGGAAATAAAATTATACCATAGAATATAGACATGAAACAAATCAATACCATACAACATAATCCCTAATAATGCTAACACATTTTTAAAACCAATAACTAAAAAGTATAAATATAAATACACAATATATATAACTTCCTAACCGTTAGGTATGACATAACCCCAGACGGGTTGATATTCCCACTGGATCGGATGGATCAGATGACAACATTTTCTACTTATGCACCATCATATGTCTCTTTACACCAGGAGCCGACTTACAAACTTTGTTACAGATTGCACAAGACACGTTGTTTGTTCCTGCAGTGTGCATGAATTGTTTCAGATGAGATTTCCTATGATTGACATAACCGGCATTAGAAAGGAGAATCCATCCACGTTTGACATTTCCAACCCTCCGTGTTCTCACCTATATGACAGGTGTATCTATTTTGGGGTTGACGCTTGAGGTTTTCATGCTCAATTCTTTCACTCGCAAAACTGCTACAGCCATCATCCACATGAATTCTCCACTCAGTTCTCTTCAATGCCAGCTTTTCCCAGTTTTCAGGATCTATTTTCATTTTTACAAAGTTGCATTTGAAATAATCCTTATACCTCTTCCAAGGCTTATGATGTGGCCTTTTACCATCATGTAGGTGACCGTAAAGGAGTTACTAAGGCATTCTAACAACATTCATACGCACAACATAACCTGCCCATCGTATTTGGCCTTTATGATGAGAGTTTCAATGGTTTTGCATCCTGCTTTTGTAAGGACATCTGTGTTAGGTGTGTTGGAATTCCAGTTGATGTTTAGAATGCGTCCCAAACATTTCTGATGAAAGTGTTCAAGAATTTTCAAATGTCTTCAAAACAATGTCCATGTTTCCGAGGAGTACAATAAAACACTCAACACGCAGGACCTATAAACCTTCAATTCTGTTTCATGGGTAATGCTGGTATCAGACCATAATCGTTTTTCAAGCCTTCCACATACATACATACATACATACATACACCAACTGCCCTTTATATATGTATATATATTTACCAACCCCTCCGCACGAGCAGGATGTGACACAAAGTCAATTTTTAAGCGGAGTTTAACAGGTTTAAATTCAGATTTTTCCTTCTCCTAGACTGGTTACCTAGCCATGGTTAAAGAGCCCAGTCTGCCCTGCTATTTACACATAACTGGAGAGAGAATTGGATTTATACTTTTCCCAAGGGTAGTAGCGCCATGCAAAATGCTAACTGTTTCGTCCAGAAATTAAACTCGGGTCGACGAGTCCATTTCCTACGACTGTAACCATTAGGCCACTCGCCTTTATATATGTATAGATTACTCCCAGATCCACTCTAATTGTTAATACAATTTTTAGTCCATCTTTTGCAACAAATGAGAAATAAAGTAGTTCAGTCGGCAGAGCATCCGCGTGAGACAAATAATTGTTGAGGAAAGTGCTTGTAGATAGATGCATCTGGGTAATTCCATGTCAAATCATCCTGACCATGTCACCCACCCCTTTCAATTGTGGATTATGATAAAGTTATTTTTGCAAAAATTTGTTCAAATTTTGCACTTCAATTTTTCTGAAATTTTGTACAGGTGTGGACTATGTTAAAGTTAGCCAATCCCCAAAATTTGTGCTTCCAATTCCAATAATCGGCGGAGTTATGTTGATTCTAAAAATCGACATAACTCTCCAAATGTGGGTATGGTGTCGCAAAAATAGCGACTTTTTGTAATCAATTTTTGTCTGTAAAATGAGTTCTTGAGCTTCCCTACTGCTAAAAATGTTTTTTTAAGAGCATTTTAGCCCAAGGAATCTTAGAGTTAATCCATTTTAAGTTATTAATGATTTCTGATTTGCAAAGTTTTAACTGATGTTGTAGCTTCGGTTCTGAGCAAATATTAAACTATCTTTTTGATATAAATAATGTTCATTATATGTGAAATAATGATTTAAAAAATTGTCATAGATGCAGTGTCACGTCGGGATATTGATCTTGCTAGGAAAAAATCAGAAATCATCAATAACTTAAAATAGGTTGACTTTAATTTTTTTTTTGATAACATCTTTGGATTTCATGGGCAAAAATGTTTTTATATAACAATTTTTAGTAGTAGGGAAGCTCTAGAACTCATTTTACAGACAAAAATAGATTACAAAAAGTCGCCATTTTTCGCCAACCACACCAAATTGAGACAGCTCAAAATTGACATTACTCCGCCAATTTTTGGAAATGGAAGCTCAAATTTTGGGGATCGTCTAATATTAACATTTTCTACACCTGGAAAAATTTCAGAAAAATTGAAGTGGGTGGGTGAGAAGTTTACTTTTTTCTGGATGATTTGACATGGAATTACCTATCAACTAGTTCATGAAAGTGGATAATTGATATTTAGATACATATACGGTCCTCTTATCGATCGACTGACTGACCGATCTACCTCTGCATCCACGGAACATAAAGTATTTCTAATATTCCTTAGCTATATGATCAATTATGTTATGGGTGATCTCCCTTTGGTCATCTACAAACATAAATAGTCATAGAAGTAGCCATTTGCAATTTCCCATACTCAAGTCTAATGGCCTAATGGAGATACGTTATCAAATATCATTAAATGTCATCAAAAAAGCTGAGAGTTCAAAGGAATATTTACAACTAGGGGGTGCGACATAGTAGAGAAATGGTCAGCAATTTTTTTAGTTATGTCGGAAAAAATACTATTGTGGCGTTATTTTCGTATTCGCCTGGGGAGTTGTCTGCCCGTTTAGTTTCGCTGGTTCCCGCTAGGGGCCTTTGATATTTAAGCGGCTGATTTGAACGTCTCTTTCTCTTTCCCTGCTGCTCGAGACACAATGAGGTAGTCTTATGACCAACCTCTTCTCGTTGGGGCTTCGGTCCTTAACACTGGCCACTCACTGCTAGTAAGTCTCTTGTACGATATATGACTATCCTTTAGTCATGTATCCGTACCTACGTTTTTATGTACATTTAGGTATCTCTTTGATACCTAAATATCTTGTACTTTACCATTCATGAATGTGTCATTATCTCTACTCTGGTATATGTATTTATATTACTTATGTATGTATGGGCAAAAATGTTTTTATATAACAATTTTTAGTAGTAGGGAAGCTCTAGAACTCATTTTACAGACAAAAATAGATTACAAAAAGTCGCCATTTTTCGCCAACCACACCAAATTGAGACAGCTCAAAATTGACATTACTCCGCCAGTTTTTGGAAATGGAAGCTCAAATTTTGGGGATCGTCTAATATTAACATTTTCTACACCTGGAAAAATTTCAGAAAAATTGAAGTGGGTGGGTGAGAAGTTTACTTTTTTCTGGATGATTTGACATGGAATTACCTATCAACTAGTTCATGAAAGTGGATAATTGATATTTAGATACATATACGGTCCTCTTATCGATCGACTGACTGACCGATCTACCTCTGCATCCACGGAACATAAAGTATTTCTAATATTCCTTAGCTATATGATCAATTATGTTATGGGTGATCTCCCTTTGGTCATCTACAAACATAAATAGTCATAGAAGTAGCCATTTGCAATTTCCCATACTCAAGTCTAATGGCCTAATGGAGATACGTTATCAAATATCATTAAATGTCATCAAAAAAGCTGAGAGTTCAAAGGAATATTTACAACTAGGGGGTGCGACATAGTAGAGAAATGGTCAGCAATTTTTTTAGTTATGTCGGAAAAAATACTATTGTGGCGTTATTTTCGTATTCGCCTGGGAGTTGTCTGCCCGTTTAGTTTCGCTGGTTCCCGCTAGGGGCTTTTGATATTTAAGCGGCTGATTTGAACGTCTCTTTCTCTTTCCCTGCTGCTCGAGACACAATGAGGTAGTCTTATGACCAACCTCTTCTCGTTGGGGCTTCGGTCCTTAACACTGGCCACTCACTGCTAGTAAGTCTCTTGTACGATATATGACTATCCTTTAGTCATGTATCCGTACCTACGTTTTTATGTACATTTAGGTATCTCTTTGATACCTAAATATCTTGTACTTTACCATTCATGAATGTGTCATTATCTCTACTCTGGTATATGTATTTATATTACTTATGTATGTATGTTCATGTACACCTCTATGTATTATGTACCCTGTTTATTCTGTGCTGTATATAAAATGTTTTGTCTATCAACCTTGGTCGGAGTTTTATCTTCAAGTATTATCACTTTGAATCATACACTATGAAAACATTTACTTAACACTGGCCACTCACTGCTAGTAAGTCTCTTGTACGATATATGACTATCCTTTAGTCATGTATCCGTACCTACGTTTTTATGTACATTTAGGTATCTCTTTGATACCTAAATATCTTGTACTTTACCATTCATGAATGTGTCATTATCTCTACTCTGGTATATGTATTTATATTACTTATGTATGTATGTTCATGTACACCTCTATGTATTATGTACCCTGTTTATTCTGTGCTGTATATAAAATGTTTTGTCTATCAACCTTGGTCGGAGTTTTATCTTCAAGTATTATCACTTTGAATCATACACTATGAAAACATTTACTTACCTTCAATCTTTTGAGGAAAGAAAAGCTCGAAGAATACATTTACAGTGTCTTGTATTTGTTGTTGTTAACATTACCATTTAATTCTCGTTTTTGATTGGTTAAATGAGTTATAAATATCTCATTACCTGCTAGGTTTGCAGTGGACTATTCGTAGAAAGTCTAGCCGATCGGCAGTGGAAAAAGGTATTACTTTATTTACCATTTGATTTCCTGTCACTAGCTTTACAAGAGCTAAGAGGTTATTTCACATCGTACCTGCTTATCCAGGTCGCGACACGGCATTGTTGCAAATGTTCCACAAGTAAGGTGAGTATAGTTTTATCTACGTGCCTTTGGGGTTGTGGGGCGTTGATGTCCCCCTCTTAATTGGTGATTTGCTATTTCGCCAAAGTTAAAAAGGACGTGGCCGGGTTTATCGCAAGGTACCCGAGGCTCTCCAAAAACGGGAATGCCGACGAGATCCCGCATTTTTTGCACACATCGGATTCGGTATATATGCATGGCTACTAAGGTAAATAAAAGACATTTTGATACTCTGGCCTAGTGGGAAGGCAGGAAAATAACTACTATTCAAATAAATTTGTTTTTCCCTTGATGTTGTACATCTGTAGCGCAGATCTAAAATAACCAAAGTTTAGAAACACTCTGTTGGTGTGGCTCAGAATACGCTAACTGTATCATCTGCATAGGGGTAGGTATCTCTCGAAAGATATGTATTGAGTATGATACTAAACTGCATCTGATGGTGAGGCTACACGTTCTTTGACCTTACTCTCACATGCACTCTGAGCCAAACTCTAAACCAGTGGAACTCAGTAACCTGTGAGGTCCCTGTGTACTCGGTGTCCGAGTGTCGTATCCCACAATTTAAACACATGTGACTACGGAAATGTAGTTTCCGTAGAAAACAAAAGAAGAAAACAAAATTGATACTAGAAACAACTTGATATACATAATATACAATTGGTATAGTCAATCGTTCTTTCAGCGGTGTTGCAGACTGGATATGTCTGTAGGTAGTTGTGTGTGCAAAGTGCGTATTTATAGATTACATTTTGTCACAGCTAATATTCATTTGGAATGTGTCAACAAAGTCAGTGATTGCACTTGTGTCGTGATGAGAAAGAGAGAGAGAAAAAACGAAACGAAAAAGAGACAGACCTGATGAATCATGTTTTTGTGTCTCCGGACAGGGTCCTCTCTCCAACTGTGTCGAGTTGGGAGGACTTCCTCTCCCACTGTATCGAGTTGGGATCGCGACCTCTCTCCAACTTTGTCGAGTTGGGAAGAGTGTCCGCTCCGACTGAAGCTTTTCAACTAATGGGCCTTTTTTATAATCTTCCTTTGTAATGTGTACGTGATCATTAAATTAAAATTAATATCGGATGATTTTGTTACCCGTAGTATTCTGATGACAATGCAGTTTTTTATTGACGTAGATATTGTCATCGGAATTTAAACAAGTGTCCCTATTGTCGCTAAAATATTTCCAAACTAATTTTCTTTCTCTTTTGTTTACATAATTCAAAAACTTAACTCATAACATACAATTGTAAAACTAATTGTTTAAGAAAACTTAATTATTCTAATTTTATTCTATTCCATTCCACATGCACGTAGAAATATAGGTGTTAATCCTATAAACCAAAAAGAAAAAAAAATGGTTTAATTTGAAAATATACTGACTATATTATTTTTTGTAGTGATATATATTCCTTTTGGACAGGCACATATTTTGATAAATAGTTTCGATATTCTTGTGTTTTGCCAACTAAAATAGTCCCTTGAGCATATTCGGCTGCTGCCTGTGAGTCGCGTTTCCAGAACTACGTGCGAAATTCCTACGCGATGATTGTCGCCGCCACAAGAATTAGCGCGCATTTCGTTTTCCCTTTGTCTGTCTACCTTGTATCATTCTGTTTGGTGAAGTAAACGAACGTGTAAGCACGTGTGGACAGTACCTCCGTTAAAATACGTCTTGTGTTCTCATTTTTACTAACACTATAGTCGACTAAACGACGTAATATCAACTAGCTATGTGCTTAGCCACTCAACAAATACACACACACACACACACACACACACACACACACATATATATATATATATATATATATATATATATATCATTTGAAAGGAAGAATAAACATAATAAATGGTGATTCTTTTTTCTTAATTTTTTATTTCTTTCATTATTTAATATTCAGGACTAAAAGGGTTAATTACAAGAACACAATACCCTGTGTATACATCGCAATTAGATAAAACCCAAATAAACGAATGACACGTACATAAACAAGCAAGGAAATAATCGAAAATAAACTCCAATAACGAAAGAATCCTTTCAGTTTTTTACTTATTTATTTTATTATATACAGTCGAGTTGTTTTCAGTCCTACTGACTTGTGTTAACATCAAGTAACAATGAAAATGATACAAGACGAATAAATAAGATCAATCTAACAACAAAGAGCGTGACGCCCTCCTCTTAATTTCATCAACGGAACACTGGAATTACAGTCCGAAAGATCGACGAAAAAAAAAGTTTTAGAAAATCGAAAGAAAGAAAAGAAACAGAACAGGGAAAGAAAAGGAAGGAAAAAATATAGGAAAAACATTAAGAGATCAATATATGAATACTCGTGTTCCTAAAGAAGAAGAAGAAGAAGAAGAAGAAGAAGAAAAGTAGGAGGATAAGTATTATTATTATTAGTAGTAGTAGTAGGAGGAGGAGGAGGTGTAGGGTGTAGTAGTAGGGAGAGGAGGAGGAGGAGGCGGAGGAGGAGGAAGAAGAATAATTAGAGGAAGAATTTAATTGGGAAATAAAAACAGTGGATTAAGCGGATGACCTATTTAGATCTACTGAAACGACATTTAGGTATGCATGTTAATCTATATATCAATACTTATGTTCCTTAAAAGTACGACCGTTATCATCTTGCAACGCCCACTGGATAAAAGAGAGACCGTCCAAATCGTCAGAGAATGTATGCAAAAATGTAACTCCTGATTATCTTGTGTTGTTTATCCGCCGAATTATTAACTTTGATAAGTCTCGTCACCTCAGATAAATAATGGATCACTGCTTTTTTTATTATAAAAAGTTGAAAAAGAAAGAAAGAAAGAAGGAAAGAAAAAAAATGAGATGAAATTGCAGTTGAGAAAGAAAGAAATGAAAAAGAAGGAAGGAAAGAAGAAAGAAAGAATGAAAGAAAGAAAGGAAGAGGAAAGAAAGAAAGAAAGATGAGATAAAATTACAGTTGAGAAAGAAAGAAAGAAAAAAAGAAAAGGAAAGAAGAAAGAAAGAAAGATGAAATAAAATTACAGTTGAGAAAGAAAGAAAGAAAAAAAGAAAAGGAAAGAAGAAAGAAAGAAAGAATGAAAAAAGGAAAGAAAGAAAGATGAAATAAAATTACAGTTGAGAAAGAAAGAAAGAAAGAAAAAAAGAAAAGGAAAGAAGAAAGAAAGAAAGAATGAAAAAGGAAAGAAAGAAAGATGAAATAAAATTACAGTTGAGAAAGAAAGAAAGAAAGAAAAAAGAAAGGAAAGAAGAAAGAAAGAAAGAATGAAAAAGGAAAGATAGAAAGATGAAAATAAATTACAGTTGAGAAAGAAAGAAAGAAAGAAAAAAGAAAAGGAAGAAGAAAGAAAAGAAGAATGAAAAAGGAAAGATAGAAAGATGAAATAAAATTACAGTTGAGAAAGAAAGAAAGAAAGAAAGAAAAGGAAAGAAGAAAGAAAGAAAGAATGAAAAAAGGAAAGAAAGAAAGATGAAATAAAATTACAGTTGAGAAAGAAAGAAAGCAAAAAACAAAAGGAAAGAAGAAAGAAAGAAAGAAAGAAAGGAAGAAAGGAAGAAAGAAAGAAAGAAAACTAAGATAAATAAAATTACAGCTGAGAAAGAAAGTAGTAAAAAGGAAAGGGAGGAAGGAAGTGAAAAAGAAAAAAAGAAAGATTAAAAAAGAAAGAAAGGAAGAAAGCTGGAAGAAATAAAATTATAGTTGGAAAAAGAAAAGAACGAAAGAAACGAAGGAAGGAATCAAGTTATAAGATATAAAAAAAAGACTATTACTGAAAAAGACGAAAAGTGATAAAAGTAATAAAACTGAAACTAAAAAAATAAAGGAAAAAATCTCGATGAGAAAAATAAAACTATAGTTTATTAAAAGAAGGATCTGCGAAAATCTGTATTGGAAAATAAAGATTCGAATAAGAAAAGTTAAGAAAAGGAAAAATGATGTAAAAAAAAAAAAGAGAGAAATAACATAGGATATAAAAAGAAAAACAAATATAGGAGAAATAACGAAAGAACAAAAGAAAGAAAGGGAGACAACTTATACTAAAAATATATTCATTCATCCAGAAGAAGAATTTCACTAAATGAAGGTCGAATTGACCCGTCTAAAATATCGGCTTTTCTTTTTCATAAAACGTTACTGTTAACTTTGATCAACATCCATTATCAAACGATTCATTCTCTTTCAATTCGCCCTCCATTCTCACTTCATCACTTTATCTCCTCTATTTTGTTTTTTTTCTTTCATTTCTGTCTATCGTTTGCTTTCATCTTTTGTTTACTTGTTTTCTTCTTTTTTCTTTCTTCTTCTATAATTGATTTTATCTTTTAATATTTATACCCGGATGCGATCGTTGTTTCACTTTTTAGCATTTTTTAAATTCTTTAATTTACTGTATAAAAGACCACTACAAAATGCTAGAATTGTTTTCCTTTTTTAAACTGAATATGGATTCAATTTATCCCATTGATAAAATTAAGTACACTACCATCTTGAAAACATAGTGATTAATCAACTCTGATCAGTTTTATATGTAAGACTTTGAAACTTAGTTCCATTGCTTACTTTCGATTTCAACTTTGTCTTGGCATTTTTCAACAAAAATAAATTATACTGACTGAGCTAATAACAATGTTGCAGTAATTTAAGTTTAAAAGACCACTAAAAAATGCCAGAATTGTTTTCTTTTTGAAAGTGAATATGGATTCAATCTATCCGACTGATAAAATTACATACACTATCATCTTGAAAACACAGTGATTAATCAACTCTAATCAGTTTTACACATAAGACTTTGAAACTTAGTTCCATTGCTTACTTTCGATTTCAACTTTGTCTTGGCATTTTTCAACAAAAAAGAAAAAAAGAAAAGAAGAATTATACTGACTGGTCTAAAAACAGTGTAGTAGTAATTTAAGTTTGTCTCCGGTCCTTGTCTTTCCTTCTCAAACAGTCCTTCGGGACGGGGTCTGGTGAGCTTCGACCACTGGACCGGTGATTTGTGTTAATTTAGTAGCGTCGATCCCAGGGGGTTGGGACAGCAATACCTGCCCCTTGGGAGCAAGGCTGGGTTTCTTGCCCAGCACCTGAGGCGCCCCCTCGAGGGGGAATGCTGAAGGGATCGACGCAATTTTTGTTCTGTCCCACCCATTAGCTTCGGCTTGTGGGTGGGCCCACGTTAAAACGAGGCCTTGTGCCCAGTCCACACAGGTGGGGTATGAGACAAATACCCACCTAGTCTTTCCACTGGGCCGTTCCTCCTTCCTTATGTGAACGCCTCGCAGTTCTAGACTTTGTTAAACCCGTCCAAGTCACAGCAATAATCAACATTCACGTCCAAATTGCCACAATATTTATTGTATTTTTTACAATAAATATTGTGGCAAATTTGGCACAAGACCAGAAAAGTGGAGGGGGAGGCTAATCATCCTTATCCTATCTTTAACTTAACAAGATTCATTTGCTGACACAAAACACAATATAATAATACGTTCACTATAACATCACTTTTATTCTGAAAAGCCTACGCACTACAACCACGAAATAATACCAGTTTATCAATGAAGGTTCAAACTAATCCCATCTATGCATTTATAAAGGGCAGTTTTGTGTATATGTATGTCCGGAGGAAACTTCGAAAATAAAACAATTAACGACAAAGTAAATATATATAAACATTAAATATCACCAGGGCTTGGTTTCGTGAAGATAATTGAAAAATAAAATTTAAATGATAACAGCATGGATTTTTTTCATTCAATATTTTAGATAGTAGACATTAACATTTCTTTTCAGAGTAACTGGATCAATGCAAGGTTTATTTTTTTACATAGGGATTTAAATGGGGCATTCCACGAGGATTCAACTCACGATTCAGTAATAATGGATATGAGGGACTAACTTTAAAAAATACCCCTCTACCCTGGGGACGCTGGGTAGCCGCTGCTAGTATTTAAATATTGTGAAGGAGGAGAAATGATTGAATTTTATTTACAAGTAAAAAATAAATTCCCGACGAAATGAAATAAAAATTTTTAAAAAAAATATGATTAATATAAAATGGTCATTAGTAAGTGCTCTATCCTCACTGAATAAATTACCCCTGTTGAAATGACCAAATCTAACTCCTTATATCGAGTTTATCTGTGGTTATAATTTGCATAGGCACCGTCATAATCCTGCGACGAAAAGGACAAAACGAGACCACTCCCCATTAAATCCGCTGTTTAAAGACGACCGCGTTCTTTTTCAACTAAAGGCTGACATGCTAAACAGAAGCATGTCGCGAGAGGTAAGTCATACCCTTCACCACTAACAAAATACATAAGAACCAGAAGCACAATATATATTATGCACATAATATATATATATATATATATATATATATATATATGTATATATATATATATATATATATATATATATATATATATATATAGATAGGTAGGTAGGTAGATAGATAGATATCATATATCATATATATAATATATATATATATATATATATTAACTTAAATTAGTTTAAAAGTTTGAATAATTAATTAGTATATTAAATTTAATTCATAGCAACGGTTTTGTAATCAAAGACGAACACGATGATTGCTTTATTTGAGCTTTATTAAATACTAACTTAATTGCAGCCACATTGGGCGTCTTTTAAGCAAGTTAACTAATAATTTGTGTTGGCATAATTTTTGTGATGTTTTGTCATAGATAAAACATCTAAATTAGCCAATTTTTTCTCTAAAACAAAGATAATGTTTTTGTTGATTTACATCTCTTATTATAATGGAGATTGTGTGTTTGTCTGTAACCGAAACTATATAACTACTCAAGTCATAATTCCCTTAGTTATTTACGTCATATTCTCCATGATTATTATTTTTATCTAAACCTCAATTATTAATAAAATGATTTTACATTATCAATACCGTTGACCATATGTACATACTAATAACGTGTCATTGTATTTATATATACACCAAAATAGCGGTTTACTGTGTGAACTGGAAGGCTAATTTGCATTTCTCTGAATGTTTGAGATGAGGTTAGATGATTATTATTATCTGCGTTATTCGGACTATTGTCCTCATCTTCATTGTTATATGTACAACGTTTCGGCCGATATGCCCTCCGACCTTCTTCAGGTATTTCTTTTCGGACTCAGGAACCTTCTCGGACTGGGGAACCTTCTCTTCGAACTCGGAAAATTTCTTGTCGTAGTCGGGAACCTTCTTGTCGTAATCGGGAGCCAGGTTCAACGTTCCGTGATGGCTCCTGATTACGACAAAAAGGTTTCTTTTAAAAAAAATCTGCACACTGGGGTAAATACAGCTATGCGTAAATATTCGGAAAAACTGAACTCTTTAACCTTGGTTAGACAACCAGTCTAGGAAAAGGAAAACTTTGAATTCAACCCTTTTAATCTCCGCTTAATAATTTGACTCATATGGAGGGGTTATATACCCAGGTGTAAAGCAAGTTTTTTTTCACAATCTCTTCGTCCTGGCTAGGATCTGACAAATGGTTGCGTGATTTGGGGCATCCAGCGAGGATTTCAAATTATTTTTTTTAAATTTCTGGGCTAAGGTTGTTTGTTTTCTTTTACAGCATATCAACCTTTTCGGGCCATTTAATGCTGAATGAAAACATTTTAATAAACAAAGGTTGTTTATAGTACCTACTGTTGCTTAATTGATCACCCAATTAAGTATCAATTAAGCTCATCGCTACTTAGCTTCAGTGATCTAGCGGGAACCAGCGCTTTCTGCGTGAATTGATTGTAATCAATATTAATGGATCTGCGAGACTAGGTTGCTAACCATTACACCACGAGGTTTGGTTAGCTGTTTAAGGTATATTAATCATTTTCAGGTCATTTAATGCCGGATCAAGTCATTTTGATACCAGGTTGCTTACAGTACCTGCTGTTGCTTAAGTGGTCACCTAATTAAATATCGAACAGGCTCATCACTGCTTAACTTCATTTATCTAACGGGGGGGGGGGGAGTCGGTGCTTTCAGCGGGAATTGATCGTAACCAGTAGTAATGGATATGCGAGACTAGTTTAGCAACCATCACATTTCGATGCGACGGTAAAGTATTTCCTGACCTTCGATAGGGTCAGATTGACAGAGGGTTTTCTTGCCGGGGCGGGGGGTACACATAAAGCGAAGCTCATGCAGTAGCCAGTGCAAAAAATACATGATACCTGCGGTATTCTCTTTTAGACGAGTGGGGGTCAGATGCTATAAAAGAGGGGGGGGGCTGGAATCACGCAATCTATCTTATCTTACTGCTCCAGAAGCTGAAGCGACTGGACACAGGGGTAACGTATAAAGTGTCTTAATCTCGATTTTTTAAATTTCTTAATGGAAATTAGCAAATATTTCAAAGCGTAAAAAATTGTCTGGATTCATAAAGTTCAAAGTGACAATTATCTGTAGGTTGCATGTTCAATTCTGATCAAGAGAGATAATATCATCGAATACTTAAACTCTACTTGTCAGAGTTAACAGAATGAGACTAACGCACTCCTATATACTCAAACAAGAACAACAACCACAATGTGGAACATGTCAAACACCTTTGACGGTTAAACACTTATTCATAGAATGCAGTTTTTTTGCTCGCATCAGAAACCGTTATTTTTAAAGCAAACAATATGAAAGGTCTGTTTGAAAATGTCAACATGGAAGATATTCTCTCTATTTTTAGGGAAATAAAACTATACCATAGAATATAGACATGAAACAAATCAATACCATGCAACATAATCCCCAATAATGATAACACAAATCAATTACTAAAAAGTATAAATATAAATACACGATATGTATAACTTCCTAACCGTTAGGCATGACATAACCCCAGACGGGTTGGTATGCCGTTAAAATCAATAAACAAACAAACAGAATGATAACAAATCTACCTTAATGCATTAAATAAACGGTTCCCGTGTTTGAATATAATAATAATAATAATAATAATAATAATAATAATAATAATAATAATAATAATAAATAAAAGACGGATAACCCTATCCCAGCCAGGAGAACAGATCTAGTGTTGATTAACAAAACAAAAAAGAGAACGTATAAACTGGTGGACTTTTCGGGTCCAGCAGATCACAGGGTGAAACTAAAGGAAAATGATAAGATGGATACTTGGATCTTGCCAGAGAATTGAAAAACCTGTAGAATATGAGGGTTAAAGTGATAAAAATTATAGTTGGTGCTCTTGGAACGGTCCCAACACACTTGGAAAAAGGACAGGAGGATCTGGAAATCAGAGGAAGAATTGAGTCCATCTAGACTACTGCACTGCTGCAATCGGCTAGAATACTCAGAAAAGTCCTGGAGACCTGTAGAGACTTGTTGTTACTCAGCCTCCAGTGAAATACCATCAACTAACGCTGATGTGAAAAACTCAAAAGGAGTAAAAATAATAATAATGATAATATTTAATTAGTGAAATAGATCACTAATTAGGACGGAGCCTATTCTAGTAGTGATCACCCCAAGGGTGAAGAGGTTTGAATTCAGAGTTTCCCTTCTCCTAGACTGGTTGCCTAACCTACTATTTACCAACAGCTGGGGTGAGAGTAGTTGAATTCATACATTTATCAAGGGTATTAGCGCTATGTGATAAATAGCTTCGTCTAGGATTTGAACTCAGGTCGACGAGTCCATTTCCTATGACTCTAACCATTACACCACCGGCCTCCAACTCTAGAGAAGGTTCCTGAGCTCGACAAGGTACTCGAGTCCGATCAGAAACACCTGAAGAAAGCCGAAACGTTGTATATATACCAAGAAAAATGAGAACAATAGTCCGAAAATCCAAATAATGCGTAAAATATTTCTATAACATTGTAATTGAATGTGTTTTGATTTTGACTTTTAAAAAAAATCTGGGTAAGGTAAAGTTTATCTGAAAGAAAATTAGCTAATGTTTCAATGCGTAAAAAATTTTATTACATTGTAATTCAGTGATGTGGGTAACAGATCTATTTAGAGATTGGAGTTAAGTTCATTTATCAAATCTGACTATTGTATGATTTTGATAAAAATGGTTATATTATAGAATGAATGTGATTAATGTTTTTTTCTTCTTTAAATTCATTACTTCATTCATAAATTGAATTATGAATTGCAAATAATGAAAAATTAATTTATGTGATGAATAATATATTTGCTACTTTTTTTTCTCATTAAATGTTGAATTCGACACAACGTTTATGCTTGCTTAGTTAATTAAACAGCTCTGAAATTAATGAGAAAATTTCCATCTGACTAACCAAATGAAATCTATTTTTCGAAAGCTTCAAGGTTCGTTTTATTTTCTTTCTTAGTTCCTGCATGAGAAATCACACAAAGAAGAAGAACAAAAAAATGAATAAAAGTTCAAATAAAAGGAGACGAAAAAACGAAAACTAAGACAAAAATCAACGGACAAATATATATATATATATATATATATTATATTAATATATATATAATATATATATGTCCAAAACGTCCCACAGAATTAATAATCAGACTAACAATCTATTTATTTATTTCATTATATTTAAAAAATTTTCGAAAGCTTCAAGGTTCTTTTTTCTCTCTCTCTCTCTCTCTCTCTCTTCTCTCTCTCTCTCTCTCTCTCTCTCTCTCTCTCTCTCTCTCTCTTCTTAGTTCCTGCATGAGAAAACACACCGTGAACAAGAAAAAAAAATGAATAAAAAAAATAGAAAAAAAACTCAGACAAATATCAACGGACAATATATATATATATATATATATATATATATATATATATATATATATATAAAGCGTGCACACAAAATTAATAATCTCACTCATAATCTATTTATTTATTTATTTTATACTATTTTATTTATTTATCTATTTATTCAAACAGTGCGAAAAGGCGTCAATCAAATGTATCAGCCCGTGACTGAACGTGTTAGCTGAAAATTAACTGGAGGCCATTTTTAAAATTCACGCTTGGTCGGACTGGCTCCGCGTGACTTCCGGTCTGTGAGAACAAAATGGCAGATCCTAGAGAGCGAAATCAAAGCCACGTCACGCCCGAACGACACTCACTGCACACGTCATCCTTCGTTACTATACTGAAAACTCCGGAGTTGATTTCCCTCCTTTTTAGAAATCGATAAATATTCAACCTATTCGCACACCAAGTGAAAGGTTCAGTCATTATTTCAGACTTGATATTTCTCCGGTCAGCTAGCCATCACGCAAATACTAATATAAACGTTATGCATTTCAGTTATTAAAGATGTCTTCATAAGAAGTTGATTTAATGCAAGATTTCGTTAGAAACATGTTATGTGTGAGTTTGTGTGGGTCTCCGTGGGCTAGTGGCTACCATGTTTGACTGTGAGATCGTTGAAAACGAGTTCGGTATCTTGCATAAAAAAATATGGCTATGAAGTTCACTGCTTACGTCACATTACCCAAAGTCGTCAAATATAGAATAATGGACAACCTATAAAATGAATGTTTTAAAAAACTGTATCATTACTTTTAACGGAAAAAGATATTTCGAAATTTGTAATCAAATGTTTAAATTAAGTTAGACTCTCGCATTTTTCAGTAGCAAGGGGTTAATTAAAATGTTTACAAATGAATAACTACCTACGATTTTGTGTAACATTTTTGTGTAAAATATTCAAAATAATTATGTAATCAATGTTTGATAAATGGGACTATATTACCTTTAGGCACCCCTTTTTGATCTCGATTAAGAAAGAACATGTTTTTCATTTACACCGTCAATATCCGGTTGTTTGTTAGGGGTTAGGGTTAGTGATTAAGGTTAGGGGTTAGGGTCAGGGGTTAGTTTTATAATTTTTTAAATTCTAAAAATCGTCTGTTAAAACAACAGGATATTGACGATGTAAATGAAAAACATGTCCTTTCTTAATCAAGATCAAAAAGGGGTGCCTAAGGTCATATGGTCTAATAAATGCACGCAACATTCTTATATGTTGGGGGACAGAACCAAAATTCCCATTTCAAATGACTTTATTCTTTTATTGCTTTAATAAATTTGATGATTTTTCTTACTTCTGATACAACCATCTGACATTGAATTTTTTAACAATCTCCTTGAGCAATAACTTTCAAAAAATAATTTTTTTACACTGCCTGAAGGGTGTTTTTTCTAGTATCTTATATATATATATATATATATATATATAATATATATATATAATATAAAAATAACGTGTCATCGATGTAGCAAGAAAAGATCAGAATTATTAGGTAGAATATACTTGAAGGGACCGGATTCTAAGATATATTCTACATAATAATTCTGATCTTTCTGCTACATCGATGACACGTTATTCATTTACCCCAAAAACTGGCAATTTAACATATATATATATATATATATATATATATATATATATATATATATATATATATATATATTTGTGTGTGTGTGTGGTGTGTGTGGTGTGAGTTAATGTTGTATAACTGGATCCTACAGTATTCAGTATACTAGTAGATTCCACTATTGTCCCGCAGAGCATATGGTACTCGCAACAGAGTACTAAAACGTCGAGATAGACGGTTCGCGTAATCTTTGCAGACACAGTAATCATCTCCATGTTTCTCAGACAGCCGTGTAATAAATAATACCTGGATCAGCGCATTCACCGTCTAAGCAAGGTACGCTAGGCTAGTCCACAACAGTTAACTTAGCCAACAAAATGGAACATCAAAGACATAGTTTTCTTTGACGAAACACTTTGACGTCTCGTGAACCCCTTTTTCTCCCATTGTCACGGCTTTTGCTCATTTTTCTTTAATGCACTTCTAGTTAGCAACGATTAATTATCACTTTATAGTAATTTCCCTTATAACGAGACTTTAAATAAGTAATTCCAAAGTTTCCTAAAGAAATGTGACTATTCTGACCTATTTTTGTTAGAGTTACGTCCCTTTCGTAAATATATACAAACCAAATGAGAATTTCATTTAATTTATACTTTTTTATTTTAATATATTTGTTAATTATTCAATAAAACATTAATTTCTATCCGTTAATTTTTTGAATTTTTAAGCAAATATTCTAAAATGTTTTGTAAATATTTATAGCTTGAAAAATTATACAAGATTATTTTGAATGATTTTAATCGAATTTCTTTAAGGCATATTATTTTTTACTCCTTTTGAGTTTTACACATCTACGTTTAGCTGATGCTATTTCACTGGAGGCTGAGTGACAACAAGTCTCCTGAGTTCTCCAGTATTATTATTATTATTATTATTATTATTATTATTATTATTATTATTATTATTCCTTTTGAGTTTTCACATCAGTGTTAGCTGATGGTCTTTCACTGGAGTCTGAGTGACAGCAAGTCTCCTCAGGTCTCCAGGACTCTTCTGAGTATTCTGGCAGATTGCAGGCAGTGCAGTGTTCTGAATGGTTTTCATCCTTCCTCTGATATCCAAACTTTCCAAACCCTTTTCCAATCCTTTTTGGGACTGTTCCAAGTACACCAACTACAATTGTATAACTTTCACTTTCATATTCCATAACTTTTTCAGTTCTCTGGCAAGGTCCAGATATTTGTCAATTTTTTCATTTTCCTTTAACTTCACCCTGTGATCCGCTGCACTTCAAAATCCACCAGTTGACAAGTTCTTCTTTTTTGTTAATCATCACTAGGTCTGGTCTTCTTGCTGGGATAAGGTGATCCGTTTTAATTTCAAATCCCAGAGAATTTTGTGCGTTTCGTTCTCAAGAACAGATTCTGGTTTATGCATATACCATTTTGTTGTGTGGTCAAAATTTAATTTCTTCATAATTCCCAGTGGATCACCTTCCAACCCAGTCGTGTCTAGTTTTGTATTTCTCGTTGTGCTAGTTTGCTACATTCGCAGAGTATATGGTAACAGTCTCATCTCTAATTACCCAAAGTCTACATTTACTATTTTGTTGGGTCTTATCAATTTTCGCTTTGATGTAGTTTGTCCTTATGGCATTATTATTATTATTATTATTATTATTATTATTATTATTATTATTATTATTATTCACTCCTTTTGAGTAGTTTTATTATAATTTCATTATAACATTTAGATAATTTAGTTTAGGGCAATTAATTTATATGTGTGTAATATACCGGTTACCATTTATGTTATTTTTAATTCATATTTATTTTATTTTATTTTTATTTTCTAACTTTGTTTTTAATTTCATCATTTTTTATGCTTATATTTTCATTTCTTTATTTTATTTTACTTGTTTTTTGTTTTTTTTTTCTTCTTTTTCTTATTCTTGGTATTTTTCTTCTTATTGTTAACTTAATTTTATTTCCATTTCTATATATTTTTTATTATTTCATCGTTCATTAATTTAATGGAATTTCTTTAAGGCATATTTTATGAAGCCATAATTTTTGGTTATTAAACACAAAATGTTTTGCGGCTTATTAGTTTATTTACTGCTAAATAGAAAATAAAAACATTAGTGAACATTCTCTAAGTGTAGTAATTTCATACTTTTTTGCCAGGGGTAGTATATATGTAATTTCTGAAGGGAGACTTTTAAAATATTCCAACAGGGGTGGTTATTGATGGCGTTTACAATGCCACAGTTGGTATTAGTGTTACTAATATCATAAGTCCACTTTAAATATACAACCTTCGAACGCTCTACACTTAATCTAGCGTCCCTTCCAATATTCAAAACAGTCTAGAAAGGCCAATTTCGGGATCACCATCAGTAGAATCCTTGCGCTTTTTCTAATCTCCATTACTATGTAATTATATTACATAATTCAAAGGTATCCTATGAATCATATAGGTACTGTAGATATATATTTTTGAATCGATGTTCGTTAGATTCAAAATAACGGGGGTTAAGTGGAAAATTACTGTCGACCATAATTGATAAGTAATAACAACGACTTAACCTTTTCGGAAGCGCGCAATTAAAAGAGTGTAACAATTTTGTTTTAGTTCAGTTGCGACCAGTTAATAGCCGAGAGAAGACGCTTTCGTCGGCTCTCGAGATGTCGCTCTCACTGTGCGTTCCTGGGCTGGGCTTTTTTCTTAATAAAGACAAAGTCTTGTTGCTTGATTAGGAAAAAAATGCAGAGATACCCAGCCCACACAGAAAAAAGAACCAGCCCGAGAAAACAGCCCAACAAGAGAAAATACCAGGAACAAGCAAAGAGTAAGTAAGAAGAATCCCTCATCATCGTCTTTCATATTCTGTCTCTGTATGTCTGTCTCTCTCTCCCCCCCTACCCCCCTCTCTCTCTCTCTCTCTCTCTCTCTCCTCTCTCTCTCTCTCTCTCTCAGTCATTTGGCACTAAGTATTCTTATCTAATACAAATGATTAAATGAATTATATATTATATATATATATATATATATATATATATAAAATAAATTTTGGTATGTACGTGTCGACTTATAACTAAAAAGATAGATCCTTTACATCCTTATAACTAAGAAACACACCAAATTTGGATATTGATTTTTACTGATAATTAATTAAACCAAAATCAAACGATTTGCGATAATCGTGGCATAGCTACTGTTGCTAATATTTTTTAAAATTGCTAGCTGCTGTCTATATTCAGCAGTGATTTAAAATGGCGCCGCTGCTAGTATATATATATGAGGCCTAATAGGCCGAAATGTACATACAGAGATTGATTTTTCTCGATTTGTTTAGCCATACATTTAATAGGTATTCCCGCCTAATTCATTATTAATTAATTAATTTTCAAAAATTAGGTACGACTCCAATTAAGCACTTATTCTCCCAAAAATTATCGGCAAAAAGCCATTCCAAACAAACCGTGTTTACATATATATATATATATATATATATATATATATATATATATATCAGATCAATAAATAAATAGATAGAACTAAACGCAATAACATTTTATTTGATTGGTTGAAATCATTCATTGTACGGTTTTTGTCATATAGATATTTACTAAGCTTTGCTAAGTATTGGAACAAGACCGGATTTTTGAAACACACAGTGAGAATCGAAGTCACTAGTAATGCCTATCAACCTTGCTACAATTACACTACAGGAGGCACCCATGTATTTTGTCATGTAGTTTATAAGTCTAATATTGAATTACCTTGACTACTTACCTGATGTCGGCGGGGATTAGAGTGTAGTATCTGTTCCAGATTCTATGCTTTGACCCTTGCCTTCTGTACCCGGCCTCGGCTGGGGGTCCAGTGTGCTTCGGCCTCTGGACCGGTAAAGTACAGTTAATGGCATCGATCCAGGGGGACCATCCCCCTGGATCGTTGCAATTTTTATGTGCCCACGTAAAAACGAGACCTTGTGTCCAGCCCTCATAAGTGGGATGAGCAGGCAAATACCCTTACCTGATGTAGGCGAATACTTCAGCTAGTATCAAAATAAATAAAAAAACATTCTAAAATATCTTATTATAATGGACATTGTGGGTTTGTCTGTCTGTAACCGAAACTATATACTATTCAAGTCACAATTCCCTTTAGTTATTTACATCACATTCTCTATGATTTATTTTTATTTAAACCTCAATTATTAATAAAATTGTTACATCATTAAGACTGTTGACCATATATACATACTCATAACATGCATTGTATTTATATATACAAGAAAATAGCGGTTTACAGTGTGAATTGGAAGGCTAATTTGCATATTGATATTAAAAATTTGATTTTTAATAAATATATGTTTAGTATTATTGATTTCTAATTGTTTGGTTTTATATTAATGAATATGAGCAAAAATCTCGGGGATAAATCTTAAAAGAAATCCATTAACAAGAAGAAATAACTGTAATATTATTCTTACTTCCTATTTTAACTAAATATAGTTAAATTAGGAAAATTTACCAATGAAAGACGGGAGTAAGGGAAAATGAGGAAGAGTTAGTTTCAAAGTTGTTCTATTTTTTCAATCATACTCCCTCTGTTCCAAATATTTTATCTGAATTCTTATTCAGTTTCATTAGCCTTTCTAATTTAACATGATATTTTATTATATTAAAACTTAAATACTTGCACCCGGAGGGTGCATATATTTGCTAGTATTTATAATAGATAGATAGATATACGATGACACATCATTTATTCGAATGTTGAAATAATTTTTTGTCATGTACGAGGGTTGGCTTAATAGTTAATCTGACCAAGATAGTATCATGGAATGTGACCAAATGAGGTTTATTTTGCAACATAATCGTCTGATAATTTGTACGCAATTGTATGGTTTTAAGTATTCCTATCTAGTACTGATAACTATATGGTTTAATGTATGCATTTCTATTTGATAATAGTAATTTGTTTGTACAACGTCAAATCGTTTAAAGTAACTAATAAAAATCTTTACTAAATAATTATAGCTTCAAATATCTATTTGACCAATAGAGCGTCAACGTTAGAGTAATACCCATGAAGTGGTACACCTCACTCACCAGATATCCAAAATTGGAGCCTGACCGTCAGAAACAATTTAGTGTATTACCCAGCATGCTTTGCAGCGCGCACAGTCAGCGAGCTCTAAGCCTCAACGACAGGGCGATTAATAATTACGAGCACAAGATGACAGTGCTAGAAGAATATATTCCTGCTCTTTTGGACTTCATCATGTTTACCGACCGATCCCACTCTACAGGCCAATAAATCAGATATCTACTATCTATTAATAATGGAGATTAGGTCTCAATTTGACTGTAACTGAAATTACGTCACTGCTTACGTCGCATTACCCAAAATCGTCATAACTTAGAATAAATACACTCAAAATCTGAGCATGCAATCTGAGATGGTCCTCTTTGTTTTTGGTTTTTTTTAACAAATTTTAATAAACACATGCACTGTATTATATATGTATATATAGTTTGTTTTATATTAGTATATGTTTAAAATTATCACAACTAAGTTTCCATTTCAAATTGTTTTACTTTTACTCCTTTATTAAATTTGATGATTTTACTTACTTATGATACAAACCCTCTAACATTGACTTTTTATCCCCGCTCTCACTCAGGCAATATTTTTTTAATTGATTTTTACACTGCCCAGGCGGCGTGTTGGGGGCTAGTAATATTAAAGAATTCAAAGAATATCAATGTTATCTAAAATATACGGTCATTCTGTCTAATAAAAAACATATAAGCAAAGTCGATAATATTAGTATTATCTGCGTTATTCCCCATCTTCATTGTTATTTGTACAACGTTTCGGCCCGATATACCCTCCGGCCTTCTTCAGGTCAGGATGGGGACAATAGTCCGAATAACGCAGATAATACTAATCTTCAAGCCTCATCTCAAACATTCAGAGATAAAGTCGATAAAATTTCAAAAAATAAAGACCTGAAATACTTGCGACTTGTGTCACATCATACCCGTAAATACTTGGGCGCCTACCGTAGTGTAAGAGTTTCAAACTAGTAAGGCAGGTCCATTACTAGTGACTAGTGTGTTCGATCCTCGCAGGATGGTCCATACTTGCCACCTTGTTGCACATCCTACCCGTAGCGAACGGGTTGGGTAAATTGCAAGGGTGTTTTCCGTGGTTTAATGGTTAATAAGTTAGTCAGGCCGATCCATTCTTACAGAATAGTAAGTTCGATCCTTGCTGGCTGCCTCATATGTGCGACTCTGTGGCACATCCTACCCGTAATGACCAGGTTGAGTAAACACTCACTTGTGTGACATCGGGTTGTAACGGTTAGCAAACTAGTCTGGAAGGTTGGTTACTACTAAATAGCGTGTTCGATCCCCGTACTCGCGACCTTGTGTCACATCATACCCGTAATGAACAGGTTTGGTAAATACTAATGGCATCCTATCGTGATGTAAACTATAAACAAAGAGGCAAACTGAAAGAGAGAGAAAAGAAAAGAAAGAAGGGAGAGATAAGATGAAAGAAAGAAAGAAAGAAAAAGAAAAAGAAAAAGAAAAGAAAGAAAGGGGGAAAGGAAAAAGGAATTTAAAGAATAAGACAAAGAGATAAACTGAAAGACACAAAAAAGAAAAGAAAGAAAAGAGAGACAGAAGAAGAAATAAAGAATGAAAAAGAAAGAAAGAAAGAAATGAGGAATGACAAAAAACTAGTGAGGCAGGTCGATTACTACTGAATAAGGAGTTCGATCCTCGCTGGATGCCCCATACTTGTGCCCTTGTATCACATCCTACAAGTAGCAAACATGTTGGATAATAAAGACGTCACATCGTGGTGTAATGGTTAGCAAGCTAGTCTTGCATATCCATTACTATTAAATAGCGAGTTCGATCTTCGGCGTATGCTCTATACTTACGACGGTGTGTCACATCCTACCTGTAGCGAACTGGCTGGAGAATAAAGACGTCACATCGTGGTGTAATGGTTAGCAAGCTAGTCTTGCATATCCATTACTACTGAATAGCGAGTTCGATCCTCGGCGTATGCTCTATAATTATGATGTTGTGTCACATCCTACCCGTAGCAAACTGGTTGGATAATAAAGACGTCACATCGTGGTGTAATGGTTAGCAAGCTAGTCTTGCATATCCATTACTATTGAATAATATATGTGGATATAACACAGTATGATAATAGTTTGATAAATACAACGTTTGATATGTCTACCTAGTCTTGCATATCCAGAATAACGAGTTCGATCCTCGGTGGATGATCTCTACTTACGACATTGTGTCGCATCCTACCTGTAGCAAACAGGTTGGATGATAAAGACGTCACATCGTGGTGTAATGGTTAGCAAGCTAGTCTTGTATATCCATTATTACTGAATAGTGAGTGCGATCCTAACTGGATGCTCTATACTTGTGACCTTGTGTCACATCCTACCCGTATCGAACGAGTTGGGTAGATACCTATTAGATCTGAGTGATATTGTGTTTTCGTAGAAGACGAAAACGAGAGCTGAAATTTTAATTTACACGTGTAGCCTTGTACAAAGAATGTTTGA
>CM042146.1:101018280-101019449 GCA_023376005.1 Doryteuthis pealeii
GGTTTAGGGTTAGTTTAATGTGAAATAATATTAAATAATTTGGTTGTTTTTTCTGGTCACCCTGTACAGGCTGATTTCAGTACTTAATATTACTCACCGTGGTCATCATCAGAGGAAATGTGATCTAACAAAATAATCGTTCATTCGTGAATATAGTTTGTAACTGGTATTACAATAAAATCAGTGAAACTAAATTTGCAAATGTTTGAATTTAAACCATGTTCAGTTCTTAATAGTATTCATCCAAAGTCTGACTATAAGAAGATCTTATGTTCGATTAATTCCCCCCGCCCAGCAATCAAAACATGAACTACTCTCTTCCTTGATAAAAACTCCTCGTATAGTGTTGACTAACATGGTGACTACATCTAGCTACTTGTAACACCTCAATTGCACCAGTTCAAATTATGTCTCCAACCAGGGGTTAGTGATTTTTCCGAACAACCAAACTTTCTATTGATGAACTACAATCTGCGAACTTTTTATGTTTCCGAATGGAAAAAGTCATCAGAAGCCTAGTTTCACCGACATACTGTCCAACAACCTGCATTTGGCTAAATCCAAGACCAAAAAATATCTACATGCAAGTGGCTTTCTATCCAGAGTTTTAAAATGCTCAGTCTACAATACTGTAATTTTACAGAATATTCAGAAGAATCGCTCCTCTGCAGTAGTGTTAGAAAGAAGAAGTAAATCTCTTACATTCATGAGACTAAAGACACAGAGATGATCTTAATACCATACTTAAATAATGCTTCTTACAACGTATATGGCTATTATCACGATAATTGAAGAATACAATCTAGATAGGTATTGAATCAGTTCACTACCTAGGCTCCCAGAGTCCTTCTGCGCTAACGCATCCAGATAATCTCTTGCATTGAGTTGTGTCCCAATCGGCGTAAGTGTCCTTGGGTAGGCCGGCCCACATAAGCCAGCTCTAGCCAATTTCCCAATAGTGTCTGGTCCACAGAAAGCACGTCGGTCTTTATAAGCTCGCTGGCCTTGCTTCTTCCAGGAGTGGAACATCGCTCATGTCAGCTCTGTCTTGTCTCCGTAGCCGGCACTCGACTTCTGGTTATGGTTTGTGAGATGGGACAGTGAGGCCATAACAGCTTGCTTTCCTCTGTAGGTGTGCTGTTCCTCGACGACGTTTCATCTCCTCTGCT
>CM042146.1:101019549-101052049 GCA_023376005.1 Doryteuthis pealeii
GCTTGGCATCTTCAGGTAATCACAAGAACAAGAGTCATGTTTTTGTGATTACCTGAAGATGCCGTAGTAATACGGTTGAAATAAATTATTGTAATGAAGCAAGTTTAGAGGTTTTTCCTTCATTTACTGAGTATATATATATATATATATATATATATATATATATATTATATATATATGTGTGTGTGTATGTATGTGTGCATATACTTTTATATATTTACCAACCCTCCACACGAGTAGGATGCGACATAAGGTCAATTTCTTAAGCGAAGTTTAACAGGTTTGAATTCAGAGTTTTCCTTCTCCTAGACTGGTTACCTAGTCAAGAGTTAAAGAGCCCAGTCTACCCTGCTATTTACCCATAGCTGAAGGGAGAATTCCATTCATACCTTTCCCAAGGGTATTAGCGCCATTTGAAATGCAAACAGCTTCATCCAGGAATTGAACTCGGGTCGACGAGCCCATTTCCTACGACTCTAACCATTAGACCACGCGCCTCCATTTTATATTTTCTTGTATGGTGGCGTAAATTCAACAACACTCTATTCTGTCCTGTCTGATGATTGTGTCAATATTTCTTTTTGCTAAATAAAACTTTAAGTCACAGTGACCTTTTGTAAAAACCAGTTTTTACAAAACTGTTTTTTACAAAATGTCACTATATATATATATATATATATATATATATATATATATATATAATAGGATAACACTTGAAATATTTTTCTTCATTTTTTTTTAAGGAAAATTCAATGACGCCAAGATGTTCAACTATAATTAAAAACAAATGTTTTGCATCTTATCTCCTATTAGTTAATTTACTGCCAAATAAAAAAAAATAACAAAACATACTTTAAGTGGGCTTATTTCATAATTTTTGCCAAGGGTTTATATATTTTTTTCTTTATTATGCCTCCTTGGGCATCTTCGCTCTTTTTTATCTTCTCAAGTCAACGTCGTTTAACAATAAAAAATGTTGTACACTCTCTTATTATTATTCTTATCATCTTTCGGTATCTTATGTTCTTCTTCAAGCGTCTGGAACTTGTCTTGGGGATTTCGTGTCTGGTCTTAAATTGGGGATTTCTCGTCTATCATAAGCCTTGGGTCATTGGTAGTTTTTGGATAAATAACCCAAGACTTCGAGTTTCTTTATATCATCTTTTATTTCAAAATCCCTACCAGACTTCTGCGCAGATTCTTTGGAAAAAGGTTTCTTCCGGTTTAGATTAGAAAGAGTTAGTTTAGTTAGTATTGGCCAAACCAGGAAGGGAGTAAGTTGCCTTAAGCGCATTGCCATACTGTTTATACCAATGAGTTTTAGTTTTATCCACCGGAAAAGTTAAAGATGAGATCAACCCGTGTCACTCAATCCTCCAAGGCTGCCGGCTGTACTCATGCAGCCATTTTGGTTTCTACACTAACTGTACATAAATGTTAGGATACTAACAATAATGTACCAAAAAGAAACAAAATAATTTTTGCATTGAACATATAAGTAGTAAATTCAGCGGAGTAATCTATTATCGGTATCAGCTAAACATCAAGAGGGTCTAACCTCTTTTTGCTGGCGCTAGACCACGGTGTTTTTGCTAAGGTGGAACACCACACCTATCATTATTTCCCAGATGCTTTACCACACGGATCAGATTATCCCAGCTTATTCCATAATATTTGCAAGAGGTTTTATTCATTTATTTATATAATTATTTATCTATTTGTTTATTATGCCTCCCTGGACATCTTCCCTTTTCTATCTTCTCACATCAACCTCTAACAATATAAAATGAACGAAATAATCTTTGCACGAAACACACAAACACACATACACACACACACACACACACACACACATATATATATATATATATATATATATATATATATATATATATATATATTATTACCAACCCCTCCGCACTAACAGGATGGGACACAAGGTCAATTTGTTAAGCGGAGTTTAACAGGGTTTGAATGCAGTTTTCTTCTCCTAGACTGGTTACCTCGTCAAGGTTAAGAGCCCAGTCTGCCCTACCATTTACCCATAGATGGAGGGAGAGTAGATGGATGCAGGACTTTTCCAAGGGTATTAGCTCTGTGTGAAATGCAAACAGCCACTTCCAGGATTTGAACTCTGGTCGACGAGTCCATTCCTTTCGACTCTAAGAATTTCACCACGTTCCTCCACGTTTCGATGGAACATATATACTTAACATATTATCTATCTAAAATTTGAATTATGTTAAGTAATATTCCGAGTATGAACGGAAGACGAAAACAAATAGAAAAAGATTAAATAACTATTACTATAAAATCTTCCTCTCTTATTTCTTTTTGTTTCTGTATTATTTTTTTTACAAAGAAGTAGTAGTTGAAAGGAGGAAGCTTAGATAAAACAACTATTACGAAAGTAACAAGAAAACACGCACTTCTATCTAGAGGGGCGAGGATCCCCATGACATCATGTCACCTGTTATTTTTGAATAGGTGCAATTAATGTCTAGAAAGTTTCGCAAGAAAACCTAGTAAGAAAAAAAAAACAAGAATTGGTCTGTTTAGTTTTTATTCTCTCTCCTAACCTCTCTACAAGTTGACGTCAGTAAATCTTAGTTTTTTTTCTAAGTGGCACTGATTAGCCATATTTCAGAATATAAATCGGTGCAAAAGTGAAAACCAGGTAACCGAAGCAGTCTTGTATAAATGGTGCCTCCTCAGGGTTTTTTTTTTGTTTTGTTTTGTTTTGTTTTACGGCATATCAACCTTAGTGGATCATTTAATGCCGATAAAGTTTTGAAATAAATTCATTCTTAACGGATACTCAATTTTTTTTATAAACACATTTTTCTATTTAACCCATAGATGGGCACTAACAGGTACTACCACTCCGGGTCAGAGTGGACCAGGGAGCAATAGTGATAAATGGGTGCTCCACATTCTCCAAACCTCCAGAACTAGAACTTCACCATCGGATAGAGTTTAACGTCATTCCCATGACATGAATACCCTCAGCCAACGCCTTCTAGCACCCATATGATAAACAGGGCTGGGACTTGTCATAAGGGCAATAGGGTTGGGGCAATCATATAGGTGCTTGGACTTGATATGACCAGCCGATTGATCGGAGGGGGCTTCCTCAGATGTTTTCAAAAATAATCACATACGATTTGGTTTTTATACAGCAGTATTATGCTTAGAGAAATAGGTTTGGTTTGGTTTGTTTGATTTTACGGCATGTCAATCCTTGCTGAGTTATTTTATGCCAAAGACGTTTTGTAATATTCATGCTTGATGGGTTTTCAATTTTAAAAAAACGAATTTGTTTTGAACTCAATTTTTAAACTCACTCTTTTCTACTTAACCCATAGATGGAACCCTAGTAGATACTACCGTATCAGAGTGGACCTGGGAATAATGGCAATGAAGTGGTGCTCCACACTTCCCAGAGCTCCAAAATTGGAACTTCATCATCAGATGAAGTTTAACGTCATATCCAGGACAATAAGACCCACCTTCTAGCGCATATATGTTAAAAAGGGTTGGCGTTTTGCCATAAGAGCAATATGATTGGGACAATCATATCGGTGCTAGGGCTTGACCTGACCAGCCGATTGATCAGAGAGAGCCTCTCAGACCAGATAGGTCATAAGCCAGGATCAAATCGTTTAATCAAGAAACTATTGCTGCTCACCTTTATGGGTGGCATCTCTTTGTTATATACCCGTTCACATTGGGTATATAAATGGCGAGAGACAGAGACAGAGACGGACAAACAGACAGACAGACAGATGTTAAAGTGGTTCTTACTTCTTTTCTTACTTACTTCGTCGGCTGATTTATCCGGGCTGGTTCTACTTATTGTTGTTTTGTTCGGGCTGGATGTCGTCTCATTTCTTGTGGATTAATTAACAAAGACTTGTTGCTTTTCTATTTATTTTTCATCAAAAACAACCCGGGTCCAAAACCGCGCGGTGAGAAAAGACATTTTGAGAGAACGTCTTCTCTCAGTGAGTAAATGGTCGCATCTAACTTAAAACCTGAGTTTTGTCTCACGTGTCCTATTAGCGTGTTTTCGGAAGACGTTAAATAAAGGTTATCAAATGTCAATCATAACCATAACGGTTAACATAATTTTCAATTCAACTTCCTCCGATTTTGAATGTTCAACGATTCAATTCAAATGCATCTAGCTACACAACTTACAGAATTCATAGGCTATCCATGAATTATGTAACATATTTTTGAGTAAACATGAAAGACCAACATGACCAAAAACCAATACTTCTATACACATTTATAATTAATGTCACTTGAAAGAAATGTTTCATCTTTATTTTTAACGAAGTATAAGTAAAGGTCGTCGGGGTGGCCTAATGTCGGTATCAGCCAGACAGCGAAGGAGTCTATCCCCTTTTCACTAGCGCTAGGCCAAGGAGATTATTTTTAGCATCTGAGGCGGAGTGCCACATCTACCATCAGCTCCTCACTTTACCGCACAAATCCCTGTGCTACTCATACGCTGAGTTGGCGGGGGCCGGTATCGAACCAAGAACCTTGTGGTTCCTAGCCGAACACTCTACCGACTGAGCTAAACCGGCCCATTTTTTTAACGAAGTATAGACATTCAATAATTTTGAAAATGCTTAATCTAAAAAATTGAATAAGTGGCAGTAACATACATTTGGGATGATAGCATTTTGTTTCCTCGTTTACACCAATGAAGTAACCGCTTTGTACACATTTGGGTATTATTCTATGAGAGAAAACCTTATCTTTCCGCCAATTTGAACGTCAAAATAGAGTGTTTATACGAGATTCTCAAATCGACTTGGCATTAGAAAATGAGTTGAGAAGACAAGGTAAAGTTGAAATCACATTATTCACAAATATGAATATATTCATGCATTCCACATACGAAACAAAAGTATAAAATTAAGATGACTTATTTCATCCACAAACAAACACACACACACACACACACACACACACACACACACATATATATATATATATATATATATATATATATATATATATATATATATATATATAGGGCTGATAAAAAGAGTAGAACTCTGTGGGACATTGATAAAGAATTCAACTAAGGAATTAACCACCAAACATAAATAGACAGACAAAAACACCACCAGCCACGTAAACTGAAGAAATCAGAAAAAAATCTACGAATCAAAAAGACAGTTGAAAAGAAAAAAATACAATAAGATCGCCCCTGGAGGCGGGGAGAAATGTATAAATATAAAATAAATTTGGCCATGTGCCTATCTAAATAAAAGATATACGTGATCTGAAGAAGCACTGTGGGTCCTAGATACCCACGAGTGGAAATGGTCCATAATCACGATACCCATGGTATTTAAGGCCTTTTTATTCACAAATATATACATATATCTTTGTATACAAAACATTTCTGTAGTTTTTTCTATTATTGTTATTTCATTCTATTTTGTATCTAAAGTAATAATACATGGAATACATAGATAAACTCCTGACCGAAACACGTGTCAGTAAAATAAAATGAAATAAATCCTATTCTATCCATTCAACATTTTCTTTCCTTTATTTTTCATTTCAACATACCGTCGGATTTGCTTTCATTTTCAACTTACACACACACACACACACACACACACACACACACACACACACATACACACACACACACAAACATATATATATATATATATATGTATATATATATAAATGTTTTAGCTTATATTTATTTGCATTGGTGCGTTTTAGGAAGGCTTTAAGCAAAATTGTTCCAATGCAAATAAATATAAACTAAAACATTTATTTATTTATCTATTAACGCTCTATCACAGATATTGAGCACTCTTCTAATAACACTGCACGTTGGATTACTACTGCTTCTTCAAGTATAATAGTGCCAACCACACACATTGATATATATATACATATATGTATATAATGCTTATACGCAATTTCAAAACACCAAAGTAAAATCCTTTTGCCTATATCTTTTACGATTTTCGACTTCTCAAAATTTTTCTTTTCCTGCCTGAAGATTGGTCTGTATAGATGTGCATTAAACCAAATGGTCGCTGATAAGCAGCAGTCTTAATCATATATATATATATATATATATATATATATATATATATATATATATATATAATATATTTTGAAGGCGTAATAATGCACATTTATGTTTAAAAAACATTTTTTTTTTTTTTTTTTTTTTTTTTTCATATTAAGGGTCCTAAATATTTTCAAGCAAAGCTCATCATCAGAGGAATGAAAGATTTTCTCATAATTTTCATCTGTATTTGATAAATTCAATTGTGTTGTTGTTCATTGAATGTTTGGTGGTAACTGTGAAAAATTTTTTTTTTTTTTTTTCCGGCGAAGATATAGTTACGCTCGGTAAATTCCGTAATAAATCGGTGCGGCGATCGTGTTCCGCGGGATATTTTGAAAATTATTTCATATATAAATTCTTTTTTCTTTTTTTTATAATACTATAAAATAATGAAGCCCTGCTCAGGGACACTGAAATAAAGATTTTTTTGTCATTATTTTCATAGTGAGTTCGAAGCATTAATTAAAATGTAATAATATATTTTTGAAGGCGTAATAATGCACATTTATGTTTAAAAAACATATTTATTTATTTATTTATTTATTTTTTTCATATTAAGGGTCCTAAATATTTTCAAGCAAAGCTCATCATCAGAGGAATGAAAGATTTTCTCATAATTTTCATCTGTATTTGATAAATTCAATTGTGTTGTTGTTCATTGAATGTTTGGTGGTAACTGTGAAAAATTTTTTTTTTTTTTTCCGGCGAAGATATAGTTACGCTCGGTAAATTCCGTAATAAATCGGTGCGGCGATCGTGTTCCGCGGGATATTTTGAAAATTATTTCATATATAAATTCTTTTTTCTTTTTTTTATAATACTATAAAATAATGAAGCCCTGCTCAGGGACACTGAAATAAAGATTTTTTTGTCATTATTTTCATAGTGAGTTCGAAGCATTAATTAAAATGTAATAATATATTTTTGAAGGCGTAATAATGCACATTTATGTTTAAAAAAACATATTTATTTTTTTTTTTTTTTTTTTTTTTTCATATTAAGGGTCCTAAATATTTTCAAGCAAAGCTCATCATCAGAGGAATGAAAGATTTTCTCATAATTTTCATCTGTATTTGATAAATTCAGTTGTGTTGTTGTTCATTGAATGTTTGGTGGTAACTGTGAAAATTTTTTTTTTTTTTTTTTCCGGCGAAGATATAGTTACGCTCGGTAAATTCCGTAATAAATCGGTGCGGCGATCGTGTTCCGCGGGATATTTTGAAAATTATTTCATATATAAATTCTTTTTTCTTTTTTTTATAATACTATAAAATAATGAAGCCCTGCTCAGGGACACTGAAATAAAGATTTTTTTTGTCATTATTTTCATAGTGAGTTCGAAGCATTAATTAAAATGTAATAATATATTTTTGAAGGCGTAATAATGCACATTTATGTTTAAAAAACATATTTATTTATTTTTTTTTTTTTTTTCATATTAAGGGTCCTAAATATTTTCAAGCAAAGCTCATCATCAGAGGAATGAAAGATTTTCTCATAATTTTCATCTGTATTTGATAAATTCAATTGTGTTATTGTTCATTGAATGTTTGGTGGTAACTGTGAAAAATTTTTTTTTTTTTTTTTTTCCGGCGAAGATATAGTTACGCTCGGTAAATTCCGTAATAAATCGGTGCGGCGATCGTGTTCCGCGGGATATTTTGAAAATTATTTCATATATAAATTCTTTTTTCTTTTTTTTATAATACTATAAAATAATGAAGCCCTGCTCAGGGACACTGAAATAAAGATTTTTTTTGTCATTATTTTCATAGTGAGTTCGAAGCATTAATTAAAATGTAATAATTATATTTTGAAGGCGTAATAATGCACATTTATGTTTAAAAACATATTTATTTATTTTTATTTTTTTATTTTTTTCATATTAAGGGTCCTAAATATTTTCAAGCAAAGCTCATCATCAGAGGAATGAAAGATTTTCTCATAATTTTCATCTGTATTTGATAAATTCAATTGTGTTGTTGTTCATTGAATGTTTGGTGGTAACTGTGAAAAATTTTTTTTTTTTTTTTCCGGCGAAGATATAGTTACGCTCGGTAAATTCCGTAATAAATCGGTGCGGCGATCGTGTTCCGCGGGATATTTTGAAAATTATTTCATATATAAATTCTTTTTTCTTTTTTTTATAATACTATAAAATAATGAAGCCCTGCTCAGGGACACTGAAATAAAGATTTTTTTTGTCATTATTTTCATAGTGAGTTCGAAGCATTAATTAAAATGTAATAATATATTTTTGAAGGCGTAATAAGGCGGAAAAAAAAAAAATTTTCACAGTTACCACCAAACATTCAATGAACAACAACACAATTGAATTTATCAAATACAGATGAAAATTATGAGAAAATCTTTCATTCCTCTGATGATGAGCTTTGCTTGAAAATATTTAGGACCCTTAATATGAAAAAAAAAAAATAAATAAATAAATGAATATGTTTTTTAAACATAAATGTGCATTATTACGCCTTCAAAAATATATTATTACATTTTAATTAATGCTTCGAACTCACTATGAAAATAATGACAAAAAAAAATCTTTATATATATATATATATATATATATATATATATATATATATATATATATATATATAATCCAAAAGTCCAGAGAAGAAATCTTCCTTACGACATAGGTTTTTTTAAAAACAACTTGTCGCAGTTTGAGAGCTCAATGTGTGCTCTTATTGTTAGAGTCACAGAGCAAATTTATATTTAAATAAATAACAAAAGACTTAGAGATCTTGCATTATAGACTATTTCAGGGAGCTTAGACAAAAATGTCTAATTCTCCCGACTCATCAGATGCGAATGATGAATTCTTTATTTTTAAGGCATTTGAAAACAGATTTTTTTTTCTTCCTTTTAAAACTGTCCTGTCCTTATAGTATATTTGAAGTGATATGGAAAGAAAGGAAAATAAATTAAGTCAAACAAAAACTACTAAATAAGTGAACAGGGGTGTCCCTGAATTCTGAATTAATTGAATTAACAGTAACTCCTAACAAATTACTGACAAGCGGTCAGATGTCTTTGGTTTTATTATTGTTTACTATTATTTGTATTTTTATTCCTATTTTTATTACTCTACAGCTGAGCAGGACAGGACAATTTTAAAAGGAAGGGAAAAAAAAATCTGTTTTCAAATGCCTTAAAAATAAAGAATTCATCATTCGCATCTGATGAGTCGGGAGAATTAGTTATTTTTGTCTAAGCTCCCTGAAATAGTCTATAATGCAAGATCTCTAAGTCTTTTGTTATTTATTTAAATATATATATATATATATATATATATATATATATATATATATATATATATATATAAACCAATATACATTTATTCTTTATTACAAAAAGATTTGTTGGTTGGTTGGTTGGTTCTACGTTAAGTCAGCTTTTACTGGTCCATTCAATGGCCTAGTCAGTATTTATTTTTGTAAGCAATTATATAGTTTTAAGTTTGTTTGTTTATTGATTTTAACAGCATATCAACCCCTCTGGGGTTATGTTATGCCTAACGGTTAGGAAGTTATACATATCGTGTATTTATATTTATACTTTTTAGTAATTGGTTTTAACAATGTGTTAGCATTATTGGGGATTATGTTGTATGGTATTGATTAGTTTCAGGTCTATATTCTATGGTATAATTTTATTTCCCTCAAAAAAGAAGAGAATATCCTCCATGTTGACATATTCAAAGAGATCTTTCATATTGTTTGCTTTAATATAACGGTTTCTGATGTGAGCAAGAAACCTGCATTCCATGAATAAGTGTTTAACTGTCAAAGGTGTTTGACATGTTCCACATTGTGGCTGTTGTTCTTGTTTGAGTATATAGGAGTGCGTTAGTCTTGTATGACCAATGTGTAATCGGGATACAATGAATCTAGACTTTTAAGTAACTAATAATAGTAATCATTTGCAAACTATGATAGCTTCAAGTATCTATTCTTAACAAACAACATGAATACAGCTAAATGGTATCGTTTATTTCCATTGAATTCTTCTGATTTTCAAATGCACAGAATGGACCGCAACAGGTGCCACAATCCCCACCCTCGTGGTGGGGTCCAGTGGCTTCGGCCCTGGATCTTTACAAGTTAATATCGTTGATCCCAGGGGTCCATCCCACCAGGCAACACCTGCCCCCTCGATTTAAAGGGGAAGGGCTGGGTTTATTGCCCAATGATTGAGGCGCCCCCTTGAGGGGGAATGCCGAAGGAATCAACGCAATTTTTCATCTGCCACCCATGAGGTTCGGTTTGTGGGTGGTCGCATATTAATAAGGCCTTGTGCCTAACCCGTACACGTGGGGTGTGAGGTAAATACCAGGCACCACAATTCCGGATCAGTGTGTGTCTGAGAGAAATTGCAATGTAATAGAAACTCCACACTTCCAAGAGATTCAAAATCCTGAGGCCTACCACCGATTGTCTTAACTGATTGGCAAATTGGCTAGGCTTTGATCCGCCTTCCAAAATGTTCTCGTTCCCCCAAAATACTTGCAGTTAAATGTCGATAAGTAAAGCAGGAGAGGATCGATTATTTCCACCTAATCTTGTTTGGCTTTAACACAGAAATTTCTTTTGGATGCCTTACACTTGCTTTCTTGTGACACATCTTACCGGGACAAACGGGTTGGATAAATGCCTTGGATGCTCCATTCTTACCACCTTGTGTCACGTCCTGCTCATGGTGAACAGGTTGGATAAATGTCTTGGTACGAATATGTTTCATTATTTTTTTATTTTTTTAGTTCTCTAGGAATGCTCTCTTATTTATCCGGTTTCATTGTTACATAATTTGTGGGTTGCCTATGACTTATGACTATAGTTTACTAAAATTTAAATAACGGTATGGTAAATGGAAAGTTACCATTAACCGTTGTAGAAGTGATTGACAACAAGTTCATCTTTCACTGATCTAGCCTTTGATTTCTCATTGACTAAGGCAAGGCGTGTGAAGAAGAACTCAGTTAGATCTTGGCAGTTAGTCGAAGGGAGCAGACGTAATGGTCGTCTGTTCCCAGGTAAACCTTCTCAACGCACGGTTAAACACTTTTGGGATTTGATTTTAATAAAGTCGTCTTTGAAAAATAAACAAAGTCTTTCACCATTTTAAAAATAAACAGGATGAGAACAGACAACCAATATTATATTTTATGTAAAGTTTTAGAATGAATATTATATGAGAATGTATCAACTATTATTGTTTATTCTACACACGGCTGCTTCCTCTGGTCTTGCGTTGGTAAAAACATTGGGTTGCCTACGTCCGTCTTCATCATTATTTCTTAGTTAACGAACACGGAAGCTGAAAAGATTTTACTTTTTTATTGACCTAAATTCCCAATCACATGACTAAACAACCCAATGAGAGACCTACTAATAGGTAAGTCATGGGTTAAGACTTGTCTATCATACTGACATGAACCCATCGATGAGTTCTTACTTTTGAACAGTTATTTTAAAATTCTACACTTCCAACCAAGCCCAACACAACACATGGCGTATCAACAAGAGGAGGGAAAGCAACCCAAAAGAAGATGGTCAGTTAACGAAATAGAACCTACTTAAGAACTCTCTCTCTCTCTCTCTCTCCTCTCTCTCTCTCTCTCTCTCTCTCTCTCTCTCTCTCTCTCTCTGTCTTGCCATCTATATATATATATATATATATATATACCAAACCTCTGCGCACGAGCAGGAAGTGACACAAGGTCAATTTCTTAAGCGGATTTTAACAGGTTTGAACTCAGAGTTTTCCTTCTCCTAGACAGGTTACCAAGCCAACCTAAAAGAGCCTAGTCTGTCCTACTGTTTACCCATAGCTCTCTCTCTCTCTCTCTCTCTCTCTCTCTCTCTCTCTCTCTCTCTCTCTCTCTCTCTCTCTCTCTCTCTCTCTCTTTCTCTCGCCATTATATGCCCAGCAGATGAAGTTGGTATATAACATAATCGATTTCTTTTAATTACAATATGAAGTTTCCTGAGACAGCGGAGTCTACTAGTTAGCAAGCGACAATGGTCATTTACTGGAGTCTGAGTGACAGCAAGTCACCTTACATCACCCGGATTCTTCTGAGTATTCTAGCCGATCTTTACAATGTTGGGATGGTCTCGATTCTTCCTCTAATTCTCAATTCCTCCAGTCTCTTTTCCGAAATATTATTATTATTATTATTATTATTATTATTATTATTATTATTATTATTACTAGCAAATATCTGCACCCTTCGGGTGCAAGTATTTAGGTTTTGATGTAATAAAATGTTATATCAAATTAGAAACTATTTAGAAAATGATAAACTGAGGGGGTATAATCGAAAAATAGAACAGCTTTAAATCTAACTCTTCCATCATTTTCCATCACTCCCGTCTTTCATTTTTCCTAATTTATCTATTTAGTTAGATTATGAAGTATTTAATAAAATTACAGTTCTTTCGTCTTGTTTATGGATTTCTTTTAATATTTATACCCGAGATGTTTGCTCAGATTCGTTAAGAGAAAACCAAACAATTAGAAATCAATAATACTAAGCATATATGTATTAAAATCAAATTTTGAATATCAATATGCAAATTAGCCGTCTCGTTCACACTGTAAACCGCTATTTTGTTGAATATATAAATATACTTGCATGTTATTAGTATGAAGATCCAACAATATTAATAAGGTATAACAATTTTATTAGTAATTGAGATTTAAATAAAAAATAAATTCATGGTGAATGTGATGTCAATAACTAAGGGAATTGGGACTTGAGTAGTGATTTAGTTTCGGTTACAGACAGACAAACACACAATCTCCATTATAATAAGATTATTATTATTGCTGTTGTTGTGTCGTGGCCATTATTCACACACAAAGAGAAGTAGAAGATATGTTGTAATAGCGAATAAGAGGCAAAGTCAAATACTTGTTAATAGTATATGTATTCGATCATGAAAACATATACATACTAACCCCACTTCTTGTCAGTCTAACAGCTAATTTATAAGATAGACGCAACCATTCTTTTCCGGTCTATAAGTGAGGTAGGTAATCCTATACAACAATTATTATGATACTTTTTTTTTCATCAGCGGATCTCCAGGACTCTCCTGAGTATTCTAGCCGATAGCAGTAACACAATTGTCTGGATGGTCTCAATTCCTCCTCTGATTTACAGTTCCTCCAGTCTTTTTTCCAAGCTTTTTGGGACCGTTCCAACTTCACCAACTACAATTGATATCACTTTCACCCTCATATTCCACAGCTTTTTTAATTCTCTGGCAAGGTCCAGGTATTTGTCTTTATTTTCGTTTTCCTTCATCTTCACCCTGTGATCTGCTGGAGCTGCAAAGTCTACCAGTTCCCAAGTTCTCCTGGCTGTATAATTATGAGTTTTTCCACATCAGCGTTAGCTGATGGCCTTTCACTGGAGTCTGAGTGGCAACAAGTCTCCTCAGGTATCAATGACTCTTCTGAGTATTCTGGCAGATTGCAGCAGTGCAGTATTCTGGATGGTCTCAATTCTTCCTCTGATTTCCAGATTTTCCAAACTTTTTTCCAATCTTTTTTGGACCGTTCCAAGTGCAACTACAATTGGTATGACTTTCACTTTCATATTCCATAACTTTTTCAGCTCTCTGGCAAGGTCCAGGTATTTGTCCATTATTTTCGTTTTCCTTCAGCTTCACCCTGTGATCTGCTGGCACTGCAAAATCCACCAGTTGACAAATTCTTTCTTTTTTTTAATCAACACCAGGTCTGCTCTTCTTGCTGGGATAAGGTGATCCGTTTTTTTAAGTCCCAGAGAATGTTATGCGTTTCGTTCTCAAGAACGGATTCTGGTTTATGCATATACCATTTTGTTGTATGGTCAAAATTTTATTTTTTACATAATTCCCAGTGGATCAACTTCCCAACCCAGTCGTGTCTAGTTTTGTACTCCTGTTGTACTAGTTTGCTACATTCTCATAGTACATGGTTTACGGTCTCATCTCTATTACCACATAGTCTACATTTACTATTTTGTATTTTATCATTATTATTATTATTATTATTATTATTAGTAGTAGTAGTAGTAGTAGTAGTAGTAGTTGGAGTTGTTATTGGTAATTTTTTAGTTTGATTTTCCCTGTCTACACTATTCTACTTGCAAATTTAGCAAGAAACGATTCAATTAATTGTAAAATCCATTTAAAGAAAAGTCCAATAAGCCGGACAATATTGTTTTCCACTGCATTAATGACCTTCAATACTGATTAAAGAAAAGAAGTAATTAAGAAACTTTTGCCTGTCGCAAATAATTAGTAAAACTACTGACTAGGCCCAGACGACATCCGACCCGCCAGCGATAACTCACATGACAATGGCGCAGACAATGACGCCAGTGACTTCCCTCGGGAACAGAATGGCAAATGAAGTCGTAAACAATTGAACACGAAAAGAGAAAGAGAAAGAAAAAACAAAAAAACATAAAACAAAACTGAAACACCAATCCAATCAATTTATGAAAGAATTCTCATTCAACAGCCTTTGCAGCTCTGTCAACTTGTGCTTTAGAATACACCAACTGCACCTCTGCAGAGGGGTAAAAAAAACCTCCATTGGAGTCACCTGTTGGTCTTGGATGGTGACCCCTGATGCTTAATGATGGAACTCTGGTGGCTGATACAACACTCTACTTTGGCCCTTATTTAGGCTAGACAGGCGGTCGGAGCGGCCCCCTCCGATTAATCGGCTGGTCATGTCAAGCCCTAGCATCTATACGATTGTCCCAACCCTATTGTCTTTATGTCTCACCGCCAACCCTTTTTATCATAATTGTACTAAAAGGCGTTGGCTGAGGGTTTTAGTTTTGTGGGTATGACGTTAAACTATCTGAGCTCTGGGGAATGTGGAGAACGCATTCATCACCATTACTCCCAGATCCCCTCTGACCCGGAGAGGTAGTACCTCTCAGGGTCCTATCAATGGGTTAAGGAAGAAATGAGTTTAGAAAAGGTGTTTAAAAATTGAGAGTTAAAAAATTGAGTGTCCATCAAGAATGAATAAAACAAAACCCCAAAAAGGTTGACAAGCCGTAAAATCCAACCACTGAATCAACAGTTTTTGCATTAAAACTACTTGAGAGGCACGTAAGTCTGTAGCCCGTGACGCATTGATGAATTCTGCTCTAAGACGCTCTATCATTCGGGCTCAGAATACGCTGACTGTATCCACTGAGTAGGGGTAAGACCTCTTCTAAAAAGGGTGTACTAGATTTGGTCCTGTAATGCATCTGATGGCGAGGCCCCCGTTCGGGAGTTCTAGAGAGCTCTTTCATTACTTCTAGAAAAGTCTACCCCACGTCCTATGGATAGTGGGAGCAAAAGGTTAATTCTGCAGATCCATTATCACTTAATTACGAGTTGGATTCTCGCAAGATGCCCCATTAAAATCCAAAGAAAGACATTGGGTTGATCTGGCCCTGTGGGGGTCAGAAAAAAAGAGCACAAAAGAAAAATGAATGTCTCCTATTGAATATATTGGATGCAAAAAAGAAAGAAGTTCACAAATATAAAGCAAATCATTAGTTTTGCTCAAAAAGTGAGATCTGGCGATTGTGAATGTGTATATATATTTACTTACCGTTAATTGTTTTCTTTTCGTAGTTTCCCCATACATACATACATACATACATAGCAATAGCATAATCTTTACAGATCACTGCCATCCCTCACAATCTTATAACCCCACCACTAGAACCTTTCTTCCCATGAGCCCACGAATGATTCATCAATCCCGCTGCAAATCCACAAAGTTTGATGCAAATATGACATAGGAACGACGTCCTTCCCACTAGATCAGATGGATCAGATGATAGAATGTTATGCTTATGCACCAGCATATGTCTCTTTCCACCTGGAGCCGACTTACAAACTTTGTTACAGATTGCACAAGACACGTCGTTTCTTCCTGCAGTGTGCATGAATTGTCCCAGATGAGATTTCCTATGATTGACATAACCGGCATTAGAAAGCAGAATCCATCCACATTTGACATTTCCAACCCTCCGTGTTCTCACCAATATGGGGTTGACGCTTGAGGTTTTCATGCTCAATTCTTTCACTCTCAAAACTGCTACAGCCATCATCTACATGAATTTTCCAATCAGTTCTCTTCAATGCCAGTTGTCAGGATCTATTTTTATTTTTACAAAGTTGCATTTGAAATAATCCTTATACCTCTTCCAAGGCTTATGATGTGGCCTTTTACCATCATGCAGGTGATCGTAAAGGAGTTGCTAAGGCATTCTAACATCATTCATACGCTCAACATAACCTGCCCATCGCATTTGGCCGTTATGATGAGAGTTTCAATGGTTTTGCATCCTGCCTTTGTAAGGACTTCTGTGTTAGGTGTGTTGGAATTCCACTTGATGTTTAGAATGCGTCTCAAACATTTCTGATGAAAGTGTTTAAGAATTTTCAAATATCTTCGAAACAATGTCCATGTTTCTGAGGAGTATAATAAAACACTCAACACGCAGGACCTATAAACCTTCAATTTTGTTTCATGGGTAATGCTGGTATCAGACCATAATCGTTTTTCAAGCCTTCCATATACATACATACATACACCAACTGCCCTTTATGTATGTATATATATTTACCAACCCCTCCGCACGAGCAGGATGTGACACAAAGTCAATTTCTTAAGCGGAGTTTAACAGGTTTAAATTCAGATTTTTCCTTCTCCTAGACTAGTTACCTAGCCATGGTTAAAGAGCCTAGTCTGCCCTTCTATTTACCCATTACTGGAGAGAGAATTGGATTTATACCTTTCTTAAGGGTATTAGCGCCATGTGAAATGCTAACTGTTTCGTCCAGGAATTGAACTCGGGTCGACGCGTCCATTTCCTACAACTGTAACCATTAGGCCACGCGTCTTTATATATATATAGATTACTCCCAGATCCCCTCTTATTGTTAATAAAAATGTTCATCCATCTTTTGTAGAGTTTTTTCAGTAGTACAGTCCACAACAAATGTGAAATAAAGTAGCTCAGTCTGTAGAGCCTCCGCCTGAGAACCACAAGGTTCTAGGTTCGATACCGACCCTCACCTAAGTAGTGCAGCTTGGACCTGTGCGTTAAAGTGGAGAGCTGATGGATGGTGTAGCGCAAAGGTCGGCAATCTTTTGGAGAGAGAGGGCTAAACAGCTATGCAGCGTCTCGAAGGAGGGCCAGGCATAAACTCTGTAAACAAAAATACCAAGAAAAGTTGGTACACTCGTGGGTGAAATTTAGTAAGCAAAGAGTTAAATGACTTTTAGCATATTTCATTATCGGAAAATAATTCTTCCAAATAATTCATTCATTGGATAATTCGAGTCCTGGTGTTAAGTTGGTCAGCAGGACGAAAATAACTCTAGGGCCGGATGCAGCCCGCGGGTCGGAGGTTGCTGACCCCTGGTGTAGCCCTTCATCTGAAATGCTAAAACAATCTCCCTGGTCTATGACTAATGAAAATAGGATAGTAGTAGTAGAAGTAGCAATTTTGGAGATTTGCATTCTTGGCCACTTATCTTTTTTCTATCTTTTTACATCAACCGGTAACGAAAAAAGAAAAGAAAATATCTTTGTACAAGACATTAATATCAATTAACAGATAAAATTTGTTTAATTAATTCATTCAATAGTTTCAAAAAATCCACTCCTATTTTTTTTTTTTCCTTACAATTTTTTTCTGAAATCTATTAATAATGGGTGATTAGGTTTCAATTTTTCTGTAACAGAAACTGCGTCATTGTTTACGTCACAATGCCGAAAATTGTCAATATATAGATTAAATAACTCTGTATTCAGTTTTTTAAATTATTTTTTATTCTCGCCTTTTTTTCAGTAATAAAAGTTTACAAATAGATAAATACCTACGATTTTGTGTAAAATTTATGTGTATAATAATCAACATGATTATTTAATTAATAATTAACAGATGCACTCAGCATTTTATTTGTATGAAACATAACTAACTTTCCATTTCTAATTGTTGTATTTTTATTTTATTCCTTTAAGAAATTTGATAATTTTTACTTATGATTTTACTTATGATTTTACTTACTTATGATTTTTTTTATTCCTTTAATAAATTTGATGATTTTACTTACTTATGATACAAACCCTCTAATATTGAATTCCCCCCCCCCTCAGGCAATATCTTCCCAAAATTAAATTTTACACCACCCGGAGGGTATTCTTGTGCTAGTCCTTTTAATTAATCTTAATTTCTTTACGATATTGCTATTTTTAATCTGATTAGTTAATTAGTTTTAAGATTTTATTACTCTACTATTTCTCTGAATGTTTGAGATGAGGCTTGATGATTAGTATTATCTGCGTTATTCGGACTATTGTCCTCATCTTCATTGTTATCTGTACAACTTTCCGGTCGATATGCCCTCCGGCCTTCTTCAGGTATTTCTTGTCGGACTCTGGAACCTTCTTGGACTCGGGAACCTTCTTTTCGGACACGGGGACCTTCTTGTCGTAATCGGGAGCCATCACACATTAACACAGCTTAACGGCCCTACCCTAGCTATGGTTAGCGTAATGAGAACAGGATACCCCCGTGGAATAAATAAAGGGTTAGGTTCAAAGTTCCGTGATGGCTCTCGATTACGACAAGAAGGTCCCCGAGTCCGAAGAGAAGGTTCCCGAGTTTTATTACTCTATTAAGAAAATTTCTTAATAGACTTAATTGCATGTTATTAGGATGTAGATATGTTCAACAGTATTATTAATGTAAAACTATTTTATTTAAAAGTTTAAGTAAAAATAAAATCATGGAGAATTCAACGAAAATAACTAAGCGAATTGTGCCTTGAGTAGTAATATAGTTTCAGTTATAGACAGTAAAAGACACAATCTCCATTATATTAAGAATTATTATTATTTGTAGCAGTAGTGGCAGATCCTTTTAAAAATTATTTCTGCCCCTATTTATTGCATTGTATAAAATATTAGAAAGTATTGATTTACCATTTAAGAAACCATGTTGATTGCAATTTATACATTTCCCTAAAGATTTTGATATGTGAGTTCTAATAAATGTTTCTAAAACTTTACACAAAATACATGTCTGATAGCCTTGTCCGTCGTTATTTGTATCAAAACATTTTATAATGCTTCATACGAAAATAAAATAAATCTTCTTATATGATTATCGGATTAAGCAATATAACATCGCATTCTAACATTACCCAGAAGATAATAATAATAATAATAATAATAATAATAATAATAATAATAATAATAGCACATGAAACGACTTGGACATGGTTAAGAAAAGGAAACTTCAAAAGAGAAACTGAATCATTAATATTTGCTGCACAAAATAATGCCATAAGGACAAACTATAAAAAGCGAAAATTGATAAGACCCAACAAAATAGTAAATGTAGACTTTGCGGTAATAGAGATGGTACTGTAAACCATGTACTCTGCAAATGTAGCAAACTAGCACAACGGGAATACAAAACTAGACACGACTGGGTTGGGAAGGTGATCCACTGGGAATTATGCAAAAAATTAAATTTTGACCATACAACAAAATGGTATATGCATAAACCAGAATCTGTTCTTGAGAACGAAACGCATACAATTCTCTGGGACTTTGAAATAAAAAAGGATCACTTTATCCCAGCAAGAAGACCAGACCTAGTGTTGATTAACAAAAAAGAAAGAACTTGTCAACTGGTGGATTTTGAAAAAATGGACAAATATCTGGACCTTGCCAGAGAACTGAAAAAGCTATGGAATATGAAAGTCAAAGTGATACCAATTTTAGTTGGTGCACTTGGAACGGTCCCAAAAGGATTGGAAAGGGGTTTGGAAAGTTTGGAAATCAGAGGAAGGATTGAAACCATTCAAAACACTGCACTGCTGCAATCTGCCAGAATACTCAGAAGAGTCCTGGCGACCTGAGGAGACTTGCTGTCACTCAGACTCCAGTGAAAGACTATCAGCTAATTCTGATGTGAAAACTCAAAAGGATTAAATAATAATAATAATAATAATAATAATAATAATAATAATAATAATAATAATCGAAACTTGAAACATTTAATAAATAAATTCATCCTCAGAATATATATATTTGTTCGTATTTTTATCTTTACTTACCGTCAGGTTTGTTTCCAATTTTCTAAAATCGATATTACTTCGCCAATTTTTGGAAATGGAAGCTCAAATTTTGGGGATCGTCTAATATTAACATAGTCCACACCTGGAAAAATTTCAGAAAAATTGAAGTGGGTGGGTGATACGTTTACTTTTTTTCTGGATGATTTGACATGGAATTACCTACTAGTTCGTGAAAGTGGATAATTGATATTTAGATACATATACGGTCCTCTTATCGATCGACTGACTGACGGGTCTACCTCTGCATCCACAGAACATAAAGTATTTCTAATATTCCTTAGCTATATGATCAATTATGTTATGGGTGATCTCCCTTTGGTCATCTACAAATATAAATAGTCATAGAAGTAGCCATTTGCAATTTCCCATACTCAAGTCTAATGGCCTAATGGAGAAACGTTATCAAATATCATTAAATGTCAACAAAATAGCCGAGAGTTCAAAGGAATATTTATAACTAGGGGGCGCGACATAGTAGAGAAATGGTCAGTATGGACTGGGTTAGCTCAGTCGGTAGAGCGTTCGGCTAAAAACCACAAGGTTCCTAGTTCGATACCGGTCCCCGCCAACTCAGCGTATGAGTAGCACATGGATATGTGTGGTAAAGTAAGGAGCTGATGGTAGGTGTGGCGCTCCACCTTAGATGCTAAAAACAATCTCCTTGGTCTAGCGCTATTGAAAAGTGGATAGACTCCCTCGCTGACTGGCTGATAGCGACTTTAGGCCGCCCCGACCACTTTACTTTCTTTATGTCGGGAAAAATACTATGAAAACATTTACTTACCTTCAATCTTCGGAGGAAAGAAAAGCTCGAAGAATACATTAACAGTGTCTTGTATTTGTTGTTGTTGACATTACCATTTAATTCTCGCTTTTGATTGGTTAAATGAGTTATAAATATATCATTACCTGCTAGGTTTGCAGTGGACTATTCGTAGAAAGTCTAGCCGGTCGGCAGGGGAAAAGTATTACTTTATTTACAGTTTGATTTCCTGTCAATAACTTTACAATAGCTAAGAGGTCATTTCACATCGTACCTGCTTATCCAGGTCGCGACACGGCATTGTTGCAAATGTTCCACAAGAAAGGTGAGTCTAGTTTTATCTACTTGCCTTTGGGGTTGTGGGGCGTTGATGTCCCCCTCTTAATTCGTGATTTGCTATTTCGCCAAAGTTAAAAAGAACAGGGCCGGGTTTATTACTTGGTACCTGTGGGGGCCTTGTTTACTCTCTGTTTGGTGAGTGAAGAATATCCGAGTGTTGTATCCCACAATTTAAATGTATGAGACTACGGAAATGTAGTTTCGGTAGAAAACAAAAAGAAAAAGGCAAAATTTATAAAAGAAACAACTTTCTATGCATGAATATACAATTAGTATAGTTCATGGTTATTTCAGTGGTGTCGCCGACCGTAGGTATCTGTAGGTAATTGTGTTTGCAGAGTGCGTATGTATTGTTTATATTTGTTCGTTTGGATGTGTCAACATTGTAGCAGTTTTATTAAAACAATATCTGTGATTGAAACTTGTGTCGTATTGAGAAGGAGAGAGAGAAAAATATGAAACGAAAACAGGAGACGGACCTGATTAATAATTTGTCTCTCCGGACAGCGACCTCTCCGCATTGTGTCGAGTTGGGAAGACCACCCAGGCCGACTCTGTCGAGTTGGGGAGAGCTTCCGCCCCCTTTGTCGAGTTAGGGGAGCATCATATCCAACTGAAGCTTTTCAACTAAATGGGCCTTTTTATAATTGTTTTGTAATTGTCTACGTGATCATTAAGTTAAAATATTCATCAAATATCAGCTGATTTTGTATTGACGTAGATATCAGATGATTTTGTTACCTATGACAATTCCGATGACAATGCAAATATTTTCATTGGAATTTAAACCATTGTTTCTATTGTTGCTAAAATATGTCCAAACTAATTGTCTTTCTATTCTCTTTTGTTTACATAATTCTTAACATACAATTATAAAACTAGTTGTTTAAGATAACTTAATTATGTTAATTTAGCCAATTCCACATGCACATAAAGATATAGGGGTTAATCCCTATATATCTGAGGGGCTTCAAAAGGGGTGCCGACGAGATCCCGCATTTTTTGCACTGGCTATCGCATCTGGTTCGGCATACATGCATGGCTCCTAAGGTAAAAAAAAAAAAAAGAATACATTTTGATACTGGGAGGGCAGGAAAATAACTACTAATTCAAATAAATTTGTTTTTCCCTTGATGTTGTACGTCTATAGCGCAGATCTAAAATAACCAAAGTTTATAACCACTCAGTTGGCGTGGCTCAGAATAAACTACCTGTATCATCTGCATAGGGGTAGGTATCTCTTAAAAGATATGTATTGGGTATGATACTAAACTGCATCTGATGGTGAGGCTACATGTTTTTTCCATTACTCTTCTTTGACCTTACTCTCACGTGCACTCTGAGCCAAACTCTAAACCAGTGGAACTCTGTAACCTGTGTGGGGCCCAGTGTACTCGGTATTTGGGTGGAGTCGTATCCCACAATTTAAACACATGTGACTACGGAAATGTAGTTTCCGTAGAAAACAAAAGAAGAAAACAAAATTGATACTAGAAACAACTTTATATACATAATATACAATTGATATAGTCAATTGTTCTTTCAGCGGTGTTGCAGACCGTATGTGTCTGTAGGTAGTTGTGTGTGCAAAGTGCGTATTATAGATTACGTTTTGTCACAACTAATGTTCATTTGGAATGTGTCAACATTGTTAAAACAAAGTCAGTGATTGAACTTGTGTTGTGTTGAGAAGGAGAGAGAGAAAAAACGAAACGAAAAAGAGACAGACCTGATGAATCATGTTTTTGTGTCTCCGGACAGGGTCCTCTCTCCAACTGTGTCGAGTTGGGATTGCGACCTCTCTCCAACTTTTTCGAGTTGGGAAGAGTGTCCGCTCCAACTGAAGCTTTTCAACTAATGGGCTTTTATTATAATCTTCCTTTGTAATGTGTACGTGATCATTAAATTAAAATTAATATAGGATGATTTTGTAACCCGTGGCATTCCGATGACAATGCAGTTTTCTATTTACATAGATATTGTCATCGGAATTTAAACAAGTGTCTCTATTGTCGCTAAAATATTTCCAAACTAATTTTCTTTCTCTTTTGTTTACATAATTTAAAAACTTAACTCATAACATACAATTATAAAACTAATTGTTTAAGAAAACTTAACTATTCTAATTTTATTCTATTCCATTCCACATGCACGTAGAAATATAGGTGTTAATCCTATAAACCAAAAAGAAAAAAAAATGGTTTAATTTGAAAATATACTGACTATATTATTTTTTGTAGTGATATATATTTCTTTTGGACAGGCTCATATTTTGATAAATAGTTTCAATATTCTTGTGTTTTGCCAACTAAAATAGTCCCTTGAGCATATTCGGCTACTGCCTCTGAGTCGCGTTTCCAGAACTACGTGCGAAATTCCTACGCGATGATTGTCGCCGCCACAAGAATTAGCACGCATTTCGTTTTCCCTTTGTCTGTCTACCTTGTATCATTCTGTTTGGTGAAGTAAACGAACGTGTAAGCACGTGTGGACAGTACCTCCGTTAAAATACGTCTTGTGTTCTCATTTTTACTAACACTATGAGTCGACTAAACCACGCAATATCAACTAGCTATGTGCTTAGCCACTCAACAAATACACACACACACACACACACACACACACACACACACACACATATATATATATATATATATATATATATATATATATATAATATCGTTTGAAAGGAAGAATAAACATAATAAATGGTGATTCTTTTTTCTTAATTTTTTATTTATTTCATTATTTAATATTCAGGACTAAAAGGGTTAATTACAAGAACACAATACCCTGTGTATACATCGCAATTAGATAAAACCCAAATAAACGAATGACACGTACATAAACAAGCAAGGAAATAATCGAAAATAAACTCCAATAACGAAAGAATCCTTTCAGTTTTTACTTATTTATTTATTATACAGTCGAGTTGTTTCAGTCCTACTGACTTGTGTTAACATCAAGTAACAATGAAAATGATACAAGACGAATAAATAAGATCAATCTAACAACAAAGAGCGTGACGCCCTCCTCTTAATTTCATCAACGGAACACTGGAATTACAGTCCGAAAGATCGACGAAAAAAAAAGTTTTAGAAAATCGAAAGAAACAGGGAAAGAAAAGGAAGGAAAAAAATATAGGAAAAACATTAAGAGATCAATATATGAATACTCGTGTTCTTAAAGAAGAAGAAGAAGAAGAAGAAGAAGAAGAAGAAGAAAAGTAGGAGAATAAGTAGTAGTAGTAGTAGTAGTAGTAGTAGTAGTAGGAGGAGGAGGAGGAGGAGGAGGAGGAGGAAGAATTAGAGGAAGAATTTAATTGGGAAATAAAAACAGTGGATTAAGCGGATGACCCATTTAGATCTACTGAAACGACATTTAGGTATGCATGTTAATCTATATATCAATACTTATGTTCCTTAAAAGTACGACCGTTATCATCTTGCAACGCCCACTGGATAAAAGAGAGACCGTCCAAATCGTCAGAGAATGTATGCAAAAATGTAAATCCTGATTATCTGGTGTTGTTTATCCGCCGAATTATTAACTTTGATAAGTCTCGTCACCTCAGATAAATAATGGATCATTGCTTTTTTATTATAAAAAGTTGAAAAAGAAAGAAAGAAAGAAGGAAAGAAAAAAAAGTGAGATGAAATTACAGTTGAGAAAGAAAGAAATAAAAAAAGAAAGGAAGGAAAGAAGAAAGAAAGAATGAAAGAAAGAAAGGAAGAAGGAAAGAAAGAAAGAAAGATGAGATAAAATTACAGTTGAGAAAGAAAAAAAGAAAAAAAAGAAAAGGAAAGAAGAAAGAAAGAAAGAAGGAAAGAAGGAAAGAAAGGAAGGAAGAAAGAAAGAAAGAAAGAAAACTAAGATAAATAAAATTACAGATGAGAAAGAAAGTAGTAAAAAGGAAAGGGAGGAAGGAAGTGAAAAAGAAAAAAAGAAAGATTAAAAGAGAAAGAAATGAAGAAAGCTGGAAGAAATAAAATTATAGTTGGAAAAAGAAAAGAACGAAAGAAACGAAGGAAGGAATCAAGTTATAAGATATAAAAAATGACTATTACTGAAAAAGAGGAAAAGTGATAAAAGTAATAAAACTGAACCTAAAAAAATAAAGGAAAAAATTTCGGTGAGAAAAATAAAACTATAGTTTATTAAAAGAAGGATCTGCGAAAATCTGTATTGGAAAATGAAGATTCGAATAAGGAAAGTTAAGAAAAGGAAAAATGATGTGAAAAAAAAGAAGAGAAATAACATAGGATATAAAAAGAAAAACAAATATAGGAGAAATAACGAAAGAACAAAAGAAAGAAAGGGAGACAACTTATACTAAAAATATATTCATTCATCCAGAAGAAGAATTTCACTAAATGAAGGTCGAATTGACCCGTCTAAAATATCGGCTTTTCTTTTTCATAAAACGTTACTGTTAACTTTGATCAACATCCATTATCAAACGATTCATTCTCTTTCAATTCGCCCTCCATTCTCACTTTATCACTTTATCTCCTCTATTTTGTTTTTTCTTTCATTTCTGTCTATCGTTTGCTTTCATCTTTGTTTACTTGTTTTCTTCTTTTTCTTTCTTCTTCTATAATGATTTTATCTTTTAATATATACCCGGATGCGATCGTTGTTTCACTTTTAGCATTTTTTAAATTCTTTAATTTACTGTATAAAAGACCACTACAAAATGCTAGAATTGTTTTCTTTTTTTAAACTGAATAGGGATTCAATCTATCCCATTGATAAAATTAAGTACACTACCATCTTGAAAACATAGTGATTAATCAACTCTGATCAGTTTTATATGTAAGACTTTCAAACTTAGTTCCATTGCTTACTTTCGATTTCAACTTTGTCTTGGCATTTTTCAACAAAAATAAATTATACTGACTGAGCTAATAACAATGTTGCAGTAATTTAAGTTTAAAAGACCACTAAAAAATGCCAGAATTGTTTTCCTTTTTAATGGGAATATGGATTCAATCTATCCGACTGATAAAATTAAGTACACTATCATCTTGAAAACATAGTGATTAATCAACTCGGAGCAGTTTTACACATAAGACTTTGAAACTTAGTTCCATTGCTTACTTTCGATTTCAACTTTGTCTTGGCATTTTTCAACAAAAAAAAAAAAAAAGAAAAGAAGAATTATACTGACTGGTCTAAAAACAGTGTAGTAGTAATTTAAGTTTGTCTCCGGTCCTTGTCTTTCCTTCTCAAACAGTCCCTCGGGACGGGGTCTGGTGAGCTTCGGCCACTGGACCGGTGAGTTGTGTTAAATTAGTAGCGTCGATCCCAGGGGGCTGGGACAGCAATACCTGCCCCCTTGGGGGCATGGCTGGGTTTCTTGCCCAGCACCTGAGGCGCCCCCTCGAGGGGGAATGCCGAAGGGATCGACGCAATTTTTGTTCTGTCCCACCTATTAGCTTCGGCTTGTGGGTGGGCCCACGTTAAAACGAGGCCTTGTGCCCAGTCCACACAGGTGGTGTATGAGACAAATACCCCCCTTAGTCTTTCCACTGGGCCGTTCCTCTTTCCTTATGTGCACGTCTAGCAGTTCCATACTTTGTTAAACACGTCAAAGTCACAGCAATAATCTACATTCACGTCCAAATTACCACAATATTTATTGTAAAAAATATTCAAATTTGGCACAAGACAAGAAAAGTGGAGGGGGAGGCTAATCATCATTATCCTATCTTTAACTTAACAAGATTCATTCGCTGACGCAAAACACACTATAATAATACGTTCACTATAACATCACTTTTATTCTGAAAAGCCTACGCACTACAACCACGAAATAATACCAGTTTATCAATGAAGGTTCAAACTAATCCCATCTATACATATATAAAGGGCAGTTTTGTGTATAGATATGTCCGGGGGAAATTCGAAAATAAAACAATTAACGACAAAGTAAATATATATGTACACATTAAATATCACCAGGGCTTGGTTTCGTGAAGATAATTAAAAAATAGAATTTAAATGATAACAGCATGGATTTTTTTTCATTCAATATTTTAGATAGTAGACATTAACATTTCTTTTCAGAGTAGCTGGATCAATGCAAGGTCTATTTTTTTACATAAGGATTTAAATGGGGCATCCCATGAGGATTCATCTCATGATTAAGTAATAATGGATCTGCGGGACTAACTTTAAAAATACCCTGGCGACGCTGGGTAGCTGCGGCTAGTATTTAAATATTGTGAAGAAGGAGAAATGATTGAATTTTATTTACAAGTAAAAATAAAATTCCCGACGAAATGAAATAAAAAAATATTTTTTAAAATCTGATTAATATAAAATGGTCAATAGTAAGTGCTCTATTCCTCACTGAATAAGTTACCCCTGTTGAAATGACCAAATCGAACTCCTTATATCGAGTTTATCGACGGGTATAATTTGCACAGGCACTGTCATAATCCTGCGACGAAAAGGACAAAACGAGACCACACCTCATTAAATCTGCTGTTTAAAGAAGACCGCGTTCTTTTTCAGCTAAAACCTGACATGCTAAACAGAAGCATGTCGCGATAATACATAAGATTTTATGTGCATATAGAAACATGGATATGTATACATATATATACATATATATACATATATATAGGTATACATATACATATATGTATATATATATATGTATATATGTTATTTGATATAATATATATATATATATATATATATATATATATATATATACAGTAAAAGTAAAGACGTCGGGGTGGCCTAATGTCGGTATCAGCAGGACAGCGAGGAATTATATCCTCTTTCACAAGCGCTAGAACAAGGATATAGTTTTTGCGTCTGACGTGGAGCGCTACACCTACTATCAGCTCCTCACTTTACCGCACAGATCCCTGTGCTACTCATATGCTCGGTTTGCGAGGACCAGTATCGAACCAGAAGTACAATATATATTATTCACATAATATATATATATATATATATTATATATATTATATATATTATATATATATAGAGAGAGAGAGAGAGAGAGAGAGGTAGATAGATAGATAGATATCATATATCATATATATAATATATATGTATATATATATATATTAACTTAAATTAGTTTAAAAGATTGAATAATTAATTAGTATATTAAATTTAATTCATAGCAACGGTTTTGTAATCAAAGACGAACACGATGATTGCTTTATGTGAGCTTTATTAAATACGAACTTAATTGCCGCCAGATTGAGCGTCTTTTAAGCAAGTTAACTAATAATTTTATTTGGCATAATTTTTGTGATGTTTTGTCATAGATAAAACATCTAAATTAGCCAAATTTTACTATAAAACCAAGATAATGATTTTGTTGATTTACATCTTCTTATAATGGAGATTGTGTGTTTGTCTGTCTGTAACCGAAACTATGTTACTACTCATGTAACAATTCCCTTAGTTATTTACGTCATATTCTCCATGATTATTATTTTTATCTAAACCTCAATCATTAATAAAATTATTTTACATTATCAATACCGTTGACCATATGTACATTTTAATAACATGTCATTATATTTATATATACACCAAAATAGCGATTTACTGTGTGAACTGGAAGGCTAATTTGAATTTCTCTGAATGTTTGAGATGAGGCTAGATGATTAGTATTATCTGCGTTATTCGGACTATTGTCCTCATCTTCATTGTTATCTGTACTATGTTTCGGCCGATGTGCCCTCCAGCCTTCTCCGGGTATTTCTTGTCAGACTCGGGAACCTTATTTTCGGACTCGGGAAAAAAAAAGTAATCTGCACACTAGGGCAAATACAGCTATGCGTAAATATTCGGACAAACTGGAGTCTTTAACCTTGGTTAGACAACCAGTCTAGGAAAAGGAAAACTTTGAATTCAACCCTTTTAATCTCCGCTTAAGAAATTGACCATGAGTCACATCCTACTCATGTGGAGGGGTTATATACCAAGGTGTAAAGCAAGTTTTTTTTCACAATCTCTTCCTCCTGGCTAGGATCTGCGTGATTTGGGACATCCAGCGAGGATCCAACTCTCTATTCGATAGTAATGGATCTGTGAGACTAGCTTTCTAACCATAATACGACGATGGGACACCTACCCATGAGTAAAGTATGAATGTGTGCTGATTTCGAATTTTTTTTTTGTTTTTGTTTTTGTTTCTAGGCTAAGGTTGTTTTGTTTTCTTTTACGGCATATCAACCTTTTCGGGCCATTTAATGCGGAATTAAAACATTTTAATAAACATAGGTTGCTTATAGTACCTACTGTTTCTTAATTGATCACCCAATTAAGTATCAATTAAGCTCATCGCTACTTAGCTTCAGTGATCTAGCGGGAACCAGTGCTTTCTGCGTGAATTGATTGTAATCAATATTAATGGATCTGCGAGACTAGGTTGCTAACCATTACACCACGATGTTTGGTCAGCTGTTTAAGGCATATTAATCCTGTTCAGGTCATTTAATGCCGGATCAAGTCATTTTGATACCAGGTTGCTTACAGTACCTGCTGTTGCTTAAGTGGTCACCTAATTAAATATCGAACAGGCTCATCACTGCTTAACTTCATTGATCTAGGGAGGAATCAGTGCTTTAAGCGGGAATTGATCGTAATCAGAAAGTGATGGATATGCAAGACTAGTTTGCCAACCATCAAATTTCGATGCGACGGTAAAGTATTTCCTGAACTTTCATATGGTCAGATTGACAGAGGGTTTTCTTGCCGGTGGGGGGGGGTTACACATAAACCAAAGCTCATGCAGTAGCCAGTGCAAAAAGTACATGATACCTGCGGTATTCCCTTTTAGACGAGTGGGGGTCAGGTGCTATAAAAAGGGGGTTGGCCCCTGGAATCACGCAATCTATCTTATCTTACTGCCCCAGAAGCTGAAGCGACTGGACACAGGGGTAATGTATAAATGTGTGTTAATCTCGATTTTTTAAATTTCTGAGTAAGGTACAGGTTATCTTAATGGAAATTAGCAAATATTTCAAAGCGTAAAAAATTGTCTGGTTTCATAAAGTTCAAAGTGACAATCATCTGTAGGTTGCAGGTTCAATTCTGACCAAGAGAGATAATATCATCGAATACTTAACACTACTTGTCAGGGTTAACAGAATGAGACTAACGCACTCCTATATACTCAAACAATAACAACAACCACAACGTGGAACATGTCAAACACGTTTGACAGTTAAACACTTATTCATAGAATGCAGGTTTTTTGCTCACATCAGAAACCGTTATTTTAATATGAAAGATCTGTTTGAAAATATCAACATAGAGGATATTCTCTCTTTTTTTAGGGAAATAAAACTAACTATGCCATAGAATATAGACATGAAACAAATCGATACCATACAACATAATACCGAATAATTATAACAAATTGTTAAAACCAATTACTAAAAAGTATAAATATAAATACACGATTTGTATAACTTCCTAACCGTCAGGCATGACATAACCCCAGACGGGTTGATATGCCATTAAAATCAATAAACAAACAAACAAAGAAACAGAATGAGAACAAATCTACCCTAATGGATTAAATAAACGGTTCGGTGCGAAGTTCCGTGAGGGCTCCCGATTACGATATGAAGGGTGCCGATTTCGACAAGAAGGTTGCCGTGTTCGAAGAGAATAATAATAATAATAATAATAATAATAATAATAATAATAATAATAATAATAATAATAATAATAATAATAATAAGAAGAAGAAGAAGAAGAAGAAGAAGAAGACAGATAACCCTTTCCCAGCCAGGAGACCATACCTAGTGTTGATTAACAAAACAAAAATGAGAACGTATATACTGGTAGACTTTGCGGGTCCAGCAGATCACAGGGTGAAACTGAAGGAAAATGATAATATGGATAAATACATGGACCTTACCAGAGAATTGAAAAAGCTGTGGAATATGAGGGTGAAAGTGATAAAAATTGTAGTTGGTGCTCTTGGAACAGTCCCAACAAACATGGAAATAGGACAGGAGGATCTGGAAATCAGAGGAAGAATTGAAACCGTCTAGACTACTGCACTGCTGCAATCGGCTAGAATACTCAGAAGAGTCCTGGAGACCTGAAAAGACTTGTTGTCACTAAGCCTACAGGGAAATACCATCAGCTAACGCTGATGTGAAAAACTCAAAAGGAATAATAATAATAATAATAATAATAATAATAATAATAATAATAATAATAATAATAATAATAATAATAATAATAATAATGAATTAGTGAAATAGATCACTAATTAGGACTGAGCCTATTCTAGTAGTGACCACCCCAAGCAGAGTTTAACAGGTTTGAATTCAGAGTTTTCCTTCTCCTAGACTGGTTGCCTAACCTATTATTTATCCACAGCTGGAGTGAGAGTAGTTGAATTCATACATTTCCCAAGGGTATTAGCGCTATGTGATCAATAGCTTCGTCTAGGATTTGAACTCAGGTCGACGAGTCCATTTCCTATTACTCTAACCATTACACCACCGGCCTCCAACTCTAGAGAAGGTTCCTGAGCTCGACAAGGTACTCGAGTCCGATCAGAAACACCTGAAGAAAGCCGAAACGTTGTATATATACCAAGAAAAATGAGAACAATAGTCCGAAAATCCAAATAATGCGTAAAATATTTCTATAACATTGTAATTGAATGTGTTTTGATTTTGACTTTAAAAAAAAAATTCTGGGGTAAGGTAAAGTTTATCTGAAAGAAAATTAGCTAATGTTTCAATGCGTAAAAAAATTTCTATTACATTGTAAATTCAGTGATGTGGGTAACAGATCTATTTAGAGATTGGAGTTAAGTTCATTTATCAAATCTGACTATTGTATGATTTTGATAAAAATGGTTATAATTATAGAATAATCGTGATTAATGTTTTTTTCTTCTTTAAATTCATTACTTCATTCATAAATTGAATTATGAATTGCAAATAATGAAAAATTAATTTATGTGATGAATAATATATTTGCTACTTTTTTTTCTCATTAAATGTTGAATTCGACACAACGTTTATGCTTGCTTAGTTAATTAAACAGCTCTGAAATTAATGAGAAAATTTCCATCTGACTAACCAAAT
>CM042146.1:101054549-101059549 GCA_023376005.1 Doryteuthis pealeii
ACTTTGACGTCTCGTGAACCCCTTTTCCTCCCATTGTCACGGTTTTTGCTCATTTTTCTTTAATACACTTCTAGTTAGCAACGATTAATTATCACTTTATAGTAATTTCCGTTATAACGAGACTTTAAATGAGTAATTCCAAAGTTTCTTACATAAATCTGACTATTCTGACCTATTTTTGTTAGAGTTACGTCCCTTTCGTAAATATATACAAACCAAATGAGAATTTCATTTAATTTATACTTTTTTATTTTAATATATTTGTTAATTATTCAATAAAACATTAATTTCTATCCGTGAATTTTTTGAATTTTTAAGCAAATATTCTAAAATGTTTTGTAAATATTTATGGCTTGAAAAATTATACAAGATTATTTTGAATGATTTTAATCGAATTTCCTTAAGGCATATTATTTTTACTCCTTTTGTGTTTTACACATCAGCGTTTAGCTGATGCTATTTCACTGGAGGCTGAGTGACAACAAGTCTCCTCAGTTCTCCAGTATTATTATTATTATTATTATTATTATTATTTGAATTAATATATTTATTGATGTTTTATTATAATTTCATTATAATATTTAGATAATTTAGGGCAATTAATTTATATGTGTGGAATATACCTGTTACCATTTATGTTATTTTTTAATTCATATTTATTTTATTTTATTTTTATTTTCTAACTTTATTTTTAATTTCATCATTCTTTTTTATTTTTTATGCTTATATCTTTATTTCTTTATTTTATTTTACTTGTTTTTTTTTTCTTCTTTTTCTTATTCTTGGTATTTTTCTTCTTATTGTTAACTTAATTTTATTTACATTTCTATTTATTTTTTATTATTTCATCGTTCATTAATTTAATGGAATTTATTTAAGGCATATTTTATGAAGCCATAATTTTTGGCTATTAGACACAAAATGTTTTGCGGCTTATTAGTTTATTTACTGCTAAATAGAAAATAAAAACATTAGTGAACATTCTCTAAGTGTAGTAATTTCATACTTTTTTGCCAGGGGTAGTATATATGTAATTTCTGAAGGGAGACTTTTAAAATATTCCAACAGGGGTGGTTATTGATGGCGTTTACAATGCCATAATTGGTATTAGTGTACCTAAAATCATAAGTCCACTTTAAATATATCACCGTCGAACGCTATACACTTAATCTAGCGTCCCTTCCAATATTCAAAACAGTCTAGAAAGGCCAATTTCGGAATCACCATCAGTAGAATCCTTGCGCTTTTTCTAATCTCCATTACTATGTAATTATGTTACATAATTCAAAGGTATCCTATGAATCATGTACGTACTGTAGATATATAATCGTTAGATTAAAAATAACGGGTTAAGAGGAAAATTACTGTCGACCATAATTGACAAGTAATAACAACGACTTAACCTTTTCGGAAGCGCGCAATTAAAAGAGTGTGACAATTTTGTTTTAGTTCAGTTGTGACCAGTTACAGAGCCGAGAGAAGACGCTGTTGTTGGCTCTCGAAATGTCGCTCTCACTGCACGTTCCTGGGCTGGGTTTTTTCTTTAATAAAGACTTAAAGAAAAAAATTTGGCAGTAAGGATTCCTATGTAATACAAATTATTAAATGAATATATATATATATATATATATATATATATATATATATATATAATACATTTTGGTATGTACGTGTCGACTTATAACTAAAAAACTAGATGTTATTCATATTCGAAATCTTGCATACACCTTGACATTCTTAGAACTAAGAAACACCAAATTCGGTTATTGATTTTTACTGATTAAGGTATATAATTAATTAATTAAACCAAAATAAAACGATTTGCGATAATCATGGCATAGCTGCTGCTGCTAATATCTAAAAAGAATGCTGGCTGCTGCATATATTTGGCAGTGATTTAAAATGGCATCGCTGTTATATATATATAATATATATATAATATATATATATATATATATATATATATATATATATATATATATATAATATATCAGATCAATAAATGAATAGATAACACTAAACGCAATAACATTTTATTCGATTAGTTGAAATCATTCATTATACGGTTTTTGTCATATATATATTTGCTAAGCTTTGCTAAGTATTGGAACAAGACCGGATTTTTGAAACACACAGTGACAATCGAAGTCACTAGTAATGCCTATCAACCTTGCTACAATTACACTACAGGAGGCACCCATGTATTTTGTCATGTAGTTTATAAGTCTAATATTGAATTACCTTGACTCCTTACCTGATGTAGGCGAATACTTCAGCTAGTATCAAAATAAATAAAAAACATTCTAAAGATATCTTATTATAATGGACATTGTGGGTTTGTCTGTCTGTAACCGAAACTATATTACTATTCAAGTCACAATTCCCTTTGTTATTTACATCACATTCTCTATGATTTTATTTTTATTTAAACCTCAATTATTAATAAAATTGTTTTACATCATTAAGACTGTTGACCATATATACATACTCATAACATGCAATTGTATTTATATATACAAGAAAATAGCGGTTTACAGTGTGAATTGGAAGGCTAATTTGCATATTGATATTAAAAATTTGATTTTAATAAATATATGTTTAGTATTATTGATTTCTAATTGTTTGGTTTTATATTAATGAATATGAGCAAAAATCTCGGGGATAAATCTTAAAAGAAATCCATTAACAAGAAGAAATAACTGTAATATTATTCTTTACTTCCTATTTTAACTAAATAGTTAAATTAGGAAAATTTACCAATGAAAGACGGGAGTAAGGGAAAATGATGGAAGAGTTAGTTTCAAAATTGTTCTATTTTTCAATCATACTCCCTCTGTTCCAAATATTTTTATCTGAATTCTTATTCAGTTTCATTAGCCTTTCTAATTTAATATGATATTTTATTATATTAAAACTTAAATACTTGCACCCGGAGGGTGCATATATTTGCTAGTATTTATAATAGATAGATAGATATACGATGACACATCATTTATTCGAATGTTGAAATAGTTTTTTGTCATGTACGAGGGTTGGCTTAATAGTTAATTGGCTGACCAAGATAGTCTCATGGAATGTGACCAAATGAGGTTTATTTTGCAACATAATCGTCTGATAATTTGTACGCAATTGTATGGTTTTAAGTATTCCTATCTAGTACTGATAACTGTATGGTTTAATGTATGCATTTCTATTTGATAATAGTAATTTGTTTGCACAACGTCAAATCGTTTAAAGTAACTAATAAAAATCTTTACTAAATAATTATAGCTTCAAGTATTTGTCCAATAGAGTGTCAACGTTAGAGTAATAGCCATGAAGTGGTACACCTCACTCCCCATATATCCAAAATTCGAGCCTGGCCATCAGATACAGTTTAGTGTATTACCCAGCATGCTTTGCAGCGCGCACAATCAGCGAGCACTAAGCCTCAACGACAGGGCGATTAATAATTACGAGCACAAGATCACAGTGCTAGAAGAAAATATTCATGCACTTTGGGACTTCATCATGTTTACCGGCCGATCACACTCTACAGACCAATAAATCATATATCTACTATTCTATTAATAATGGAGATTAGGTCTCAATTTGTCTGTAACCGAAATTACGTCTCTGCTTACGTCACATTAACCTAAAATCGTCATAACATAGAATAAATACATTCAAAATCTGAGCATGCAACCTGAGATGGGCCTGTTTGTTTTTTTAAGAACACATTTTAATAAACACGTGCACTGTATTATATATTTATATATAGTTTGTTTTATCTTAGTATATATTTAAAATTATCAGAACTAAGTTTCCATTTCAAATTGTTTTATTTTTACTCCTTCATTAAATTTGATGATTTTACTTACTTATGATACAAACCCTCTAACATTGACTTTTTATCCCCGCTCTCACTCAGGCAATATTTTTTTTAATTGATTTTTACACTGCCCAGGGGGCGTGTTGGGGGCTAGTAATATTAAAAGAATTCAAAGAATATCAATGTTATCTAAAATATACGGTCATTCTGTCTAATAAAAACATATAAGCAAAGTCGATAAATATTAGTATTATCTGCGTTATTCCCCATCTTCATTGTTATTTGTACAACGTTTCGGCCGATATACCCTCCGGCCTTCTTCAGGTATTTCAGGATGGGGACAATAGTCCGAATAACGCAGATAATACTAATCTTCAAGCCTCATCTCAAACATTCAGAGATAAAGTCGATAAAATTTCAAAAAGTAAAGAGCTGAAATACTTGCGACTTTGTGTCACATCATACCCGTAAATACTTGGGCGCCTACCGTAGTGTAAGAGTTTCAAACTAGTAAGGCAGGTCCATTACTAGTGACTAGTGTGTTCGATCCTCGCAGGATGGTCCATACTTGCCACCTTGTGGCACATCCTACCCGTAGCGAACGGGTTGGGTAAATTGCAAGGGTGTTTCATCGTGGTTTAATGGTTAATAAGTTAGTCAGGCCGATCCATTCTTACAGAATAGTAAGTTCGATCCTTGCTGGCTGCCTCATACATGCGACTCTGTGGCACATCCTATCCGTAATGACCAGGTTAAGTAAACACTCACTTGTGTCACATCCGGGTGTAACGGTTAGCAAACTAGTCTGTCAGGTTGATTACTACTAAATAACGTGTCGATCCCCGTACTAGCGACCTTGTGTCACATCATACCCGTAATGAACAGGTTTGGTAAATACTAACGGCATCCTATCGTGATGTAAACTATAAACAAAGAGGGGCAAACTGAAAGAGAGAGAAAAGAAAAGAAAGAAGGGAGAGATAAGAAGAAAGAAAGAAAGAAAGAAAAAGAAAAGAAAGAAAGGAGGAAAGAAAAAAGAAATTTAAAGAATAAGACAAAGAGATAAACTGAAAGAGACAAAAAAGAAAAGAAAGAAAAGAGAGACAGAAGAAGAAATAAAGAATGAAAAAGAAAGAAAGAAATGAGGAATGACAAAAAACTAGTGAGGCAGGTCGATTACTACTGAATA
>CM042146.1:101064549-101074549 GCA_023376005.1 Doryteuthis pealeii
TATATATATATATATATATATATATATATAACGTGTCCAGACATTGTGAAGCAATAATGCCAAATTCCTATCATAAACCACTCATCTATCATAAAAAGATCACTCAACAATGGTTCTCAGATTGATGTAATATGATATAAATGTTTTCACTACCCATTGTCAAAGGGTTGTTTTCCCCTCCCCAAATACATTTATCTCGATCCAACCCTTACATTCATAAAAGAAACAGAACACTCACCGAACACCCTCCCCTGTCTTGGACTGAAATTTGATTTCAAAACAAGTCAGTGTTCTTTCTGCTGCCTCTGTCTTTACTTACACCAAACATGTCTCAAAAATAAGTCTCATCAAAATACCTGATGCTGTTTCTGTTTCTTCAACACTGAGACATTCACTTTGCCTGCACACGTGAAGAACATAAAATCCTGTTCTGCATTCCTTCCAACTTAAATGCATTAGGTCGTTTAAATAACTTGTTTTGACCTTTTTAGAGAGTTGAGAGTCGCAACGATAGCAGCATCTACAATTAACTCGACATCTATAAAAATATATATATCAAGTTTCGTATTGCTTTTATATTTTGTTTTTATTTATCTAACCCCTTTGCCATGGGCAGGATGCGACACCAAGTCAATGTTTTGGAACACGGGTCGACAACCTACGGTCCGCATTCCATAATCATCAGACCCACAGCCCCTAAGAGAAATATTATATTAATCCGACCCGCAAAAAAAACAGACGTTGGGGTAATTATGAACTTTTTTTTAGTAAATTATGGTGTCCCAGAAAAAACAGAACCCACAAATTTTGTAATAAAACTGTTAATTTTCCCATTAAACAAATAAATTAGGGTTAGGATTAGGGTTAGGGTTAGGGTTAGGGTTAGAGTTTAGGGTTGAAGTTTAGGGTTTAGGGTTAGTTTAATGGGAAAATAAATAAATAATTTGGGTTCTGTTTTTTTCTGGGTCACCCTGTACAGGCTGATTTCAGTACTTAATATTACTCACCGTGTCACATCAGAGGAATGTGATCTAACAAAATAATCGTTCATTCATGAATATTAGTTTGTAACTGGTATTACAATAAAATCAGTGAAACTAAATTTGCAAATGTTTGAATTAAACCATGTTCAGTCTTAATAGTATTCACGTCCAAAGCTTAAGATTTATCATTAACACCCCCCCAAAAAAAAACCCTTCCTTTATTAAAATCCTAATGTGTGACAATGACAGAAGCTTTACTGTAACTCCTCAATTGCACCAGGTTTCAAAATAACCAGGTAGTGATTTTCAAAAAAATTTTATGGCTGAAAATGAACTTTTTCGTGGAAAAAGTAAGAACTTATTTTACCACAATGTTTAAAACCTTGCATTTGGTAAATACAAGACTTCAGAAATATCTACATGCAAGTTGCTTCTTACCAATTTAGAATTTTACAATGTGTAATTTTACAGGAATATTCAGAAGAATCCAGTGTTAGAAAGAGAAGAAATCTTAAACAAAACAAGATTGATTTATACCAACTTAAATAGCTTCTTACAAACTAGTATTACACAATAATTGAAAATACAACTATATGAATCATTCATTGTTCCAGAGAGGTCCTCTGCGCAGCATCCAGTATCTTTGCATAGTTGCTCAATGTAGGTCCTTGGTGGCCGGCCCACACTAGCATGTCCATGTGTTGGCTTCCACAGAAAACGTCGCTTATAAGCTCATCCTTGCTTTTCCAGGAGTGTCCAGCATGCCTTGTCCGTCTCACTCGGATGGTTTGTGAGATGGGGGACAGGTGGCCATACAGCTGCTTCCTTGTGGTGTGCTGTTTCCACCACTTGTTCAAGTCCGCGCGCAGCATTCTTGTGCAGGTCCACATCTAGCTTATTCTCAAGGCGTTTCGTTATGGTCCAGGTGGTGCAGCCATACAGCAGTATTGATATATATACATATGAGAGAGAGAGAGAGAGAGAGAGAGAGAGAGAGAGAGAGAGAGAGAGAGAGAGATGAATTTGGTAATTACTAATAATATACGTTTTAATTGCATAACGTTTTACTGAAAATAAACTCTTTACATATTTACTTATTTCTTGGTTGGACCGATAACTTTTCAGTGTCCTGTCTATGAGTCAATAGCTAGGTTGATAGATGTTTAAATTTAATATAATGAAGTTTGATTATTTATTTCCTTCAATTTGTCACTAATTCTAAAACTTGCCATCATATACTTTTTTGTTTCAATGATTCTACCTCTGAAGTGCTTACATAAAAAGCTTCAAAAATACACTTTTAAAACATCTCATCTGTTTGTTGGATAAATTTAGCAAATCACCCGGGACCGAATTTGACATAGCACGTTTTCTTTTCTTTTCTTTTATTGAATTGGCTGTTTATATATATATATATATATATATATATATATATATATATATATATATATATATATATATATTCTGAACATTGAATTATTTATCAACTAAGAATTCCCTTTTCAATTGAGACTATGTTTTATTGAATAAACATTTTTTTTTATCTCATACACTATTTACTTTTGATGGGAAGGCGAATAATATGTAATAAAATCACAAAAAAAAATAATTGAATTTGAACTCCTCTTTTTTTCCCTTGCCAAGTTCATTCATTCCTGTTGATTTATTTTAGCCATTGAATTTAACTTCATTCCGTTTTTCCCGCGAGGAAGCAAAAATCCGTTCAGTTGCATTGAATTTACTCCCAAATATGCCACACAATTCATGAGTAGCTGCAGTACGGTGGTCTTTCAACTATGGGGGGGAGGAGGAGTTGTGTACTTCCTCAACTAAATTCGTTGCAAAAAATAAAGCAGATATTTCCCTAGGTTCTCCATCATTTGCCTGGCCAAATAAACCTTTTATAAATATCTGCTGGAAATGTATAATAATGTAATCATTAGAGCGGTCAGTGCAAGACTCTGGATCGACAAGGGAATTATTTTTCTAACAAAACATATTTCTTGCTTAAATAATTCAATAAAAATATAGCAAATATCAAAGTTGAATCAGTAAGTTATTAAGTTTATTCTGAAATAAGATTTTCACTTTATAATATTGGATGCTCCAACTCTAAGAAATATTGTTTAACCCTAATTTCCATTACTCCCAGATCCCAAACCTATTGCCCTTATGGCAAGCTCTAACCCTATTTATTATATATATAGGACCATATCACCTTTAGTCACCCCATTTTGATCTCGATTAAGAAAGGACATGTTTTTCTTTACACCGTCAATATCCGGTTGATTTAACAGACGATTTTGAGATTTTTTATATTATAAACTATAAAACTTTTTTTAATATTATTTATAAAACTAACCCTTAACCCTAACCCCTAACCCTAATATCCGTTGATTTAACAGACGATTTTGAAATGTTTATATTATAAATAAAACTTTTTTTAATATTATAAATTATAAAACTAACCCTTAACCCTAACCCCTAACCCTAATATCCGGTTGATTTAACAGACGATTTTGAGATGTTATATTATAAATTATAAAACTTTTTTTTAATATTATAAATTATAAAACTAACCCTTAACCCTAACCCTAACCCTAATATCCGGTTGATTTAACAGAGATTTTGAGATCCCCTAACCCTAATATCCGGTTGATTTAACAGACGATTTTGAGATGTTTTATATTATAATTAAAACTTTTTTTTATTATAGATTATAAACTAACCTTAAGACTAACCCCTAACCCTAATATCCGGTTGATTTAACAGACGATTTGAGATTTTTATATTATAAATTATAAAACTTTTTTTATATTATAAATTATAAAACTAACCCTTAAACCTAACACTAACCCTAACCCTAAACCCTAACCCCTAACAAACAACCGGATATTGACGGTGTAAATGAAAAACATGTCCTTTCTTAATCGAGATCAAAAAGTGTTGTAATGCTTAGAGTTTTAGGAAGTGGACTCGTCGATCCGAGTACAAATCCTGGACGAAGCTACAGTTTGCATAGCACTAATAACCTTGGGAAAGGTATGAATCCAAGTACTCTCACTCCCTCTATGGGTAAATAGTAGAGCAAACTGTGCTCTTTGACCTTGCTCAGGCATCCAATCTCGCGGAAGGAAAACTCTTAATTCAAACTTGTTAAACTCCGCTTGGGGTGGTCGCAACTAGAATAGGCTCAGTCCTAATTATTGATCTATTTCACTAACATTAAAAAAATATAACGTTTGATATGTTTACTTAAAGGCAAAGGGTCGGTTTAGCTCAGTCTGTAGAATGTTCGGCTGGGACCACAAGGTCCCTGGTTCGATACTGAACCTCACCAACTCAGCGAATGAGTAGCTTTTACATGATTTGATAATAAATGACCCGACAAGAGTGGATATTCCGTAAAATAAAAGACCCCCCCAAGAGAACTGTAGCCTCACAATTATATGCAATTTAGTATCTTACCCGGGACATCCCTTTGGGGGTGGCTCCCCATCTGCAGGGAATATAGTCAGCGTATTCCAATCCTCGCCGACATTGCGCAGAATATGTTGACTATATATCCATAAGAAATGTAAATATTTAATTTGATTTGTGAGTGCAGAAGACTTATCGACAAGAGACTAATTTTCTAACCAGACATATTTCTTGCTTAAATAATTTAATAACCGACGTAGTAAATATATTTACAAGGTTGAATAAGTAAGTTAAGTTAATTCGGAAATTAAATTTTTGACTCATTCGATCTATAAGTTATTTGGAGATGCGTCGGGTTACGTCAACTAATAAAAAAATATTGATGGTGTCATGGGTATGACTCTAAACTGAATCCAATGTTGGGGTTCCTGTTCTGGAGATCTGGGGGATGAGGATTATCCGTTCATTATCATTTCCCTCAGGTCCACTCTGACCTGGAGGGGTAGTACTTTTTAGGGTCCTATCTATGGTTCAAATATATCTTTAAAAATTAGTTGCATTCAATTGGAATACTTGATGTAATTTAACAGTAAATTATTTTCATTAATGTTTGGTTTGGTTTGTTGGATTTTATGGCATATCAACCCTTGTTGGGTTATTTTATGCAGAAAACGTTTTGTTCTCTTCATGCTTGATGGGTATTTAAAAAAAATTCTTTTTCAGAACTCAATTTCTTTTTTAACACATTTCTTTATAACTCGTTTTATATATATATTTAACCCATTGATTGGACCCTGAAAGTTACTACTCCGTTGTCAGTCTGGACTTGGGTGTGGTGGCGATTAAGTGGTACTCCACTCTCACCAGATCGAAACTGGAACTTCACCATCAGATGCAGTTTAACGTCATACTCAGGATACTAAGACCCTCAGTTTCTGCCTTGTAGCACACATATGATAAAAAGGTTTTTGGCCTGCCATAAAGGAAATGGGTTTGGGACAATAATATGAGTGCTAGGGCTTGATAAAACCAGCCTCTCCAACTGCCCGTCTAGACTAAGTAAGGACCAAAGCATCACGGGTCGCCACTCACGGCCAATAGGTGGCCCCATTGGTGGGATTTTACCCCGGTGTAGAGGTGCTGTCGGTGTGATCTTTTGTCCTGGCCGACAGCGTGGATTTTCATTAAGAATAATATATATATATATATATATATATATATATACACACGGGGCGGTCCTATAGCTCTGCTGATGAGGCCTAATAGCCGAAATGTACATACAGAGATTGATTTTTCTCGATTTGTTTAGCCTTAAATTTAATACTAATTAATTAATTATTTATTAATTAACTTTCATAAAATTAGGTTCGATTGTCGGCTGAAAATAGATCTGTTTGTTTGCTTCTCGTAAGTTCGTGTAGAGGTCACTTAAGAGGAATATAAATACCTACTCCTTGAAATCTGCTAAGTCCGTTTGGTGTGGTGGTAAGACCTTGACAGTCATCAAATCGCACACGGGCGGTCTTTGTATCTATAGCTCTGCTGATGATAATAGGCCGAAATGTACATACAGAGATGATCGATTTGTTTAGCCTTAAATTTAATATAATCCCGTATATATATATATATATATATAACAATTATACAAGAATGTGGTGTCCTTTTTTATCCAACTCGTTCACCATGAGTAGGATGTGACACAAGGTTCAAAGTATGAGTACATCTACAAGGATCGAGATTGCTATTCAGTAGTAATTGATCTACGAGACTAGCTTGCTAAACATTACACCACTACATAACGCCCTACATTGCCCAACGGTATTAGTCCCAAACTGAACATAATAGCTTGACTGCAGTTTGAACTCGGTTGCTACAATTGTTACATAATTCATAGGTAGTATAAATTTTGAATCAGAGTTCGGTAGAAAATTCAAAATTGGTGAGAGTTAAGTGGAAAATTACTGTCAACCGTTATTGACAGTCAATAACCTTTGCTTAACCCCATCCGAAAACGCACCAGTAGAAGCGTGTGATAGTTTTAGAAATGTGACAAGCTACTCGCCGAGAAAAGACGTTCTCTCAAAGATGTCGCTTCTCACCGCACGGTTTTGGGCTGGGATTATTTTGATAAAAGCTATAAAGAACACAACAAAGTCTTGCTTTATTAATTAACAAACAAGAACGCACGACACACAGCCGAACGGAGAAGAAATCAACCCCCAGAAAAAAGCTTAACAGTAGATCCCACTAGAGTAATAATCAGCCCTGAAGAATATTGACAGGTAATGACCTTTGTTTGACCCCTTCCGAAAACGCGCCAGTAGAAGCATGTGGGAATTTTAGTCAGTTGCGATCAGTTGCTCATTCGAGAGAGTACGTGCTTTCGAGATGTCGCTTCTCAATCTGCGCGGTTTGGGCTGTGGTTGTTTTAATAAAAGCTAAATAGAAAAACAATCGAAGTCTTGCTTTATTAATTAACAAACAAGAAATGCACGACACTCAGCCCGAAAAATAAAGAAAGCAAGCAACCCACAGAATCAGCCCTAATGAATATGGCGGCCGACGAGGTAGACAAGAGAAAACTAGTGAGAGGCAAATCTATCACCCCCTTATACTCTCTCTCTCTCTCTCTCTCTCTCTCTCTCTCTCTCTCTCTCTCTCTCTCTCTCTCTCTCTCCTCTCTCTTTCGCCGTTTATTGGGTGGGTACATAACACGATGTTGATTTGGTAAGTTTCGGTAGTTTTACCATATGTTGTGCAATAAATTCAAGAAAATATAGGATTAATATTAGATTAGGATTTAAGCTATAAGTTACCGACAGAATAGGGTTAATATCTCACGTATAATTCAATAAACCTGACGGCTTTTATTTCAGTTTTATTCATAATTCTTTAAGATATATAAAACTCTCTAAAAGAATGTAAAAAGAGGAAAAGCTTATATCTTTTGGTGTACCTCATACCTCCGCCATTGCTGTACGTAATCCAAGATGGAGGCCTGGGATTAAGAATCTTTATTCTTCACTTCGGATGATTAAAGTTTCATTTTTCTGGTCTTAGGGGTTTGATTTTAATCTGAATGAATAAAAGATGGCTTAATGATATTTTTGATTTTTTTAAAACCATTTTTCTTTTCCTAAAGAGCAATTTCTCAAAAGAGCATTTATATATTCATGTGAGAATAGCACACATTTGTTAATATGTTTATATTTAAAAAAAGAGATAACATTCTATTTAGTAGTTGCTGTAATAGTAGTAGTATCGGCACTACTAATATTAGTAATAGTTTAGTAGTAGTAGTAGTAGTAGTAGTAGTAGTAGTATTGCATATAATGTAATGAAGTCGTGTGGTGTAATGGTTAATGTCACTGGAAATAGACTCGTTGAACCGAGTTCAAACCCTAGACATGTCTGTTTGCATTTCCTATGGCGGGAATACACTTGAGAAACGTATATATCCAACTGTTAACCTCTGCATAAGAAATTGATATTGTGTGACACCCTACTCGTGTAACGGATTTGGTTTGGTTTGTTTTTTTTTACGGCATATCAACCTCAGTGGGTCATTTAATGCCGATAAAGTTTTGAAATAAATCAATTCTTAATGGATAATACAATTCTTTTATAAATACATTTTTCTATTTAACCCATAGATGGGACCCTAACAGGTACTACCACTCCGGGTCAGAGTGGACCAGGGAGCAATGGTGATGAAGGGGTGCTCCACATTCCCTAAACATCCAAAACTGGAACCTCACCATCAGATAGAGTTTAACGTCATTCCCAGGACATGTAGACCCGCAGCCACCGCCTTTAGCACCCATATGATAAAAAGGGGTTGGGGCTTGCCATAAGGGCAATAGGGTTGGGAAAATCATATAGGTGCTAGGGCTTGACGTGACCAGCCGATTGATCGGAGGGGGCCTCTCCGACCGCCCGTCTAGCCAAGATAGGGCCAAAGTAGAGTATTGCACGTCATGAACTGCTCATCCACCTGGGCTCTATCCTTAAGCATCACGGGTCGCCACCCACGGCCAACAAGTGGCCCATTGGGGGAGTCTTACCGTCTGCAGAGGTGCAGTCGGTGCATTCTAACGCCCCAACCGACAGGGCGGTCGTCTAACGGAGTTAGTATATATATAGATATATTGTGTATCTGGATTTCAATGGACAAATGTATGGTACATATTGAAAAGGGGCTTTGAGATCACATTTAACAAGTTAACACGGTAATGTTTAGTTCCTTTGTTTTACGGCATATCAACAATTTTCAGGTCATTTAATACCAAATAAAGGTTGCGTAAAGTGCATGCTCTTGCTTAGATGGTCAACCAATTAAGTATTGAATACAGGATTGTACAAATCAATTTCAATATATATATATATATATATATATATATATATATGTATGTATGCATGTATATATATATATATATAATATATGTATGCATGTATGAATGTATATATTATAATATATATATATATATATATATATATATATATATATATATATACACCAACGCTGCGTTTACTAAAAGAATGTATTAATTATGATTAGTATTGTGAATTTTTCCTCAGTTGTTTTTGTTATAGTGAAAGTACCAAACAAGTGATTGCAAAGGACTTTCACCAGGGGCTCAATAATCTAACAGTATTTCTATAAATATGTAACATATAAGAATATGAAAATACAAATCGGCATCTTCCAGGGTTAATCCCTATATCCCCTGCTATATGTTATAGCAATAATGCCTCTTAACTTTATACTTAAAAATGTACAGGAGGCTACACATATACTAAATCAGAGGAAAAAAAATCACCTTATGTACACGGATGATATCAAAAGTGTTGCCAAAAATGAACTAGAACACTTGTACAAACTATATGAAAATACATCCAGGATAAAGAATGGACTTCGGCATCGACAAATGTGCAAATATCGTTATAAAAAAGGGAGAGAAAAAAAGAAACAATGAAAGGAATAGAACTACGAAATAAGGAAGAAATAAGGGCCCTGAGAGAAGAGTACTGGAAGCGGACACCATCAAACAAGAAAAAATGAAAGAAAGACTAAGAAAAGTCTATCTCAGGAAGATGAAAAGACAAAATTCTGCAGCTGAAATCTCAACAACGGCATAAACACCTGGGCTGTCCAGATACACTGGGCCATTCTTAAAATGGACATTTTTAAAATGGACAAGAGAGGACCTCTGACAGATGGACCAAAGGACAAGGAAACTTATGATAATACACAATGCATTACATCCGAGAGACGACACAGACAGACTATATGTATGAAGAAAAGAAGGAGGAAGATGTCTCACCAGCATTGAAGATTGTGTAGATGCGACAATTTACCCTAAATGTCGAGAGGTGTTGCAGATATGGAACATGATATGAATCTATAAGAAGAAATGAAATACATGTTGACTTTCTTGGTTGCCATTCGCAACCTTTCAGTTAAAATCTGAAATATTACATGTAAAAGAAATAAAACGGAATTTTGAAAAATACAAAAAAACGCCGCCATTTTCGCATTTGTTTTGATTTGTTTTACAAACAGAGAAAGATTTATGCAAAACTTCCAGGAAATTTCA
>CM042146.1:101079549-101084549 GCA_023376005.1 Doryteuthis pealeii
ATAGATCTGTATAGTCTTTGCATTGGGTGGTCCTTATGTTTAATAGATAATCCTAAATGGAATCTTGTCTGTTATATAAAGATATCAAGTAAATACTTGACATGCGCATAAGACAAATGGGCATTGTTAAGTGAAGGCGTCCAACCTTGACATTTCTCGTAAAGACATTATCTGTTTTGCGGCAACAAATTAACAATACGTTCATCTCAAGGGTTAAGAGGCATGTAGCTTTTACTGGAAAAGACATTATCTTCTTCTGCCTGAGTCGTGGGAGATGGCGGCTGGCGGAGTGGCGTGAGGGGGATCGCTTAAAGAGTGCAAATCTGAAGTGTTCTTTGTAGGTGGAAAGGTTCGTATAAAGCGAGAAATCAATGATCTTTTAACAAACATTCTAAAAAGCCTCCGAGGAATATTGTGATACAAGAGCACACCGCTACCAGGAGAATATAAAATTCCTTCTTGAGTCGAACGATTTTTAATATGCAAGCGCGGAATCTGTTTTGATATCACTCTGAATTAGTTTATGTATTTATTACATCGGCTGAAAATAACAATGTAGCCCCTAAAGTAATTAGCAATAATTCCTGGGGATTGAAAGAATGTACGAGCTTAAAAGTATGTTCAATTCTTCTTTTTATAACACAACGGCGTATATTTGTGCCGAACCTTCAGAGGACTTCAAGTAATGAGTTATTTAAACACTAGCAGGCCCTGTGGATATACGACGGTATAATAATCATTATTCAATAATAGCACTACTATACCATTGGGAAAGTTATGGATCCAACTATTCTCCTCCAGCTATGGGTAAATTGTAGGGTAAACTGGAATTTATAACTTTGGTTAGGCAAACAGTCTAAGAAAACTCTAAATCCAAACCTATTAAATTTCGCTAAATAAATTGACCTTGTGTCATATCCTACTCGTGTGGTAGTGTTGGTAAACATATATACATCCACCCGCATATATATATATAAACATATATATATATATATATATATATGTTGAAAGGAAAAATAGATAAAGGAAAGAAAATGTTGAATGGATAAAATAGATCTACTAACACGTGTTTCGACCAGGGGTTTGTTCATGTACACATGTATTCTATTTATTATTATTTTAGGTATAAAATAAAATAATAATAATAGAAAATCATAAAACCACTAAGAATTAAAAGAATAACGGTCTTTATCATATTTATTTTTCCTTTCAACATATCGTCGGATTCATTTCCATTTCAACTTATATATATATATGTATATATATATATATATATGATCGACGTATGAGTGTTCATACAATAAACATCCACACAGTGATTTGTTTATAGTGGTGAAGACTTGTGTTGGACCATCCACACTTTTTGGCACAGTCGATAGGAAAGAATTGGTGCATCAAGGGTTGCCACAAACCCAATCAACGACCGATCTCAGGAATTTTGAATTGAGAGTTGTCCCTCTCCTAGACTGGTTACCTAGACTGGTTACCTACCAAAGGTTGAAGGGCCCAGTCTGCCCTACTATTTAACTCATAGCTGGAGGGAATTTTGAATTCAGAGTTATCCGTCTCCTAGACTGCTTACCTACCCAAGGCTGAAGGGCCCTATCTGCCCTACTATTTAACCCATAGATGGAGGGAGAATATATGGATTCATACCTTTCCCAAGAGTATTAACGCTATGTGAAATGCCAACAGCTTCGTCTAGGAATTGAACTCGAATCGACGAGTCCATTTTCCACGACTCTAACCACTAGCCCACACACATATATATATATATGTGTGTGTGTGTGTGTATGTGCTTGTGTGTTGTTCAGTTTTGCGTCTTCCTTATTCCTCAGTATTGACTGCATTAAAACAGTCTCCATTATTCATATTATTTTCCCTTTTCATTTTATTTCATTTTTTATTATTATTATTTATCTCCATTCTTTTTACCATTTGCTAACAGCGATACAAATATGGCACTTATAGATAAAAACAATAGCGCATCATAATAATATCCTTTCCTTCACTGATGCAATCGCTTAATGTTTTCCCTGAATCTGCCAGAAGAGTATTCCACTTATTGTCAGTTATCGCGAAGCTGATAAATTCCTATAATAATATTTTACAATGTGTTCCTGCATTATTACACCCTCAAACTCATTTTTATTTATCTTGAGTTGAAAATACAATGCTGTTCGGCCGTCGTAGCCCCTCTGTTGATTTCCATATCACCAAGCCGTCGATGGTCCCGGCTTTTTTGTCTTTGGGGGCCCGATAGATAATACTCTTTATTTCGTACATTTATTACGGGAAGGTATATCAGTTGCTATGAATTATGGGAACGGATCCGATTTGATTTCTTTTTACTACTATTGCTGATAGAAATGGAGTTAAGTGTTTAACTGTTATCTGAATCCATCCTTTCATGATGCCCAGCTCCCCCACATAAATCGTTCCCTTTTTATGGTCAAATGGAGTAAGGTCGAGTAGTTTTTACGGCATTAAATGAATGATTTCTATTGTAATTTTCTAGATTTTGGATCAGTTTGCTTTTGCGAGAATCAACATAAAAATCAATTTTAAACACGACGGAGTCCTCTTCACATTAAATGGCAAGCCTCTGAAATTAGTATACCTGTTCACATACCTAGGAATATTTTTTTGTTTTTTTGTTTAATTGCTTATCAATCTTCGTGTTACATAATTCATAGGCAGCTTATGAATTATGTACGTACATGTAGTAAGAATATTTGAATCAGGGCCCGTTAGATTCAGTGGAAAATTACCTCGCCGGTTATTGACGGGTAATAACCATTTTTGCTTAACCCCTTAGACGCGTGAGAATTAGTTTAGTTCAGATGCAACCAGAGATTTCAAAGCGAGTGGAGTCGAAAGTCGCTAGTTCTGAGTCGCTTCTCCCGCGACGAAAGAAGATGGGCTGGGTTGTTGAAATGAAGTTTTCGAGGAAAAACATCAATTCTAGTTTGTTAATTAAAACAAGTGATGACTGCACGGAAAAGAAGGAGAATCAACCCAAGCAGAAGGCCCACTGGATCAACTCGAGTAATTAGACTAAAGAACATCGTGGCTGGCCGAGTTAGAAGAAATAGAAAATGAGTAACAAGTAAGGGCCCCCAATCATATCGTCTGTCTGTCTGTCTGTCTGTCACTCTCTCTCTCTCTCTCTCTCTCTCTATATATATATATATATATATATATATATATATATATATATATATATATATATATATATATATATATATATTAGAATAAGTGTATTTTGGCAGCATTTTTTTTTTTATACAAGTTTTGTTGAACTGTACAGAGAATTCTTGTCGGACGAGGTTTTGGTTGATCCTTTCTAATTTTCGGGCCATCTTTTTGGTGGCAGAGTGGAACTGGTGTAACAGTCCACCAAAAGTTGTGATACGAGCGCTTTCGGCAATATTGCATCATTAAACTCATGAACAGATTAGACTTGATTTCTAACTCTAAGAAGATTATGATATGCTGGATCCCAAGTCATATAGGAGTGAGGGGAATGAAAGAGCAGACTCCGCAGCTAAATCGGCTCTAGATTTGATCCCCAACAATTTCAAGATACCATATACTGATTTGAATCCTAAAATTAATAGATTCATTTATACAAAATGGCAACAACACTGGAATAACAACATCCACAATAAACTTTTCTCAATCAAACCCACTTTGGGAGGTTGGAGACTAACTTTAAGGAAGTCTAGAAAAGAACAAGTCATTGTGTCCCGATTACACATTGGCATACAAGACTAACGCATTCCAATATACTCAAATAAGAATAACAACCACAATGTGGAACATGTCAAACACCTTTGACAGTTAAACACTTATTCATAGAATGCAGGTTTCTTCCTCACATCAGAAACCATTATTTTAAAGCAAATATGAAAGATCTGATTGAAAATGTCAACATGGAGGATATTCTCTTTTTTTAGGGAAATAAAATTATACCATAGAATATAGACATGAAACAAATCAATACCATATAACATAATTCCCAATAATGCAAACACATTGTTAAAACCAATTACTAAAAAGTATAAATATAAATACACGATATGTATCACTTCCTAACCGTTAGGCATTACATTACCCCAGACGAGTTGATATGCCGTTAAATCAATAAACAAACAAACAAACAAAGTTACTCAAGTTTCGCCAGACCCCTCATGTTTCTAAACACAGAGTTCATGTGATTGACTATTTGACGTCTCCTTCAAGTTAGTGGGGGCTGAGAACCACACATTTCATTAGATAAGTGAGATTTTATGAAAATACTATGTTGTGTTGAGGTGACAAAGAACAATAGGATGAAATGACGACGAGTTCCCACCTAGAACAAGGGTAAAGTCAGACACGAGGTCACAGAAAAATACCACTTACTTTATTAATGTGTTTCTATTTCTGTCTATACCGGTCTCAATGTAACGTAGCGTGTATGGTCACAGTACCAAAAGCGACATATGTAGTAGTCGGACTTAAGGAAATCACAACACGTGTGTATAGTAGAAACTTCTGACTTTTATCTATTTTCCCTCGGATATGCGTGGGTGGCGTTGACAATGGAAATGCCTGAGGGTTGACAATGACTGCTGAATTGGGTTGGTGGGGTGAAAGAGGTGGCTATGTGGGTCTCACAGCCTCTCGGCCGTGACCGACCGTGAGCCTCTGTCGTCTCACTTGTTCTCTGTTCCGAGTCTTCTGTCTGACTAACTGTCGTCCCTGCTCGACTTTCTTTTATGTATATAAACCGCCCACGCATTTTTATTTGTTATACTTATCAGCGGAAAAATCTACTTCCGATTTCTTTGTTCGCGTAACCGGAAAAAGTCCTATGTTATTTTTGTCGTCTTTTCTTTGTTTCGATTTAAGCGGAAAATCCTACTTCCGCCCGCACGATATGCAACATCAAGTCATGAAGTCGAAGTGGTAATTTTGAGTCGATGTAGGAATCGTTAAATCTAAACCCACCGCCC
>CM042146.1:101089549-101132693 GCA_023376005.1 Doryteuthis pealeii
AGCAATATGTTAGTGCTTATTGTATGCCTCCTTTCAAGATGAAATCATGTGAAATGTTTCTGGGCACTTTCCTAGATTTGTTATATTTTCCCTGATTTGGTAATTCTGTCTATGATTTATATTTCCCCGTCCCTTTTCATCACTAACATGACACATTTTTCGACTGTGAATTCCATTCCTATATCAAGCTGTATATTCTTATGGTTTGTACAAGGATTTCCAGATCTCTTTCGTTTTTTGAAAAACAATCTTGTTATCATCCATGTACATAAGGTGGTTTATTTTTCTTGTAATTTAGTGAAGTTGTATCTTCCTGTACATTTTCAAAATTCCTTGTTGAATGGCGTCATTGCTATAACAATTAGTAGTGGTGATAGTAAGTTTCCTTGAAAAATTTGAATTTTACATCTACTAGAGATTGCCTTATGCTATTAATTGTACTTTCCAGTTTTCCGTAGCGTTTTTGATGAAATTTAAGACCTTGACAGATATTCTATATATTCTAAAGCATTATATAATCCATGTTTGCGGGACCATGTCATAGGCATTTTGTAGTCGATCCATGCCCTTGCGAGAATGTTGGGCCTAGTTGTAACATATCTAAGCGTGCGTTGATCAATATAAAGTAAGCCATATGTTCTTTAACGTTGTAGAATTGAAAAGACAAAGAAAATAGTCATTTTATGAAAGTTTCCATGCCTTTTGTATGTAAGCCTATATATAGTGTTTGGTTTGGTTTGAAGGCGTATCAACCTACCTGGGTGATTCAATACCAAACTCACCTCTCTACCAGGAAAATAATGGCAATATTTAACACATAGCAAGGGGTAAGGGTTTTTATATTTTTCCCAAGATTATTAGTCCGGAGATGAATGTACGAGGGTGATTTAAAAAGTAATGCCCTTTTGTATAGGACAGTTATACTTACCAACAGAGGAACATGTATCATACTTCAAAATGAAACGAGTCCTCTGTGGATCAAATCCCTATTTCTCCACAGTTCCAGTTTATCTCAATAGCAAAATTCCACCTTCGAATGAGAGCATGTATCCATGCCCCGTAAAATTTTGTTGTCTGTTCTTTGAGCGGCTTCCTCACTACAGATTTCACTTCTTCGTCACTGGAATAATGTTTGCCTCTTAAACCCTCTTTCATATCGGGCCGAAGAGATGATAGTCTGAAGGCACAAATCTGGTGAGTATGGAGGATGCAGTAAAGTTGACCACCCGAATGAGGCGATTTTCTCCTTTGTCATGATGCTTGTGTGTGATCAAGTATTGTCGTGCAGAGGGAGGACATTGTCGATTAGCATGTTGTGTCTTATTCTTGCTCTGAGCCTCTTTATGAGTCTAAAAACCTGAAAAGTAAGAAAAAACTACACATGAAATAAAGAAATGGCTTTACTTTTTTACCCACTTTCGTAATGACGTGACCGGAGCTCGAACTCGCTTACTACGATATCACAATCGAGCACGTTAGCCATTACACCCGGGAACTCCCTCCAATTTGGTCTGAAGTGATGGTATCTGTTATTGTTTCCTCTATTTTGCAGAATTAGAAATGTAATTTTTGTGATAAGACACGGTGTTATTTCTTTCGCATCCGTCTCTTGTAGGATAACAGCGTCACATAATGGATACAGGCCTGTCGGATGGGACAGAAGAACACACCGTCTACATTTCTGTTACGTTTTTAAGGGTCATTCCTTGGCCTTATAGCAGAAGCGCTTATCTGGTGCAATTGGATCCTTGATAAAGAGTCCGTCGATAATGAATCCTATGGTTACTAAAGTTTTCTCAGTTACTGGTATAGAGTCCTTCGATAATGAATCCTTTTGGTTACTAAAGTGTTCTCAGTTACTGGTATAAAGTCCTTCGATATTGAATCCTGTTGGTTATTAAACTGTTCTCAGTTACTGGTAATCGTATAAGTCCTTCGAGAGTATTGGTACAGATCCGGCAATCCTATGTCTGTCCGTCCTCAAAGAGTGCAGTTTTAATTATGACCAATGTGGAGGTTTTAAGTATTCTATCAGGCCAGTAGTATTGCTAGTGATTGGTTGCAAGAGTCAATCACGTGACCTTGGCTAATCTATGAATCTAGGTGGGTAATTAGAGCACATCTTATATCAAAATAACTCCAACAGGATACGACCCCCGTCCAATGGAATCACCTGTTGGCCGTGGGTGGCAAACAGTCTCGCCCATGATTTGAAACCGTTTCGCCGTGTCCATTTTCTATGACGGTTACCAGTATACCACGTGCCTCTCTGCCTAATGACTATAAAGTTTTGAAGTGCACTAAAGTACTGCCTGCCTGCTGATTTGCCCACAACATACGTTTACACTTCAAAGACATCCAACTGTTATATATCGTAGAGATAATCTGCTTTGGACCTTGGGGCCTCCCAAGTTTAACATGTTCAAATGGTCTGTTAGATCTGTGAGCAATGCAAGATTATATATATATATAAGTGGAGGTCACTTAGTTCAGAGGCATATTTCGCGTTTATTGCTATGAACAATAAAATTTCTCTAAAAGCAGAAAAAAATAAGAATATTGTAACGTGTCAAAGTTTTAGCAGTCGTTAGAGCGTCCGACTAGGAACCGCAAGTTTTCCTGTTTCCATACCAGCCCACGCCCACTCAGCGTATGAGTAGCACAGGGATATATGCGGTAAAGTAAGGAGCTGATGGTAGACGCAAAAACAATCTCTTTGGTCTAGTGAAAAGGGAATAGACTCCCTCGCTGTCTGGCTGATGCAGACTTTAGGCTCTTTTTTAGACTTTTTTTTTTTACTTAGCTTAGTCAGTAGAAAAATTTTTTTAAAGGATGCAGAAAAATCGTATCCATGTGTACCAGTGTTTTTTTTCTTCTCCCACCATTTCCAACTAATCATAAATACATTTCAATATTTTCTTGGAAACAAATTACACTGTATGGGGTACACGGTATGGGGTTAGATGGCTTTAGTTGTTCATAGATAAAAACTCTGCAATTTATTAAGAAACTTTAATTTCCTGGGGATTTCCAGGATTCACTAAATTTAAAAGCCATCAGCATCACTGATACTGTCGTATATACACAGGCCCTGCTAGTTGCTAATTAATGGCTAATTAATGGCTGAAATGTATAGATGTTCAGAGATCATATTTTGATTTCACATAATGCTAATACCCTTGGGAAAGGTATGAATCCAATTATTCTCCCTCCACCTATGGGTAAATAATAGGGGAGACTGAGTTCTTTAACCTTGGTATGGCAAGCGGTCTAGGAGAAGAAAAACTCTGAATTCAAACCAAAGTGTCTCTTCTCTTCCTCTCTACGAATAGGTGAATAAAAAAATAAAACTTAGTCAGTAGAGCACCTGCCTAGAAACCACAAAGTTCCCGGTTCGATACCCGCCCTCGGCACGTTAGTATCACAGCTTTGATCTGTTCAATAAAGTTGTAAGCTTGTTATTGAAGCTTTTTGGTTGCTTCCTTTAAAATCATTCTACACGGTGGTCCAAAAGTCTTGTCTCCTCTACATTTATTTTTAAAGAGGTAAAATAATTACATGATACAAGCCGAAATTCAAGAAAATAATTTAATTTTTAAAGACTTTTTAGAGGTAAAATGATTACATAATTTATATATTACATCATTAAAACAAAAAATAACAAAAGTTAAAACAATATGTAGGGGTGGGAAGACTTTCATACCACCCTGTAGAAGAATTCTTCTAAATATCATAAAATGCTTCCAGCTAGTGACTTTGAAAAGTTCAGTAAGTAAAAGTCATTATATATACAGTAGAAACTATCGCAAAAAAAAGATGAAAAAAAAAAGATGAAATTTTTTTTTATTTATGCTTAAAATTGTTATTCTTGTATTTGTATCTGGTATTCAGAAATAATATTGTGAACCAGCAACTCAGATACAACACAATCTCCCTGATCTAGCGCTAGTGAAAATGGAATAGAATCCGCCGTTGTCCCACTGATACCGACTCTAGGTTTGGTTTGGTTTGTTTTGTTTTGCGGCATATCAACCTCAATGGGTCATTTAATGCCGATAAAGTTTTGTAAAAAAAATCCCTTCTTAATGGATATTCAGTTTTTATAAACTCGTGTTTATCTATTTAAACCATATATAGGACCCTAACAGATACTACCACTCCGGGTCAGAATGGACCAGGTAGCAATGGTGATGAAGGGGTGCTCCACATTCCCCAAACCTTCAAAACTGGAACCTCACCATCAGATAGATTTTAACGTTATTCCCATGACATGAAGACCCTCAGCCACCGCCTTCTAGCATCCATATGATAAAAAGGCTGAGGCTTTCCATAAAGGAAATAGGGGTGGGGCAATCATATAGGTGCTAAGGCTTGAAGTGACCAGCTGATTGATCGGAGGGGGCCTCTCCGACCGCCCGTCTAGCCCAAGAAATGGCCAAAGTGGAGTATTGCAAGTCATGGACTGCTCAACCACCTGCGTTTTATCCTTAAGCATCACGGGTCACCACCTACGGCCAATAGGGGATCCCATTGGGAGAGTATTACCCCTCTGCAGAGGTGCAGTCGGTGTATTCCTACGCCCCAGCTGACAGGCGTACCGTCACTAGCCCTCTCAGGAAACTTTACTATTATTTTTATTGTTTTTATTATTCCAGTTACGCATGATAGTCTCCTGATACGCCTGATACTCGCTGGATATAACTTTATGACGTAGATTACAGCCTCGGAAACAACGGTTTTATGCCCACCTGACTTTACCTGGTTCATCTTGAAACCCCATCGAAATTTCTGAATTGTTATCAACTACTCTTGATAGGTATCCATTTCATCGGTTTAGCTCAGTCGGTAGAACACTCGCGTAGGAACCACAAGGTTCGGGTTCGATACCGACCCTCGCCACCTCTTTCACTCAACAAATGTTGTTGGTTGCTTCAGAGGTGTTGAGGATCAGTCGAACTCGTAAAGCAGAAGTTTTTGAACAAGACTACGTTACACGTTCCCCAATGAGGCTTTCAAATATCACACGGGATGAAGCAATGCATAACTTGTCAACACATCAACTACGACGATACTATCAACCACTTCAAGTACCTACCACGGCTTAAACGGCTTTGGTTGGTTGGTTGGTTGGTTGGTTTTTACAGCTTGTAAAACCTTGGGTGATTTTATGTCGAAAATATTTTTATTTTATTCCTTCTTTTTGGGTACTAAATTTTTAAAAACTCAATTTCAACAGGGTTTTTTTAAACTCATTTTGTTGGAATTTATTGTAGATATAAGGTGTGCTCTAATTCCCTACCTGGATTTATAGACTAGCAAAGGTCATGTGAGTTATTCTTGCAACCAATCACTAGCAATAATGCGTGGCTGATAGAATATTTACCCCCCCCCATTGGTCATAATTACAAATGCGCTCACTGCGGACTGACATAGGATTACCGGACATTTACCACTACTCAGGAAGGACTTATACGATTACCAGAGTAACCAAAGTATTCATTATCGAGGGACTCTTTACCAAGAACTGAGAACTCTTTACCAGAGTAACCAAAGGATTCATTATCGAGGACTCTTTGTCAAGGATCCAATTCCACGGGATAATCGCTTCTGCTTTCAGGCCAAAGAATGGCCCTTAAAAACGTAACACATTTTTATCTATCTAACCCATAGATGAGACTATAACAAGTACTACTACTCCGGGTAAGAGTGTACCGGGAGTGTACTCCACACTCCCCAGAGCACCATAATTGGAACTTCACAATTAGATGCAGTTTAACGCCATACTTAAAACACTAAGAACCTCAGTCATTGCTTTCGAGCAAATCTGAAAGGAAAAGATTTGGGTGTTTGCCATAAGAGCAATACAATCGGGACAATCATAAACTGTGTGTGTATTTACCAACCCCTCCGCACGAGTAGGATCTGACACAAGGTCAATTTCTTAAGTGGAATTTAACAGGTTTGAATTCAGACTTTTCCTTATCATAGACAGGTTGCCTAACCAAGGTTAAAGAGCCCAGTTTGCCCTACTATTTACCCATAGCTGGAGGGAGAGGAGGATTCATACCTTTTGCAATGTTATTAGCGCTAAGTGAAATGCAAGTACCACGTCCAGGATTTGAACTCGGGGCGACGAGTCCATTTCCTATGACTTTAATTTTTACACCACGCGTTTCCTCTGTGTGTGTGTATATATGTATGTGTGGAGGATATGTGTATGTGTGAGTATACACCTGTGTGCTGATTGCACTCTTGAGTTGGCAAGAAAAATTAGATAATCAGTTTCATCTAAATCGAAAACCTTTCTCAATAATATTTTGATAAAATATTCTGAGGTTCAAGTAAGTTTATTCTGTCATTTCTTCTAAGAAAACTATGTAATATTTCAATTAGATTTTCTAAATCGAAAAACGTAAACAGAATATCAGCCAATTCTACGCTTACCCGTCAAAAATTACCTTTACCGTATATTACACTGGGTGATATATTTTTGACGCCCTGTCGGCTGGGCAGAAAAAATACACCTACTGCACCTCTGCAATGGAGTAAAATCCCCCAATAGGACAGCCCGTTGGCCGTGAGTGACGACCCGCGATGCATAAGGATGGAATCCTGGCATCTGAGCAGTCCATGACATGTAACACTCCACTTTAGCTCTTACTTAGGTTAGACGGGTCGTCGGAGAGGCCCCCTCAGATTAATCAGCTGGCATGTCGAGCCCTAGCAGCTATATAATTGTCTCAACCCCATTTATCCTTATTGAACCCCCCCTCAACTCTTTTTATCATATATGTGTTAGAAGGCGATGTCTGAGGGTCTTAATATCTTGGTTATGAAGTTAAACTGCATCTAATGGTCATGGTCCTGTTTTGGAGCTCTGGGGAGTGTGAAATACTCCTTCACTGCCATTACTTCCAGGTCCACCCTGACCGGAGTTGTAGTACCTCTTAGGGTCCAATCAATGGGTTAATTATCAGTTTTAAAAGAATTTGTTTAAAAATTGTTTTAAAAAAGAATATAAAAAATGAATAAAACAAAACGTCTCCAGCATAAAGTTAGCCAACAAGAGTTGACATACCGTAAAATCCAACCAACCAACCAACCACCCAAGCAAATATTTTCGGGATAAAATATGCGTAATATATGAAATGAAAATCGGTGATCTCTTTTTTTACTCTCATCGTTGGCAAAAAGGATACAATTTAAACATTTAGTTGATGTTCATTTTTTTATTTAGCAGTAAATGAGATAATAACAGTCAGGAAAAACATAATTTTGATCATATGACATTTAGGCACCCCTTTCTGATCGCGATTGACATGTTTTTAATTTACACCGTCAAAATCCGGTTGTTTGTTAGGTATTAGGGTTAGGGGTTAGGTTAGGGATTAGGGTTAGGGTTAGGGTTTAGTTTTATAATTTTTAAAAATCTAAAAATCGTCTCTTAATAAACAACCGGATTTTGACGGTGTAAATGAAAAACATGTCCTTATGAATTGAGATCGCAAAATGGGTGCCTAAAGGTCATATGGTCCATAATTTCTGCTATAAACCAATCAAAACAATGTAAATAAAATTAAGTTGAAAAAATAACTCCAAAAAAAACTATTTTGCTTTTTTTTAAAAAAACAAAACAAGCCCCTTATTTAGTGAATGACCCACAAAGTAAAAAAAAATGGATGATGAATTACTGTAGAGGTCGATACTGAAAGCATCATCTATTTAGAAGCTGAGCAAGTTATTGTTGCGTTGTGAAGATCACGAATATTCACGAAGAATTTTGACGTTGACGAATCGATGATGATATTACCGATACTAGGAAAAAAATTCAAACACGTGATTATGAAAACACGATCACGTGTATTTTAATTGTCTCAGGTTGTACGGTTTCATTCGACGAGGAAGGTGAAGCCTTTGTTTATTATAATTTATAGCCCCTCCATCTCGCACGATGGGGAAACCAGTTTTACTTATATTAGAATCTGACTCAGATCTTAGCCCTGAAGAGCACTAAGCGAAACTTTTAGTAGGTATATCCTACTCATTAGGTTTATCTTTATTATTTGCTCTACTTAGGTATTGAGCACTCTTTACTTTTTAGCTTTAGAATATTCTGGCGGTTTTTATATCTATATATATTTTTCATATATATATATATATATATACATAAAAATTTTTTTTTTCTTTTGGGAAGTATTATAGTATCAACCGATTATTTTCGCTTGGTACGACTATCTTGGTCTTTTCGTTTCTCGCCAGGTGATGTTTGATAGCATATTTTTACAATCAAACTATTTGCCGGTGTTTTTCTTACCGCAAGCATTTAGCAACAAGTTTGGTATATATATATATATATATATATATATATATATATATATATATATTGATGACAGGAGTTAGAAATTAACTCCTGTCGTCTACAAAACATCCAACAATTACTTCGCCCCATAATCAATCTTGATGAAGGTTTAAATAAACCGAAACGTTTAAACGTCGATAAATATATTCATCTTATTTTTGGAACACTTCTCTTTTCAAATTTCCTAATATTCTCGGATTTATTTCCATACTTACTCCCATATATATATATATATATATATATATATATATATATATATATATATATATATATATTATGCACTGGACATATTGGGTTGTCCGTTGGACAGTATTCAGGCAAATGTTCCTGACATAATATCCCATTTAACTAACAATGTAGCCTCTAATATCGATTAAGCCTATACGCCAAAACTTTCATTTACACAAATGATTTCATACGTCCGTCATGCTATTCATCACAAGAGATGGTGACAGTTCCTCGGAAGGAACGACATATGCGTGGGTAGATTTAGTTGAGTAATAGGCAGTGCGAATCTGGACCCCTTCCCTATTGACATCTCTTCTAGCGGCAGGGTTCGGGGGGTCTTCGACAGCTGGTGGTTGATCAATTGCAATAAATGCCCAGACCACGATTTGATGCAGCAAGACATGCCCTTCTAACACTTCACGCTATGTGTGCAGTAGATAGGCGCTTGGCCTTACAAGTGAGTTCATATGTCCTTTGTCCGGACTTATTTCTAATTCTGTTCAAGCTTTAATCAGCCTTATTCTGAGACGACAAGGGGATACCGGGTAGAGGGGGAGATATTTTTTAAATTTAGTCTCTCAGATCCATTATTACTGAATTGTGAGTTGGATCCCCGCTGGATGCCCCATTAAAATCCCTAAGTAAAAAAGTCCTTGCGTTAATCCTGTCACTCTGAAAATAGAAATGTATGTGTACAATAATAAATGGAAAAAATGTTGTTATCATTCAAATTTTATCTTTTAGATAACTTCAGGAATTTAGATCAAATCTTTATTATGTTTGCTTAAAAACCAAGTGATATTTGATATATATATATATATATATATATATATATATATATATATATATATATATATATATATATTTACTTTGTCGTTAATTGTTTTATTTTCGGACATACAGATTCACACAACTGCCCTTTATATATGTATAGATAAGCATAGAGAGACAGATGGTTTGTTGGCGAGGCTTAGAATATGCCGACATTATGTAACATTTACAGGGGATACCCCTGTAAATGTTACATAATTCCTGGATAGCCTACGAATTATGTCTGTAAGTGCAGTAAAATTCAAATAACGGTATGGTAAATGAAAATTTACCATTGACCGTTATAAGATGTTGTAAATGTGATTGACAAGGCTGTTCACCTTCTCTGACCTGGATACCGATTGCTGTGTGGATGAAGGCGAGTGTGAGAAGGAACTGAATTAGTTAGATTTTGGCCGTTACTCAAACGGATTAGATGTAATGTTCGCCTTCCTAAGATACCAACTTCTCACCGCGCGGTTAAAAACCTTCTGTGATTCGGTGTTTTAATAAAGAATGAGGACGTCTTTATAAAACAATAAAATCTGGCTTAATTATTCCCAACAACAAGAAATAAACACAGACAACCCAGCCTAGAAGAAGGAAGGAATCAGCCCAGAAGAGAAAGATGGCAAAACCAGCAAGAACCCCTCTACTCTATTATCTCCTTCCCATTATACACCCGATATGTAAAGGGGTATATAACATTGTGAAGGCGGGAAATATAGGGGGAGGAATAGATGTTCGTATCAACAAGCTCCCACCGAGAGGGGGGGGCAAAAACAAGCAAGTCCACAGTCTTCCAGCAAGCCAAACCTTCCCCTGGTCAACACGCTCTTCGTTTTCGTTTAGCAGCTGCAAAAATCACTTTTCTTTACTCGGTCGTTCGCGTCAGTCAACCTGCTACTGCAACTTCTTACTGACCCGCGTTTGACTCACACGTTATTTATGTACGCATTTACCGAAACATCCTGGCACTTCGCGTCCGTCCAATGCCTAAATCGCGTCTACCTTCGCATGCGGGGGGACGCGGGCTCGATCCCGGCAAGCAAGGCAATGTCTTGCTCTTTTTCGTTCTCCGTCATAAACATAAAAGAATATAGTTAAGAATTAATGTAAAAATGAATTAATGAATGGAATAAAAAATGAATGAAATTAAAGGTAAACAAACAACATCATAGTTACCTCATTTTTCTTTACACTTACATTGTGATAGCCTTCAAAACCAACCACCAAACCAATAAAATAAATATTAAAATCAAACAACTTGCGAAATTATATCGGAATTTAGCGCGTGAACGAATATAACGAATATTAAATGGAATTTTTTTAACAGTTTGTCATTTAATACGCGAGGGAGTTCATAAAGTAATTACATTTTACCAGAGAGGATAGGAAAAAGAAACAGAAATATGTTTAATTTATTCATATTTCAGGGCATTTGACATTTTGCCAGAGAGAATAGGAAAGCAAACGTATAATTTATTTGAATATTAGAACCTAGTATTTTTAAAAAATATATATATTGAATTTAAAAAAAATTAGAGTTAATACTCACTAGCTCCTTCTCGACTGGAGCCTGTCTATCCACATATAAGGAACTCTTCGTCTAGTGAACAGTCAGTCGTTCAGTATTCCGTCATCGGAAAGTTACATTGACGTAAGAAATTAACTGAATCCCATTCGGGTGTGTCTGTCGTTCCCTGACAGAGAAAACATCCACTAAAAAATAAGGCATCGAAGATACGAAAGAAGAAACCTAATACACTTTTCTATATCCATATCAAAGCCTGACAATTGGTTGGCTGGTTGGTTGGTTGGTTGGTTTCTAAGACATATTACGATATTCTCTGGCAATATCTAGAAGAATATAATTATAGATAACCCAGCAAAACCATTAACCCACCATGGGACGAGCTCTCCGAATATATATATATATATAGTTATAGTTATCCACAGACACCGTGTTTCGACGGTTTCGTCTAATCACTGTGGCTAGACGTAACAGCTACTTCTATCCGGAAGGGAAACCTGACTGACTTTTCGTCAGTCTGACCCCTTTCCTCTCGACCGTCTGTAGCTGTCAGTAAGAGATGAACATTTAACTGATAAATACATACATCAGTAGATGTAGGTTACGATCACCAGAGAACTCGAGTCTGTAAACAACAGACAAGTATATATATATATATATATATATATATATATATATACTTTGTTGGGGTACCAAGTTTCTTGGTACAAGGTGATTCTAGGCTGGTCCTATTCTTTACAGTAGTTTGTTGTAGAGTCGAGGTTACGTATGAGAGCTCAATGCTTAATTTTTATAAACAGACCAAATTTATAAAATAAAAACGTGGTCTGACGAAGCTCGGTGGGCCTCAGATACCCACGAGTGGAAGTGGTCCATAATCACGATACCCCTGGTATTTAAGGCCTTTTTAATCACAAATATATATATATATATATATATATATATATATATATATATATCAACCAAACCATTTTCTATTCTGCTGTTCTTTGATTACGTTTCTATTTCCTTTGTGTCTTCGTATCTTCGTATTTTTTAAATACTTAATACGGTTTCTCTATTCCTATAACCAGAATTAACAGACTTAAACCTTGGCAACAAACTCATCCATCAGTGGCAGATATATCCCCTTCGAAGAGAGTTTCATCACAACTATGGGTTGTGGGTAGATAGAGGTGAATCAACCGAGATTCCAGGTTTTGTGGACGTTTCTCGTCATTCCACATGAACAAATGGGAAAAGGAAATCTATTCTGTCAAATGTACCCCGCCCTAAAACTGTTCATTTTGTTGAACCATACGTTTTACCTATTAAAGTGTCCATTTGTCATTTCCTGGTGGAAATCAAACAGTAACCCAAAACATGAATATATTGAAGTCTTAAATAAGCACACCCCTTAATTATATTTATGCAGTTTTAATATTTGTTTGAATTTCTAAGAAAAAAATCGCAATGTGATTAAAGGTAAAAACATAAACATGAGTACAATGCAAAAATTCTGCGTTAAAAGATCATTAGGATTACTACTAACAAAAAAACACTCTTTGGGCGGCGTAAAAATTGATTTTGAAAGATATTGCCTGAGGAAGGGCATTAAACATTTAATGTCAGAGGGTTTGTATCGTTAGCAAGCAAAATCATCAAATTTATTAAAGGAGTAAAAAAAATAAGACAATTTGAAATGGAAACTTAGTTCTGTCCCCCTCAAATGAAATGTTGCGCGTATTTATTAATTATTAATTAGATAATTATTTTGAATATTTTGCACATACATGTTACACAAAATCGCAGGTATTTATTTATTTGTAAACTTTTTAGTTAACTTCTTGTTACTGAAAAAAGGCGAGAATAAAAACAATTTTTTTTAAATTGCTTACTAAAATGTTGAGTGTATATAATACAATATTGTTCTTTATTCTAGGCATTAACGATTTAAATACTCATTGATAGACTTAAGCAATCATTGAGAATATTGTGACGTAAGCTGTGTTCTAGTTTTGGTTATAGACAGAAATACAACCAATCTCTATTATTAACAGATATGTACTAAATAATTACACTAGATTGTCAGTTGCACACGTGGTGCAAAGGTTAGAGTTAATACAATTCTTAGTAACAATCACCTGTAGATTACAGGTTCATTCCTGACTACTGCTGAAAATAGAAATGCTTAACATAGCTTAACACTTGTGCCGGGTCATGGTTAATTGAATTAGAACAAACTACTCCAAATGAACTAAATAAGAGGTTCGGTTCGAGATTCTATGAAGATTGCTGATTACGATATAAAATCTCGACGAGAAGGTTCTTGAGTTCGATAAGAAACCCTTGAAAAAGGCCGGAGAACACATCGTCCAAAACGTTGTGCATATAACATAAAAGATGAGGACAACAGTCCGAATATATAAATGTTTAACCCATCTATAAACATTTTTTGACAGAGGCTTGCTTCCTCATATACATTACACATTCTTAAATTTCTCATGGTTTGCATTTCTTAGCCACCAAAAAATATTCTGTTCCAGCCCAGAGAACTCTGTTTTATATTCCTTTACTTTTTAGAAGTCCGTCGCAGTCGACGATGACGTCACTCCATGTCGTTCATCAATGGACCCTCTGGTGGCTAGTTAGTCCAATTCAGGAGTCAGATGTGTTCACACACATTGCAACGGAAATGTCCATCTGCATTTGGTGGTTCATAACGACGAAGACGTTATCGCTCTGCAGCCCTGTTGATTTCGATATTGAGCCGGTCAGCTCCTGTGCGGCACAGTTGGAGGCCAGATCTTCCAGGCTTGAAGGTGTGATGGCGCATTTCTTCAGTGTCGTCTTTATATGGTCTTTGAACCGTTTTTGAAGGCCTCCTGTTCTTCACGTGCCTTCTGCAAGTTCACCATAAAGTATTTTACGTGGGAGTATATGTGCAGGCATGCGGATGGTGTGGCCGAACAATCGCAGTTTTATATACCGCCATTTTTAATGACCTAAAAACAAATATTTTTGCGAGATTAACATATAATTTTTCATCATAGACCGATAACCCCATTTGATTCGTTCAGACGCTAAATTCCGCTATATGAGTTGGTAAGAATTTTTATTTCTAAATATTTTAATATTTATTTTATCTTTATCTACAAATGAAATCTTTAGCCAAGTTACATGAAAATGTTTACTGATACAAAGTAATCAAATATTCATTGTTACATGTGTTTGAGCAGTGGTTGGCAACCTATGGTCCACGGGCCAGATCCGGCCCGCAGTCCATAATCATTTGGCCCGCAGTCCCTAAGAAAATATCGGATCAAGTAACCAATAGGCACCCAATTGCGAGCTGTTTTCAAAGGAACGAATTTTGCTTTCCACTTATTGTTAGTAAACAAAATCAACAGACGATTTTTGGCATTATAATTTCATACAAACTATTTTTACTTAAATAAACATATCTTACAATACTTACAATATATTCTTTTAAATTATGAAAAATTATTAATTCTTAATTCTTAATTTTGATCATATTACATCAAATTAAAATTTGATAGCGAAATCTTTTTTTAAATAAATACTTTTTAAATTTAAATTAATATTGTTATTGTTGTTTTTTTTTAAAACTTTAAACGAAAGACACATTTTTACATTAAAATATTTTTATTTCATCTGAAGAGATATGTTTATTTAAATAAAAATAGTTAGTATGAAATTACGTCAAAAAATTGTCTGTTTATTTTGTTTACTAACAACCGGTGAAAAGCAAAATTCCGTTCTTTTGAAAACAGCTCGCAACTGGGGTGCCTATTGGTGACTTGATCCAAAATATATTAATCTTACCGCAAAGGAAACAGACGTTGGCTTAGATGCTCTTTTTTTTCTTTTTTTTTTAAACCTACACAGAAGTCTTAAACACCATGTCACGTACTATTTCACTGGTAAGAATTATTATTCCTCTCATAGTTATTGCAAGATCATATAATCTTGTTATTAAATCTGGTAATGAGTAGAGTGAAATCTGGTAATAAGCCCACGGATACATCTAATGTATAAGACTTATACAATGTTACATGCATGCTGCTTGATATATCATTAGTGTATGCTACAAAGACTAATGTAATAGATTTAACTCGCAATTCTCTCACTGACATGGCCCCTGGCCCCTATGTAGTACGAGGTTGCCGACCCCTGTTCTAGAGAGAGGTGGCTAAGTCGATTCAATTGACTTATGAATTGATTTTAAAATGTCAAACCCGTCTAAGGTTATTTTTAGCCTATAGGTTAAGAAAGTGCGGTCATTGTATATTTGTTTTCACATATATTTTGTGTAATTGTTTCTTTAGAGTTTTTCTTGCGTACAGTTACATGGCACCAAATATTCCTGTCAAATACAAATAATTTGCACCCAGTTGTATAATTTCAAATATTCGTTTCTAATACAAATAAGTTGCAACCAGTTGTAGGATTTGAAATATTCCTATCTATTACAAATAATTTGCACCCAGTTATAAGATTTCAAATATTCCTATTTAATACAAATAATTTTCACCCAGTAATAGGATTTCAAGAATTCCTATCTAATACACATAATTTGCACCTATTTGTAGGATACCAAATATTCCTATTTAATACAAATAATTTGCACCCAGTGGTATGATTTAAAATATTCCTATTTATTACAAATAATTTGCACCCAGTTATATAATTTCAAGTATTCCTATCCAATGCAAATAATTTGAACCCAGTTATATGATTTTAAGTATTCCTATCTAATACAAATAATTTGCACCCAGTTGTATGATTTCATGTATTCCTATCTAATACTAATATTTACATGTTTTCAAGTACTTATTTCTAACTAACAGTATGATAATATACCACAGTATGATAATCTAATTGTTGCAACTTTTGATATGTTTACTTGAGAGCTATTGCAATATAGTTCAATTTGTAAAAAGTATAATTTTGATTTAACCTTCTGTCACTCATCTTTTCATTATGTTCGACTGAAACGCGCACTCACACCTCTTTCTCTCTTTCCCCCACCCTCTTTCATTTTTCTTTCTTGTTATATTGTTCTGTGTAGCATGTCCTTTTTCTTCCATTTCTTTCTTTATGATAAAAATAGAATATTCCATTATTTAGCTGGGGGTAATGACACTCATAAGAAATAAGAATTCGGCTGATGTGCAACACCAGATAATCAGGAATTAAATTTTTCATCTTGGACGATTTAGACGGTTTCATTTTAACAAGAGGGTGTGCAAGATTATAACAGTCTTACAATTAAGGAACACGAGTATGAATATATATATTAATTAATAATAGTCATTTGTTTTGTTTACGAATCATATAGTAATCCCATTGAAGTTTATGCATTTTCGAAAACTTTGTAGACAATTCAACATCATTTTTTAATATAATTAATGGTTTTGATAACAATTCATGAATATGGTTAATAATAGATAATACATATTAAAGACTACTAAGTGCACAAATGTATTCAACAGGATAAAGAAGGAAGCCTTAATCTATACAGAGAAATGATTTTTTCGTAAAAGTTACCATTGCAATACTTTGATATATGAACATGAACTAATGGCGCTTAAGGCTAAACACCATGTTATATACAAATTACCGTAATCTACTTTCTTGGCTTCGTGATAAGATTCATCAATGGACATTCAGCTATTCGAACATGAAGTTAAACTTGAAATTTATAACAGTTCCTTATAGCTTGCAATAATAATCTCGTGTGAATTCAGCTATTCGATCATTAATTTAAACTTGAAATCTAAAACAGTTCCTGATAGCTCGCTAATAATCTCGTGGGAATTAGTCCAAGCCGTCGCCGAGTTAGTTCTAATTTTCTCGATGCACCTGTAATATATTGCTTGATCTACTAATTGACAGCCGGAAGGCCAGGTACAAATGACTCGAGCGTAGGCACAGGAAATGCGTGGGTGTCAACAGGGGCCTGAAAGCAAAAACAAAATATTGCCTTGAACGTATTTAACCGAGCTTCGACAGCAGGAAGAGAGGTGTAAGTGACAACGAGTAGGCACAGAAAATGTGTGGGTGTAGCCCATAACCAATAAAAATTAGCTGCGTGGACGTGGAGGTGCGTCTACAAGAAAACTGCGTAGGTGTCACGATCAAAAAGTGTGAACCTGTTGGGTTAGAGAGTTATAAAATCTCTCATAAATTTGGTTGGTGCAGATCGCTCGCCGTCATAACTACCGAAGGCTCCTGTACCGTCTACTCTCAGTCTACACACAAGGAAAAATAAAAATATAACTTTATATTTACACACACATATATATATATATATATATATATATATATGTGTGTGTGTGTGTGTGTGTGTGTGTGTGTGTGTGCGTTCCGTGTTCTTTGTCGGATCCAGTGACGGTATTTGACACACCACTTGGATTCAAACGAAAAACTTGTTGAAAAAACACTATATATTGTGACTAATTATATCAAATACAACATTGGAAATCTGGAAAAAGGGTTTATTAGTTTTTGTACAGGAATATAAATTATAGAGTCAACACGCATTTCTACAGCAATATGTCTAGTTACCAACAAGTAGAGACTCAGCAATGAATACTACTACGTAACCCGACTACAAATAACCTTGCATATATCAGGCCATCGCCCCTCAAGTTATGGGGTAATAATATCATTACTGTTTATCTACAAGGATGGCGTTGGTATTGAATAACCCTATAGATATTATTGATTTGCAGAATAAAACAATAATATTAGAGATCAATAACACTAAATAGTTATTTGCTGAACTCGGTTTTGTTAAAATCCCTATGCAAATTAACCACACAATGTATTAGGTAAATCTTTATTTCTAAGTGATATATAACACACATTGCAGGAATTTAAAAATACTAATAACATGTGCAATTTTGAGGAAAATCTAACTCAGATTTTCATAGATATCGTTAATAAATAAGATTTATTCTATTTATTAATGCATTTGACTATAAAAAGAACACCCATTGATGAATGTATGCAATTCCTAGTTTCGGTTACAGACAGACAGACAGACACCGAATCTCCATTATATATCTATACATTATAAGTAAAAAGTCGTCGGGGTGGCCTAATGTCGGTATCAGCCAGACAGCGAGGGAGTCTATCCCCTTTTCACTAGCGCTAGACCAAGAAGATTATTTAGCATCTGAGGTGGAGCGCCACACCTACCATCAGCTTCTTACTTTACTGAATGGTCTGCTAGCCTAGCTCGATAATACTACATTATACTACACACAACCTATCAACCCTTTTCAGGTCATTTAATGGCAAATTTATCTAATATTAATAATTTATATAGAATCATATGGGTTCAAATAACTATTCATATTTAATAACTTAATTAGTTATAGAGTATCAAGTATTCCTATCTAATACTAATAAATTAAGTAAAGTCGTCGGGGTGGCCTAAAGTCGGTATCAGCCAGACAGCGAGGGAGTCTATCCCCTTTCCACTAGCGCTAGACAAGGAGATTGTTTTGGCATGTGAAGCAGAATGCCACACCTACCACCAGCTCCTTACTTTACCACACAGATCCCTGTGCTACTCATACGCTGAGTTGGCGAGTGCCGGTATCGAACCAAGAACCTCGTGATTTCTAGCCGAACACTCTACCGACTGAGCTAAACCGGGCCTTCTATACATTATAGTTCATATTAAAATTGGGGTTTGCCCTTTAGGTTGTACTATTCCCGATCACAATATATATGCTATTTTAAGAACAATGATAAAAGCCCAAACAGCTCCCTTGTTTTTGTTTTTTAATTAAAATGAAATAAAATTTGCTAACAAAACACAAGTTATTGATCTCAATACCACGTAGGAAATAAATAATGCTATCTTGTTTTGAAATATAAATTCAATGAAATGAATGTTGGGAGTCAAGAACAAATTGAAGACTGGGCCAGGAAGAAAAAATCACAAACACATGAGAATTAAAGAGAATTTGACACATGACATGGTTGATAGAACACAATAAAAACAACAAATGTACTATTAATTATTCTTATAAACAATTTAGAAATAGGAATTTTGGTAGAACAAGTAATTTGTTTTGTTTTTGTTTATTTCTGTGTTATTTATGTGTGTGTGTGTGGTTCTGTGTATGCATGTATACCTATATATATGTATGTGCATATATATATATATATATATATATATATATATGTGTGTGTGTGTGTGTGTGTGTGTGTGTGTGTGTATGTAAGTATATATATATTATATATACACATTAATATATACATTTATGTATATCTATATATATATGCACGTATATGTATATATATATGTGTGTGTATGTATATATATGTATATTTATTTGTATATATATATATATATATATATATATATATATGTATATATGTATATATTATGTATATATATATATATATATATATATATATATATATATATATATATATGATACCATGACTTTACTTTATATATATATATATATATATATATATATATATATATATTATATATATATTATACATATATATATGCAAGTATATATATATTATATATTTTATATACATTTATGTATATCTATATATATATGCATGTGTATAGGTATATATATGTGTGTGTATATATATGTATATATATATATATGTATATTATATATGCATACATACATATATATATATATATATATATATATATATATATATATTCGGCTGATACCGATAACAGTCCACGCCACTAACTTTACGTTACTATATATATATATATATATATATATATATATATATATATATTATATATACAAATTAAGGTTTTATTTTATTTTACCGGGTCTTATTTTCTGCCTTTGTTTTCCTTCCTTTTGAATTGATCTTTGTCTATCTTGGTACCATCATAATCTTGAGATCCCTTTAACCAGCCAATAGCGAATTCATTTTCTTTTATGTTCAAGTGATATTGCATTCATAGAATAAAATAAATTAAAAATATTTAAAAATATAAACAACCCGAAAAAAAACACTCCAAAAAACAAAGTAAAACGAGTTTTTCATTCACGCAAAAAGTTTATTCTTAAACCAAATCTTTTTCGTGGCTTATTGTCTCACCCGCTGGAATGTGACACAACAGTGAATAGTCTTGCTATTACGCTCTCTTTTTAACTAATACCATTGGAAAAGTATGAACCCCCTCGTCGACTCCATATGGGTTAAATACTACTACTACTGTTCTACCAGGATTAGTTTGGCATCAAGTGTTACATAATTCATAGTTATTCAATTATGTACGAAATGTATTTAGAATATTTTTGAATCAGAGTTCGTTAAATTCAAAATAACGGGGGTTCAGTGGAAAAGTAAACGGGTAGTGACATTCAACTTGACCTTGAGTTTAAATCAGCTGCGACCAGTTACAAGCCGTGAGCAGATGCGGTCGTCGGCCCTCTAGATCGCTCCTCAATCCGTGTGGTTTTGTGCGCTGTGGTTGTTTAATAAAAGCTTAATGAAAAACAACCAAGTCTTGTTGATTTATTAAAACAAAAGATGACCAGCCCAACAAGAATTAGAATTAACCCGGCGTAACAACACTCAGAATCCGCCTAACATGAAGATGGCCGATGAATTAGCAGTGGGAACCAGTAGACAGAGAAAACAAGTAAAAACCTCTCATCTCATCTCTCATACTCTGTCTGTCTGTCTGTCTCTTTCTCTCTCGCTATATATACACCTGTGTAAAGGGGTATATAACATAAGTAACCCACAAAGGTTTATATACCATTAAATAAAGAAACCAAACCAACCCTTTTATTCCTCGGAAGAAGCTGGAATTTAAGACTAAAAGATTTCTGATATTGCCGAATTTACTTCTTGCCTTGTTAAGATTTTATGGGCCATCATTTGGCCTTAAAGCAAGAGCGCTTGTCCAGCGGAATTGGATCCCTGGTTAAGAGTCCCTCAATAATGAATCCTTTGGTTACTCTGGTAAAGAGTTCTCAGTTCCCGGTAAAGAGTCCTTCGATAATGAATCCTTTGGTTACTCTGATAATCGTATAAGTCCTTCCTGAGTATTGGTAAAGATCTGGTAATCCTATGTCCGTCGTCAGTGAGCGTAATTGTAATTATGACCAGTGGGGTGGGGGGTAAATACTGTGTCTTCCACTCAGTATCGTTTGTGATATGCTGCAGGAACAACTCACGTGACCTTGATTAGTCTATAAATCTTAGTGGGGAATTAGAGCACATCTCACATTAAAATAATTCCAACATGCCTACTCCTCCCATTAGCACTAGCAATAATTTTTCAATGTTTTTTAACTGAAGTAAGAAAGCAAAAAGTTAATTGAATACGGGTGTTGGGTTTGATCTTTCCCACCAAATGTCAATTAGTACATGCTGACAGCACGGATTTCTATGACTCTCTTTCTCTCTCTCGACAGCCGCTCCTATTAGTCATTACTCCTGACAGGTCTTCTACACGGCGTCCAGTATCTGCACAGACATAATTGATGTAAGTTTTTGCTGATCAGCTTACTCATTGACCTCTACGATCTTAGATAAAACAAAAATTATTGTGCCATCGGCCATTGCTCCCGGCAAGTCCTCCTCTCGACATCCAGCATCAGCACAGATGGATATGTGTAATGTAATCTTCTCGTTAATTTATTGTAAGGATTCGATTGGTTTGTTCATTGGATTTTACGACATGTCAAACCTTCTTGGGTTATATCATGCCAAAGACATTTTGTTTGATTCATACTTGTTAGGTATTCAATCTTTTTTCCAAATTCAATTTTTTTAAACCAATTTTTACACACTTTTTTCTAGTTGACCATAGATGGGACTCTAACATGTACTACCAATTGATGTCAGAGTGAACCTTGGAGTAATGGTGAATTGTAACTTCTCCACTAGAGGAAGTTTAACGTCATACCCAGACACTGGGAACCCTAGCCACCACTTTAGCACATATATGAAAAATGATTGGGGCTTACCATAAGAACTATAGGATTGGGATAATCATATAAGTGCTAGGGCTTGACCTGACCAGCCGACTGGCGAGATTTTGGTACCCTTTATTGCCATTACTCCCAGGTCTATTCTGACCCAGAGTGGAAGGACCTTTTAGGATCCCATCTATGTGTTAAATAGAAAAAAATGAGTTTAAAAAATGTATTAAAAATTGAGTTTAAAAAAAAATGAATATCCATTAAGTATGAATAGAACAAAACTTCTTCGGCACAAAATAACTCAGCAAGGTTTGACATGCCGTAAAATCCGATAAACTCAAACAAAGTATTTAACTTTGATAATCTAAAACACTATGTAATTTTTTTACATTATATTTTTTCTTGTCCCTTGATAGAAAGTGATATTTCCTAATTTCTTATACCTAAAGTAAATGGAAAAGGACTATTTTCGCTCTTCAAACTTTGTGACCAAGTGGCGTATAACGGAAACATGATGTGAGACTATATTTGGGGGCTGATGCGTGAAAGTGATTTACATTACAGTCTCAAATCTCGGAAAACTAATTCGAAACATGTTTTTTTATTTGTCTATAATTTCAGTATAAATACGAGAAAAACTGTATTCGTATGTTGTCTCATTCAGACCTTATGCAAAGCCAACTCGTCTAGAACTTTAGTATAAAACCAACTGCACGTCTACAGATAAGGACCATTTTCTATACTTTTACAGCATAAGCAGTCTAGATCTATCTATCTATCTTTCTATCTATAACACCTCTACACGAGCAGGATACGACACAAGGTCAATTTCTTAAGCAGGCAGAGACAATATTTTATTATCAGGAGGGGCTGATATACGGACAGTTCCGCAAATTGGGTGATTTTGGATTAATTAATCGATTAAATCCCTTAATCAGTAAAAATCAATAACCAAATTTGGAATTTTTCTTATTTAGAACGATATCAATGTGGATGCAAGATTTTGAATCTGACTGACCTCCCTTTTTTTTGTTATACGTCGACATGTACATACCAAAATCTCTGTTTTATATATTAGATATATATATATATATATATATATGTGTGTGTGTGTGTGTGTGTGTGTATGTGTGTATGTATGCATATACTTTTATATATTTACCAACCCCTCCACACGAGTAGGATGCGACATAAGGTCAATTTCTTAAGCGAAGTTTACCAGGTTTGAATTCAGACTTTTCCTTCTCCTAGACTGGTTACCTAGCCAAGATCAAAGGGCCCAGTATACCCTACTATTTACCCCTAGTGTGAGGGAGAATATATAAATTCATACCTTTCATTAGGGTATTAGCGCTATGTGAAATGCAAACAGCCTTGTCTAGGATTTGAACTCGAGTCGACTAATCCATTTCCTACGACTCTAACCATTACACCACGCGCCTCCATACACATATATGTATATACGCGTGCGTGTGTGTGTGTGTGTGTGTGTGTGCGTGTGTGTGTGTGTGTGTGTGTGACAAAAATTGAAGAAATAAGCAAAGTATTACTCAGTATTGACAGAAAATGGGGTTAAATCGAACTTAACGGACCTAAATTCCACCATCGTATGTCACCCCACCAAAAGAAAAAAAATACCAAAAATCAGGGAATTAACAAAATTTAATGAAATTTTCAGTGTTGATATATAAATGAATAAAAGATATAATGCACCAGTTATTTTATTTAAAAACTTTTTATTTAAAACATTTTTTCAGGTCAGTTAACTTTGAATCAAGTATCTTTGAGGCGTGACACAGATTCTCAAAGATGGTGGAATTTAGGTCCGTTAAATTCTATTTAACCGAAAATTTGACTGGTTCATGCGCTACCCACTTGTGACAGCAGCTATAATTGAGTGAATTGCATATGCGTGTGAAATTCTCTTTCTTACCTACCCCCCCCCCGCCAGCATCGCCAAATTACCTACGCATTTCTATTCCAAAAGTCTCACTTGTCGCTTTCATCATCGTAAGGAACGCCGTATTAACAGATCCAACTGGATCATTTTGAACAAACCAGGGATGGGGCTGCAGGAGGGGGGTCTCTGGATGAGGCGGTCAGTTGAGCTATTTGATAGAAAGTGCTGAATTGTGGATAGATCGAATCCCAATAGATTTGTTATGATGCATAACAACCACAGTTAATGTTGAATTGCATCTGCATACGCCTCTCTCTCTCTCTCTCTCTCTCTCTCTCTCTCTCTCTCTCTCTCTCTCTCTCTCTCTCTCTCTCTCGGAACGTGGGCAACGACAAAATTCTGTGTTGATGTGTCCCCATTTGAATAGGTGTAAGGCTTATGTTCTTAGGAGCTTGTTAGCTGTGCTAGAAAGGTTCAAACACCCACCCCCCACGAATAATAGCAAACTAGATGTACCGCGTATATGTAAATACAATCACGGCAAAATCGACTTCTATCTATACCTATATAAAGGACACTTGTTTGTATGTATGTATGTATCCGATACATCCAATACAATGGGAAGGACGTCCTTCCTATATTATATTTGCATAAAACTTAAGATCTGTAGCGGAATTGATGAGTCATTTGAGGGCTCATGAGAGGAAAGGTTCTGGTGGTAGGGTTATAGGATTATGAGAAACGGCATGTATGTATGTATGTATGTATGCCCGAAAAACAAGCAAGAAAATAAAACAATTAGCTAGTGAGTAAATACATATACACATTCACTATCACCAAAGCTTGCTTTTTGTGCAAAAATGATGAAGGTTTTCTTTATATTTGGGAAGATATTTGAAAATTAAAATTTGAAAGTAACAGAAGGGAAAGTTATTAGCATTTTATTAATTTCTTTTATGCCATTTTTTTTTCTTTTGTTCACTTTGAAATATTATATTGATATATTGAATTCATCACCTCATTTACAGTTATTCTTAAATGAATTGTAAATTATTGAATGAAAATTTCTTATAATCTTGTTATAAGTGATGTCGCTCCTCAATCCATGTGGTTTTGTGGGCTGGGGTTGTTTAATAAAAGAAAAACAACCAAGTCTTGTTGATTTATTAAAACAAGTGATGACCAGCCCAACAAAGAATTAGAATTAACCCGGCTTAACAACACTCAGAATCCGCCTAACATGAAGATGACCGACGAATTAGCAGTGAGAATCAGTAGACAGAGAAAACAAGTAAAAACCTCTCATCTCATCTCTCATACTGTCTGTCTATCTGTCTGCTCTCTCTCTCTCTCTCTCTCTCTCTCGCTATATATACACCTGAGTAAAGGGGTATATAACATAAGTAACCCACGAAGGTTTGTATACCATTAAACACAGAAACCGAACCAACCCTTTTATTTCTCAGTAGAAGCTGGAATTTAAGACTAGAAGATTTATGATATTTCAGGCAGAAAACGTTTCTGGCGTCCCACTAGTACATATATAAAGGACAGTTGGTGTGTATGTAGGTATGTATATATGTATGTATATGTCCGGATGAAACTACAAAATGAAATAATTAACGAAAAGGTAAATATATATACTAATTAGGTTAGATCGATTTTTAAAACACGACTAACTTTACTTGGAGATAGCTGCTAATCTTACTATAATGGAGATTATGTGTTTCTTCTATTGTAACCGAAACTATACCACTACTTAAGTCACAATTCCCTTTGTTATTAACGTCACATTCTCAATGATTTTATTTTTTATTTATACCTCAATTAATAAAATTGTTTTACATTAATAATACTGTTGTCCATATCTACATACTATTGACATGCAATTGTATTTGTATGTACAACCAAATAGCAGTTTCCAGTGTGAACGGAAATGCTAATTTGCATATTGATAGGAGCGGGCCTCTCCGACCACCCGTCTATCCCAAGTGATGCCAAAGTGGAGTGTTGCATGACATGGACTGTTCAGCCATCTTTAAGAATCAGGTGGCGATATTGGGGGAGTCTTACCCCTCTGTAGAGTTGCAGTATTCTAACGTCACAACCGACAGGGCGGAAAGATATTCATGCTGCCAGCAGAATCTGAGTTAATTCGTTAGAGTGTTCGGCTGGGAAACTCAAGGTTCCTGGTTTGATAACGGCCCTCGCCAACTCAGCGTATGAGTAGCACAGGGAGCTGTGTGTGGTAAAGTTAGGATCTGATGGTAGGTGGTCCGCACCGCCTCAGACGCTAAAACAATATCCTTGATCTAACGCTAGTGAAAAGGGGGCAGAATTCTCGCTGTCCGGCTGATGCCGACTTTAGGCCACCCCGACGACTTTACTTTTACTTTTATTTTATATATATACACATATATATACATACATACATACATTTATATATATATATATATATATATATATATATATATATATTGTGTGTGTGTGTGTGTGTGTGTGTGTGACTTTGGCATTTAGTTTCAATTATCATTACATTCCTTTAATGACAGATATTAATTCTTGCCCTCCTGAGACAATAGGTGATACTACTATAGTTATTCCGCACAAAAGATAATTAAAATAATTCCTGAAGCACTTTGGCGAATCCAGAATCATTACTGTATACCCCAGCTCTTCTCAAAATTGAATGGACATGCGGTACAGGTCACAGGTCCCTAATGACATTACAGCTTATAGCTCAGAAAGCTGGCCCATGTGAATGCCAGATTAGCTAAAACTTACATTGTAATTATATAACCTTTACACCGATGGAAGGGCAGCGCCCCCTTTTTCGTCTTTCAAGACCGGAGAGCGCACGTTTCCTTACAGCCATAATATAACCGAACAACAATGAGACACTTGATATTGACACCACTTACAGAACACTGGTAGTATTCCCACCCAATGACGGGCCGTTATTGGCCGGCCTTTCTCGCCGGCCACGTTTGACGGCACGTTCACCGAGAGCGGTTTGGACACGAATCAAACGCTCTGTGAATTGTCAGCGTAAATTTAAGGAATTCCTCGTGTGCTCCGGAGAAATTGATTATGGAACACAATTGTTCAAGCGCTAAGTGTCTGCCCGACTGGCTTTCCAGCATCGGAAAATTATCACGTCATATTCGCGTTGTTCGGATGGAGATAAGCGGCGTCCGAATGAAGATGAGTCTGTTATTACTGGTGGCTGTTCTACCTAAGAAAATCGCAGAGTATGACTAAATGGGAAGTCCATAGAAAGTAAAAGGCGAAAGGTGGACAGAATTTCTTTTTTAATATACACCCCAAAATATACCATCACCGCCTATGATGTCGAAGTCTGCTTCTACCATTGGGAGCAACAAATTTTTTTACTGTAATGTCAATGAAGCGTCCTCAAGTACTTACTTATGCATAACGCTTAATGTATATATATATATATATATATATATGTGTGTGTGTGTGTGTGTGTGTGTGTGTGTGTGTGTGTGTGTGTGTACCAATCACGTCTTAACTTTAAAAAAGAACGCTTGCCAAAATACGGTTATAAGCCTTTTCTCTAAATACATTTCCTAACTCTTGTCATTTTTAAAAGATCCACCATTGTTCAGACAATATATATTTTCCATTCTTTTGCATTGTCCGGACGAAGGTTTAATATAAACTTTTTTATTTTCTCTCTCTCTCTCTCTCTCTCTCTCTCTCTCTCTCACTCTCTCTCTCTCTATATATATATATATATATATATATATATATATATATATATATAGAGAGAGAGAGAGAGAGAGAGAGAGAGAGAAATGTCGTCGTACTTACGTGTCAAATAAATGTTATTCAGATTTGAAATTCTTGTATACACCTTAATATGTTTATAATTAAGAAACATGACATTTTGTTATTGATTTTTCTGATTAAGTTATATGATTGAATAATTAATCAAAAATTGGATCAAGTAATTGAAAGGTTAGTTTTGTTTTTCCCGCAAGCATCTGTATCTGGTTAAATATTGTTTTAACACACTTTAGATTTTCTGCGTGTTTGGAACAATGAAAAATGATATTTCATTTAAAATGAAATATCAACAAGTTCGGAATTTTTCTGTACATAGTGTATTTGATGTTTGTTTTTTTGTTGTTGTTTTTTTTTTGTTATTGATTTCTAAGAAGAAACTTATTTTAACTGGTCAATTTCTTCACCGGAATTCTGAGTTTACCTTTTCATAGACTGGTTGCCTAACCAAAGTTAAAGAGCCCAGTCTACCCAACTATTTACCCGTAACTGTGGGAGAATACTTGGATGCATACATTTCTCATGGATATTAGCGCTATATCAAATGCATATAGTCATATATAGAGGAACTCGAGTTCAAATCCTGGACGAGGTTGTTGGCATTTCAGAACACTTCGTCTACAAGTTAATAGTATGTATGACTGGGCACTTTAACCTTGGTAAGACAGCCAGTATAAAAGAAGGAAAACTAGAAATTCAAACCATCTCAAATCTACTTAGATATTGAAATTGTTCTTGACAAATGAACACTTTCGAAGGTAAACGATTTTAATAACATTTTCAGTGTCGACTTATTGTTCAACGAATTCTTTCTTTTAAATTACTGAATCGTTTCAATTAATCTGATTCAATGGAAATAAATCGAAATTCTTTAAAATAAATATTGCTATTAGAGTCATTCATAGTAGCGTCTTTAACAACAATTTACATAACTAATTAATAGATAAAATTCATTTAAAATATGAAACTCCGAATTTTAAAATTTAAAAACAAATGTTATCTAATAGCAAGCCTACTTTAGTATTATTAACGAATAATATTTGGAGACAGCACAATTTTCGTTAAAATTAATAAGTATTTACCAGACATCGTGATCTCTATCTATGAAAAGAAAAACGAAACTTTTTTCCTAGACGAAAAGATCGCAAATAAAATGTTATCTGAATACGAAAACTCGTCTCCAAGCCAATTGGGAAATCAATAGAAATATTCTAAGATACTCAGCAACCAAAATGTAGTGGTAAAAACATTAACTATGGGGATCCTCTCACTGATAAAATAAAGCGGGAATTATGCAATCTGTCGCTGTGTCAGCTCTACTATATGGCTGCACAACTTGGACTTTGACAAAACGATTGGGGAAAAAAAGCTAGATATACAAGGTGTGTCAAAAAAATATCAATACTTTTTGTACTGCTTGACACACCTTGTATTCTGAAAAAAATAACGTTCACTTCATTAAATTTTTTCTTCAGAATACAATGTGTCAAACAAGTACCAAGTTTAAAGCTGAATATACCAAGATAGAAATGAATAATGGATGGAACCTCATTTTTTCAGAATACTAGGTGTGTCAAAAAGTACAAAAAATCTCTATACTTTTTTGACACACCATGTATATATTTACCAACCACTCTGGATACGACACAAGCTTAATTTCTTCAGTGGAGTTTAACAGGTTTGAATTCAGAGTTTTTCTTCTCCTAGACTGGTTACCTATCCATTGTTAAAGATCTCAGTCTGCCCTACTATTTAACCATAGCTGGAGGGAGAATATATGGATTGATACCTTTCCCAAGCGTATTAGCGCTATGTGAAATGCAAAACAGGCTCATCCAGGATTTGAACTCGGATCGGCGAGTACATTCTCTACAACCCTAACCATTAGATCACGCACCTCCACTAAAATCTAAAAAGCTAGATAATATACTAAACAAGGATGCTGTGTGTTATTTTGAAAGTTTTGGATGCAGCACTCTACAAGGAAACAGGTGTACGGCCACTTTCCTCCTATCACGGAAAACATCAAATAAGACGAAGAAAACATGCTGGAGAAGCTGAACGAGGTCATAAGTGACGTTCTTCTGTGGACACCTACATACAAACACACGAGCCTGAGCGAGCAGCAAAGACTTACATCGATTAACTCTGTGATATTGGATATCGGGAGAGGATTTGTCATGAGCGATGCCCGCATGACGAGAAAGTCATGGGAAACCGTTTTATAAATGTATTTCAGCCTGTAACTCAATTAAGGAGCCCAGTTTCTTCAGAGAGCCCTTATAACCAAAAAAAATACTAGAATTTAGGAATTCTGGGATTAGAGGTTTTCTTGGTTATTAGGTAATTCTGTCTGACAAACTGGGTTCATTTATTGAGATTCTGGCCGAAATAAATTTATGATAGCCAAAGGATGATTTTTTAAAGTTTACTTTCTTATATATATATATATATATATATATATATATATATATATATATGTGTGTGTGTGTGTGTGTGTGTGTGTGTGTGTGTGTGTGTGTGAGTAAATATGGAAAATAAATCCGACAATATAAAGAAAATTTGAAAATAACAAGTGTTCTGAAAATAGGATGAATTTAATTATCGATGTTTAAACATTTCGGTTTCATTAAACCTTCATCAGGATGTATCTTGGTGTGAAGAAAATGATGGATGTTTTTAAAGATGACAGGAGATTTTTTTCATCTCCTGTCATCTTTAAAAACATCCATCATGATGAAGGTTTAATGAAACCGAAATGTTTAAACATCGATAATTAATTCATCCTATTTTCGGAACACTTGTTTTATTCGAATTTTCTTTATATATATATATATATATATATATATATATATATATATATATATAGCGAGAGACAGACACAGAGACAGAGACAGAGACAGAGAGCCGGTTTAGATCAGTCGGTAGAGTGTTCAGCTGGGAACCTCAAGGCCCCTGGTTCGATATTGGCCCTCGAGAACTCAGTGTATGTTGCACAGGGATCTGTGCGGTAAAATGCGGAGCTGATGGTATGTGTGGCGTTCCGCCACAGATGCTAAAATACAATCAGCTTGGTCTAGCACTAGTGAAAAGAGGATAGGCTCTCTCGCTATTTAGTTGGTACCGACTTTAGCCCCCCCCGACGACTTTATTATATATATATATATATATATATATAACATGGTTGATGCCTTTAGTTATAAGAATTATCATACAATCGCACACACACGCGCCCGCATATATATATATATATATATATATATATATATATATATATATGAGAAGTAAACAAACAATGTGTTCGATATGATATTTTTGGGAGAATATGTGCTTAATTGAAGTCTTACCTAATTTTGAAAATTGATTAATCGATAATTAATGAATTAGGCGGGCATACCTGTTCAAATGTAAGGCCAAACAAATCGAAAAAAAAGTCAATCTCTGTATGTACATTTCGGCCTATTATGCCTCGTCAACAGAGTTATAGACTGTTCTGTGTGTGATTCGTCTGACTGTCACGCTGACAGGCGGGGATTCTAACCATTACACTAGCTGGTTTTGACAGATTTTTCGTTTGTTTTGAACTCAGTTATATTCCACTTTTGGTGACCTGCTAAACGACAGTATGACAAGTAAATATATATATATATATATATATATATATATATATATATATATATATATTGGGATTAAGCAGATTATCTGGCAAAGATAGTAATCTGGCTCGATTTGAATGATAAGATAGATATACGTAACTACTTTTCTGTGTGTATTTCTATTTCAGATTAACATAATGACGATTTAGATCAACTATTTCAGACATAGGCCTTGGTACGCGATTATATATTGATCCTGTCATAGGGGAGGACAATGGTAAAGTCTGTGACAAGAACATAAGATTACTTTCTTTTGCCCACTTAATAGGAACAGCAACAGCTTTCAATATGGCTTCGCTATCAGCGAGGCCTTAGAAAGACCCAAATTAAAACAGACAGTGTAAATCGGTGAGTGTGCAAGGAGTTTGAGAGCAGGAGAAAAGCTATCCAAATAAATTTCTGACTTGACTTGGTCACATACCATAGATGACAACTAGACATTTGATTTCGCTACATCTAAGAAAGATTATTCCATGAAAAACTAAACTCGTATTGATTAAGAAGTCAGTGATGGTGCTGATCTCAAACCTTATTACAATGCGGAAAACGCCATTATAATAGCACTACACACACACACACATATATATAATATATATATATAAGTAAAGAAATAACAAAAGACCTAGAGATTTAGCTTTAAAGTCTATTTCAGGGAGCTTAGACAAAGTGTCTAACTCTCCCGACTCATCAGATGCGAAAGAGTCGGGAGAGTTAGACACTTTGTCTAAGCTCTTTGAAATAGAATATAATGCAAAATCTCTAAGTCTTGTGTTATTTCTTTACTTATATATTTGCTCTGTGACTCTAACATTAAGAGCACACATTGAGCTCTCAAACTGCGACAGGTTTTTAAATTAAACTCTTGTGTCGTAAGGAAGATTTCTTCTCTGGACTTTTGGATTATATATTATATATATATATATATATATATATATATATATATATATATATATATTATTATAATGGAGATTGTGTGTTTTTCTGACTGTAACCGAAACTAATCAATACTCAAGTCACAATTCCCCTTAGTAATTTACCCACATCACATGAATTTATCCTTATTTTAACCTCAAATATTAATAAATTGTTTTCATTATTTATACTGTTAACCATATCTACATACTAATACATGAATTGTAGTTATAGTGTACAACAAAATAGCGGTTTACAGTTGAACGGAAAGGCTATTTGCATATTGATATTAAAATGTAATTTTAATAAACAATATGCTTATTTATTGGTTTCTAAATGTTTGTTTTATTTAATGAATATTAGCAAAAATCTCTTTCAAATGATCTTAAATGAAATCCTTAACAGAAAGATAACTGTAATTTTATTCTTACTTCTTCTTTTTAACTAAATAGTTAAATCAGAAAAAATAACAATAAAGACGAGAGTGATGGAAGAGTAATTTTCAGTCGTTCTATTTTGCGATTATATCCCCCTCTGTTTCAAATCTTTTATCTGCATTCTTATTTAGTTTCATTAGCCTTTCTAATTTAATGCGATATTTCATTACATTAAAAGTTAAATACTTGCACCCGGAGGGTGCATATATTTGCTAGTATATATAAAGAATGCCTATTATCTTTGATAGAATATATATTCTTTTGGTCAATCTGTCTTAGTTACTCTGTTATCCATTTTAAGAATGGTCCAGAGTATCTTATTATGGGGACGGGCACAGTTATTTATTTCTTTGATTAGATTTCTGCAACACGGAGTTTTCTTGTTCTCCTGAGTTATTCTTTTTTTAACTTTTACTTTCGTTAGCTTGATGGTGTAATTATTATTATTATTATTTCTTCTTTTTGAGTTTTCACATCAGCCTCATCTGATGATCTTTCACTGGAGTCTGAGTGACAGCAAGTCTCCTCAGGTCTCCAGGACTCTTATGAGTATTCTGTCAGATTGCAGCGGTGCAGTGTTCTGGATGGTATCAATCCTTCCTCTGATTTCCAGATTTTCCAAACCCTTTTCCAATCCTTTTGGATCGTTCCAAGTGCACCAACTACAATTGGTACCACTTTGACTTTCATATTCCATAACTTTTTCAGTTCTCTGGCAAGGTCCAGGTATTTGTCCATTTTTTTCATTTTCCTTCAGTTTCACCGTGTGATCTGCTGGAACTGCAAAATCCACCAATTAACAAGTTCTTTCTTTTTTGTTAATCAGCACTAGGTCTGGTCTTCTTGCTAGCATAAGGTGATCCGTTATTATTATTATTATTATTATTATTATTATTATTTATTATTATTATCTTAGTTAACTCACATTAGTTTTCTTGTCGTCATTGAGTGATCTGTTTGTATATCAAAGTTCCAGAAAATCTTAAGTTTCCTTTTCTAGAATGAATTCTGGTTTGTGCATTATTATTATTATTATTATTATATTATTATTATTATTTATTATTATTATTATGTAATTAATAAAGGAGTATTAGATATTTATCGCCAAGGCGTAGCTAATACGAAGCAAAAAATATTTTGAATCGAATAAAAAGCCCATTCCAGACTCCATATATATATATATATATATATATATATTTTAGGAGGTTGATTTAGAAGGCCATCACAATGCAGTTTGGAATAAATAAAAATAATAATACGGTAACAATGGTGTGTGTGTTGACCTGTATTTTTTTTTTTATTATTTCTTGAATTTTCGAGTAATACCTCTTTATCAAAAGAATTGAACTGAAGCAGTACAGCTATGGCATTTCTTCCTAAATGAATTTTTTTTTTTTTTTTGAAAATGACGTTATTTTTTAAATAACTGTATTCCCGTGGTGAGCGTGAATGCGTTTATTTTATTTTTATTTTTTTTTTGTACGTGTGCGTATTTGTTAATGCGCGTGACATTGAAAATGCGTGTTGGCTGTGACGTTAAGACTGTATCCTAGGCGCGGGATTTTTGACGTGGGTATGTGCGAATGAAAAAGTGTATTTGTGTTTTGTGACGTTTCCTGTTGGATTTTATATCAATTTAATCATTTAAATTATTAATATTATTATTATTATTAATATTATCATATTTATTTGCTTATTTACTTATTTATATCTAATTCAATTTATCTTTTTATATTTTATAATATTTTTTAAATATTATATATATATTATATATATATATATATATATATATATATTTAATTTATTTATTTAATTTTTTTTTCCTTAACAACTAGTGTGCAATGGCTTGTGTGTTTGTATGTGTGGGCGAGATGTTGGCTATAGATTTGAGTGTGTGCTTCGTATTAGTCTTCTCGTTGTAGATTTGTTTCATTAGTAATTCTCCATTGTGCATGTGGGTATGTGTTTGTGTGTGTGTGCATATACTGTTACATGTGTGCGTTGGTTGTGTGTTTATTGTATGATGAACTCTGCGCTGAGTTCACTCCTGTTATTGATCTCTGGGTGTAATCTAGCGATTAGCAAGGCCTCTTTAATTCTGAGATTACCCAAATTTCTCTCTCGAGCCTCTATATTGACTGTTATATTTCTTTCTGTGTTGTTGCATTTAACTAAGTGTTTACGGAAAGTGGATGCTTGTGTGTGTAAGTGTTCTTTGATTCTAATGTGTAGTGGTCTTGTGGTGCTACCTATGTAAAATTGGTTACATATATTACATTTTGTGCGGTATACCACATTCACTTCGTGGCACATACCTGTGTCGCGGATGGGGCAGTTCGCTAGTGTACAACTAGTGGCCTCCTTATGGCGGCTTTTGGAGAGTTTTCTCCTGAGTGATGGTCCGTAATGGGCAAGTTGTATATCCAGGCCCTCCTTCCGTATCGCCCTACGTATTGCTGTGGTTATATTTTCGTTGAAATGTGGTAACCTTAAAAACAGGCATTGGACGTGAGATGGTGTTTTGTGGATTCTGTTTGCTGAGTCGTTTTGTGATTGAAGTGGTAACATTGTCTTTTAGTGTGGATATAAATTGTCTTGTGTGTGATCTGGTCCTGCTTCTTGCTGCATTTGTTTCGGATACGGGCAAGTTCGTTCTTTATGTATCCAGTCTTTGCCCCAAGGGGGAGTGCCGATTTGTGGTGGACGAACAAGTCTCTGCTGGCCGATTTTCTATAGAAGTCGTGAGGATTTCTCCCTTGTTTAATACCTTAAGTCGAAATCCAACAGTGATAATGATCCTGTGCAGTCAGGATGTTCTATGGTGAAATGTATGTTGTTGTCTATGTTGTTAAATGTTGATGCGATTTTGTTGGCTTCTTCACGGGAAAGATGTGAGGATGAGAATATCATCTATTACCTGGTGAAGAAGGCACAAGAGCGGCAAATATTAAGTGCTTGGCGTTCAAGTCTGTCCATGTAGGAGATGGCCAGTAAGCCGAGAGGCTGGATCCCATCGGCAGGCCCTTATTTGCTTATATGTTCGTTCTTGAAACGTGAAGTATGTGTTGTCTACGATTATTGATAGAAGTTGGTGTATGTCTTGAGGGGTGAGGTTGTAGCAGTATAGGCCGCATGATGCTATCCGTTCAGTCAACAGGTCGACCGCTGGTTGAGCTGGTACTGATGTGTATAGAGCGGTAACGTCCAAGCTAAATGCGTATTTTATTATTTCGAGTATATTTGATTGGGTTTGTTGCAGTTGTGAATGACTTCGTCAGAGTTGCTGACATGTCCAGGAGAGTCGCTAATATTGGTTTCAGTATTTTTGAAAGGAGCCATGATGCTTATATGTGGTCCTTCCACACTGGAGACTATTGGTCTATTTGTGGTGTTGAATTGGTTTTATGTGTTTTTATTAGATGGTAAAAACCTTGGTAGGGTGCTATTTTTGCTAGTGAAGTTGTTCTTGTATCTGTTGGGGAGTTTTCTATTTTTGCAGATTTTGGTCCATTGTGGTGTTTATGCGGTTTTCTATTTGGTAGGCGTTGTATCTGTGACCTCTGTATAGAGTTCGTTGTTGTTAAGTTTCGAATGCCAACTTGTGTACGTATCCTTAGGGATTATGCAGAACTATTTTCCTTTATCAGAGGGCAGGTAAATTAATTCTTTCTCTTTTAGTTTTTTAATGGTGTTGTGTTGTGCTCTAGAAAGGTTGGGTGTTATTTTTTTGTTTCCTTTTATGATTTGGAATATTATTGTTTGAGTCTAGATAGTTTTGAATCTAGTACTTGGTTGGCTGGAGGTGGGTGTAGTGGGTTATCTAATGTGTAAGTAGGGAGTTGGTTGTTTTTATTTGTTGTATCTGTGGGTTGGGTTGTGTTATCGATGAAGGTTAGCCATTTTAGTTGGTATGCAGTTCGACAAAAGTTCGTCTCAAGGTCCAGTAGTAGTTTGTCATTTATTTTTGAGACAATATAAACTTTGGTCCTAGACTAAGTATAATATATATGATTTTTATATATATATATATGATTTTATATGAAAAAGGTGACTTATCGGCTGTGATTAATCAATATCTTGATTAATTCAGTGGATTTAAACCTGAAGATCCTTATGGTGAAAACTCGAGTAGGTTATTCTGTGTGTACCATTATATAAATATATATATATATACATATATATATATATACTATACTCGTGACTCATTTCTGACTATTCTTCTTCTTCTTCTTCTTCTTCTTCTTCTTCTTCTTCTTCTTCTTCTGTCCCCTCATCGTCTGCTTTCGCTATTAGTGCAAACCTGCAACACTTGACGAGCCACCACATTCACGTGTCCCGCCCAAATTTGGGTTGGTACCTTACTTCAAAGACCTCATAAGACGTCATTTTTACATCAGTCATTCACACTGGTGGATTTGTCTCTGCTTTTGTCACCTTGCACGTCCTAAAACGACATCTTACAACCTACTCGATTACATCGGGGATTTGAATTAAAAATATAAAATAAAGATAAAAACAGAAAACAGAAATAAGAAAACTTTTTTGCTTTATGTGACTCGGTCATGTGCAACTTAGCATTTATTAAAATCTGGATTTGTGATAAAGGTTTGGTTTCGTTTCTTTTTTAATGGCATATCAACCTCTGTGGCACTATTATCTTTCTTCTTCTTCTTCTTCTTCTTCTTCTTCTTCTTCTTCTTCTTCTTCTTCTTCTTCTTCTTCTTCTCTCTCCCCCTCTCTCTCTTTGTATAATCTTTAATGCTGTTCATTTTCAATTTTTTTGCTACTTTTAGTTTTCGTAAATTTCTTCTTCTTCTTCTTCTTCTTCTTCTTCTCTCTCTCTCTCTCTCTCTCTCTCTCTCTCTCTCCTCTCTCTCTCTCTCTCTCTGTATAATCTTTTAAATGCTTTTCATTTTCAATTTTTTTTGCTACTTTTAGTTTTCGTAAATCTTCTTCTTCTTAGTCATCTTCGTTTTCCCTTGATACCTCATTTGCATGCTTTTTTCCTCATCTCCCTCTTTTTCACCATACACTTCTTCTTCTTCTTCTTCTTCTTCTTCTTCTTCTTCTTCTTCTTCTTCTTCTTCTTCTTCTTACTCTCTCTCTCTCTCTCTCTCTCTTCTCTTATTATTTTCTATGATTGTGTTATCATTGTTGTTGTTGTTGTTCTTCTTCTTCTTCATCCTCATCTTCTTCGTGGTCGTCGTCGTTTTATATTTTGCTTTTTATTGCCAAATCCTTATGCAGAATTCACGTTATTTATTGAAAGGCCCTTGTATATGTAATGAAAAAGGTGCATCTTTAAACAGGGCTTCTCATTACCAACTTCTTCGTAAAATGTATCTTATTTATTGAATGATCCTCGTATATATAAAGAATAAGATGCAACCATAAAAGAAAAAGGTGCAATAGTAAACTGTGTATTTGAGGTGTAACACAGATTCTCAAAGATATGTGGTTCAAAGTTAACTGACCTGAAAAAATGTAAAAGTTTTTTTAAAAGTGCATTATATCTTTTATTTATTAATGTATCAACACTGAAAATTTCATTAAATTTTGTTAATTCCCTGGATTTTTTGTATTTTTTACTTTTGGCGGGGTGACATACGATGATGGAATTTAGGTCCGTTAAATTCGATTTAACCAAATTAAGTTTAGTAGATTCCAATATAAGCAAACGTGCTGGTGTTTTCGTAAATAATGAACCAAATTTTCCTTGTTTTACCGGAAATATCGCACAATTGTTCATGAATCCTTGTCCGGTAGAGTTGGTTACCATAGCAATCCAAGGCAGATAATCTTTCCCCTCGCTCAAGAATGATGAAGATTGGATTGAATCGCTGAATATAACACAAATAGAAGAAGGTCGTGTGCAGTATCAGACTCAGACAACGTAGAATTTGAACACACACGGCCCAGGTCGCTCCTAAAAGAAATAAAGAAAGAAAGAAAGAAAGAAAACTAATCAATATAATATATCAATTTAATCCATAGATGGGACCTTAACACGTACTACCACTCCGGATCAGAGTGAACCTGAGAGTAATGACAGAATCAGACTGAGACAATGTAGAATTTGAACACACACGGCCCAGGTCGCTCCTAAAAGAAAGAAAGAAAGAAAGAAAGAAAGAAAGAAAGAAAACGAAGCAATATAGTAAACCAGTCCGTATATGTAAAGAATTAGGTGCAATCAAAGAACGTGCTTCTTATTGCCAACTCCTTAGGCAGAACTTATCTTTATTGAAATTTATTGAAAGACTCTCATAAATATACAGAAAAAGATGCAATAGTAAACAGTATAACTGTAAACAGTTATTTATTGAAGAACCCTTGTATATATAAAGAAAAAGGTTCAACTGTACTTCTTATTGCGCACTCCTGAGTTAGAATTCACCTTATCTATTGAAAATCACATATATGTATAAAGAATAATTTGTAACTGTAAACAGTGCTACTTATTGCCAGCTCCTTAGGCTAAATTCCCCTTATTTATTGAAATACCCTTGCATTTGATACTTTCACATCTGGTAATTAACGAATTAATCATTATAGAATGCAAAGAAAATATGAATAAAAATTACATGAAAAGTAAAAAAGTATGAAAGTATATAACGGTAATGCTTCGACTAAAGAATGAGGGCAAATTAAATCTAATATTTCTACTAGTAGTAGTAGGAGTTGTACTATTACTGCTACTGATGTTTTTTAGAGGATGGGAAAACCATAATCGGTTCTTGAGAATGAAACGCATAAAATTCTCTGAGACTTTGAGATAAAGACAGATCACCCTATACCAACCAGGAGACCAGACCTAGTGTTGATTAATGAATAAAAGAGAACGGGTCAACTGGTGGACTTTGCGGTTCAAGCAGATCACAGGGTGAAGTTGATGGAAAATGAAAAGATGGATAAATACCTGGACCTTGCTGGAACATGAGAGTGGAACATGAGAGTGAAAGTGATACCAATTGTAGTTAGTGCACTTGGAACGGTCCCAATAAACTTGGAAAAAAGGCTGGAGGATCTGGAAATCAGAGGAAGAATTGAGACCATCCAGACTACTGCACTGCTGCACTCGGCTAGAATACTCAGAAGAGTCCCGGAGACCTGAGGAGACTTGTTGTCACTCAAACTCCAGTGAAATACCATCAGCTAACGCTGATGTGAAAAACTCCAAAGGAGTGAAAATAATAATAATAATAATAATAATAATAATAATAATAATAGAAGCGGAAACCAGCTAACAAGCAGAGATGAAAGTTGGCCCTGTGTGGCGACCTGTGATGCTTAAGGATGGAAGCCTGGTTGCTGTGCAGTCTATGACTTTGGCATTTCCTTAGTCTAGACGGGTGGCCAGAGAGGCTCCCTTCTGTCAATTGGCTGGTCACGTCCAGCCCTATCACCTATATGACTATCCCAATCCTATTGCCATCATGGCAATCCTCAATGGTTTTATGATATTTTTGCTAGAAGGCGGTGGCTGAGAGTCTTAGTATCCTGGGAATGACGTTAAAATATACCTGATGGTGAAGTTCCAGTTCTGGAGCACTGGGAAATGTGGAGTGCCTCTTTATCTCCCTTACTCCCAGGTCCACTCTGACCCGGAGTCGTAGTAACTGCGTTCTATCTATGCATTAAATTTGGTTAAAAAGAACTGACTAAGAAAACAAATGAGTACCCATCTAGAATGAATAAACAAAATGTCTTCAGCATAAAATAATCCAACAAGGGTTGACAAGCCTTAAAATCACACTAACCAATAGAATATCTACATAAGGAAAATAATAACCAAATAGTATTTGAGGTTAACTTTTACAAGCTGCAGATGTGCTGTATCAGGTCAGAGCTAGGGCAGCTCAAGGCGTTCTTGGCCACTTCAATATACACCGTTATCGCCGTGGTTTTGAGATCACCGATGCCTTATAGCACATTACTAACATACTGATACACACACACACACACACACACACACACACATATATATATATATATATATAAGTAAAGAAATAACAAAAGACTTAGGGATTTAGCATTATAGTCTATTTCACGGAGCTTAGACAAAGTGACTAACTCTCCCGACTGATTAGATGCGAATCGATTCTTTACTTATATATTGGCTCTGTGACTCTAACATTAAGAGCACACATTGAGCTCTCAAACTGCGACAGTTTAAAAAAAAAAAAAACTCTTGTGTCGTAAGGAAGATTTCTTCTCTGGACTTTTGGATTATATATATATATATATATATATATATATATACTAACCCTTCCGCACGAGCAGGATGCGACACAAGGTCAGTTTCTTCAGTGGAGTTTAACAGGTTTGAATTCAAGTTTTCCTTTTAGAATGGTTATCTAGCCATGGTTAAAGAGTCTAGTCTGACCTACCATTCACGCAGAGCTCGGCGGAGAATAGTTGGATTCATACCTTTCCCAAAGCTATTTGCACTATGTGAAATGCAAAAAGCCTTGTCCAGGATTAGAACTCGGATCGATGAGTCCATTTCCTACGACTCTAACCATTACACCACACGCGTATATATATATATATATATATATATATATATATATATATATATATATATATATATATATATATATATATATATATATATATATATATATATATATATATATATATATATATATATATATATATATATATATATATATATATATATATATATATATATATATATATATATATATATATATATATATATATATATATATATATATATATATATATATATATATATATATATATATATATATATATATATATATATATATATATATATATATATATATATATATATATATATATATATATATATATATATATATATATATATATATATATATATACCCCTCTGTGTGTATGTGTGTAAGTGTGTGTATGATTCTATATCTGTGCGCATGTATATGTGCAAGTTAGGATATATTAGAGATAGAGTCAACAGCGCTTTTTAACTAGCAGTTCCTGGCCTGGAGAAGCAAAGACAAACTCATAAATGACCTTTCCGGTGGACAACTACACATGGACACACCAGTGAAAATCACCATCAATCAGCTCTGTACGGATTCTATTACATGCACACGATGTGTACGTTTGAGTATGAGTTAATTGAGTATGATTCATAAAATTAGCATTAAATTATTTACGTATTCAATACATAAGTTATAAATTCAAGCATTAAAACACAAATACACACTGTATATATTCACCAAATGGACAGGCCACTTTGCCAGTATTTTCACAGCCCTTTCTTTTGTGGCTTATCCACTACTTTGACAGCTTAAAAAAAAAACTTTCTAAAAACATTTTTCCATAAAAGAATTTGTCTTTTATGGCATAAGATCGAAATTTGTTGCGAACACAAAGAAAATGAATAACTTTAAAATAAATATTCCTATTTTTCTTATCACTTTATATATATCTAATAAAAAATAAACAAATAAAATAAACATGCACACACACACACACACACACACACACACACACACACACACAAACGCGCACACAGATACCCAAATAAAAAACGATCAATCTATTCACACTTTCATACACACACTCTCTCTCCTTCTTCCTCCCCCTCTCTCTCTCTCTTTCTCTCTTTCTCTCTTTCTCACATACACACACACACAACTTAAAAAATGTTCGACTTCACCCTTCAAAACCGTTTATCCTAAGCGTCTCATAAATTGTCGAAACTATTTCTAAGAACGCTAACTTTCCATTCAAAACATTGTAAACAAACCGATCACAGTCTCCTTATAATTCTGTGATAAATTTTTACTTTTCCTTATATCAACGAAAGCCCTGAAGATGTACTAAACAGGTTGAAATACTTCAGCGTTGGCTGAATAAATACCACTCATTTTATTTGAACCTGTGTTTTTCACTATATTACATACCGTGGGATTCACTTCCATTTTTCTCTTCACACACACACACACACACACACACACACACACACATATATATATATATGTCTCTGTGTGTGTGTGTGTTTAAGTTAGTCAACAGTGCATTGTAGCTGGCAGTTTCTCGCCTATGAGATTTTAAAACCAAACAACTGATTTGAAAATCGCATTGACGAGAGAGTGACAGTTACAAAGTGCAGTTGTCAACAGGTCCTCGCTATCCCAACTTAGATATACATGTCCTATCAATGATCTTGAGCACTCTTTTCTTATAAATATAGTAAATTATTTCATCAACTTTATATATATATAAATATATATATTAACCACCCGGTTAATTAATCCCCACCCATAAAACACCGCCCTCTGAGACGATGAGAAGAACTGAAATCGAAACTTTTTCAGAAACATTGTATATAAAGCTCAATGAATTTTCTGTTCACCATTTTCAATAAAGTTAGCGGTCTGATGAAACTCATAGGTATACACAGATACCTGGAGTAGAAATATATATATAGTGAGAGAGAGAGACAGAGAGAGAGTAAACTACAGACACGTGTTTCGAGGTATCACCTCTCGTCAGTGCAGTTATACCATTTTAAGCAGCTACCTCTGAGATCTCTCGT
>CM042146.1:101132793-101177793 GCA_023376005.1 Doryteuthis pealeii
AAAAAGAGAGAGATAGGGATGAAATTCTGGTTTGTGCATTATTATTTTATTATTATTATTATTATTATTATTATGTAATTAATAAAGGAGCATTAGATATTGTCGCCAAGGCGTTAGCTAATAGGAAGAAAAAATATTTGAATCGAATAAAAGCCATTTCAGACTCCATATATATATATATATATATAATTATATATATAGGATTTTATATGAAAAAGGTGACTTACCAGCTGTGATTAATCAATATATTGATTAATTCAGTGGATTTAGCCCTGAAGATCCTTATGGTGAAACTCGAGTAGGTTATTGCTGTGTACCATTATATATATATATATATATATATATACTCGTGACTCATTTCTGACTATTCCTCCCTTCTTCTTCTTCTTCTTCTTCTTCTTCTTCTTCTTCTTCTTCTTCTTCTTCTTCTTCTTCTTCTGTCCCGTCATCGTCTGCTTTCGCTATCAGTGCAAACTGCAACACTTGACGAGCCACCACATTCACGTGTCCACCGCCCAATTTGGGTTGGTGACCCACTTCAAAGACCTCATATGAAGACGTCATTTTTACATCAGTCCATTCACACTGGTGGATTTTGTTCTCTGCTTTTGTCACCCTTGCACGTCCTAAAAAGACATCTTACAACCTACTCGATTACATCGGGGATTTGCAATTAAAAAATAATAAAATAAAGATAAAAACAGAAAACAGAAATAAGAAAACTTTTTTGCTGTATGTGAGTCGGTCATGTGCATGACTTAGCTTTATTAAAATCTGGATTTGTGATAAAGGTTTGGTTTCTGTTTTAATGGCATATCAACCTCTGTGGCAACTATTATTATTTCTTCTTCCTTCTTCTTCTTCTTTCTTCTTCTTCTTTTCTTCTTCCTTCTTTCTCTCCCCCCCTCTCTTCTCTCTGTATAATTTTAAATGCTGTTCATTTTTCAATTTTTTTGCTAACTTTAGTTTTCGTAATCTTCTTCTTCTTCTTCTTCTTCTCTTCTTCTTCTTCTTCTTTCTTCTCTCTCTCTCTCTCCTCATCTCTCTCTCTCTCTCCTCTCTCTCTCCTCTCTCTCTCTAATCTTTAATGCTGTTTCATTTTTCAAATATTTTTTTGCTACTTTTAGTTTTTCGTAAATCTCCTTCTTCTTAGTCATCTTCGTTTTCCCTTGATACCTCATTGCATGCCTTTTCCCCCCTCATCCCCTCTTTCTCACCATGCACTTCTTCTTCTTCTTTCTTCTCTTCTTTTCTTCTTCTTCTTCTTCTTTCTTCTTCTTCTTCTCTCTTCTTCTCCTCTCTCTCCTCTCTTATTACTTTTCTATGATTTTGTTATTGTTGTAGTTCTTCTTCTTCATCTCATCTTCTTCGTGGTCGTGTCGTCGTTTTATATTTTGCTTTTTATTTGCAAATCCTTATGCAGAATTCACGTTATTATTGAAAGGCCCTTGTATATATAATGAAAACGGTTCATCTGTAAACAGGGCTTCTTATTACCAACACCTTAGTAAATGTATCTTATTTATTGAATGATCCTCGTATATATATAAAGAATAAGGTGCAACCATAAAAGAAAAAGGTGCAATAGTAAACAGTGTATTTGAGGCGTAACACAGATTCTCAAAGATACGTGGTTCAAAGTTAACTGACCTGAAAAAATGTAAAAGTTTTTTAAATGTGCATTATATCTTTTATTTATTAATATATCAACACTGAAAATTTCATTAAATTTTGTTAATTCCCTGGATTTTTTGTATTTTTTTCTTTTGGCGGGGTGACATACGATGGTAGAATTTAGGTCCGTTAAATTCGATTTAACCAAATTAAGTTTAGTAGATTCCAATATAAGCAAACGTGCTGGTGTTTTCGTAAATAATGAACCAAATTTTCCTTGTCTTACCGGAAGCGAAAATATCGCACAATTGTTCATGAATCCTTGGCCGGTAGAGTTGGTTGCCATAGCAATCCAAGGCAGATAATCCTTCCCCTCGCTCAAGAATGATGAAGATTGGATTGAATCGCTGAATATAACACAAATAGAAGAAGGTCGTATGCAGAATCAGACTGAGACAACGTAGAATTTGAACACACACGGCCCAGGTCGCTCCTAAAAGAAAGAAAGAAAGAAAGAAAGAAAGAAAGAAAGAAAGAGAAAGAAACGAATCAATATAATATATCAATTTAATCCATAGATGGGACCTTAACAGGTACTAACCACTCCGGATCAGAGTGAACCTGAGAGTAATGACTGAATCAGACTGAGACAACGTAGAATTTGAACACACACGGCCCAGGTCGCTCCTAAAAGAAAGAAAGAAAGAAAGAAAGAAAACGAAGCAATATAGTAAACCAGTCCGTATATATAAAGAATAAGGTACAATCATAAAACGTGCTTCTTATTGCCAACTCCTTAGGCAGAACTTATCTTTATTTAAATTTATTGAAAGACCCTCATAAATATAAAGAAAAGGGTGCAATAGTAAACAGTATAACTGTAAACAGTTATTTATTGAAAAACCCTTGTATATATAAAGAAAAAGGTTCAACTGTACTTCTTATTGCGCACTCCTGAGTTAGAATTCACCTTATCTATTGAAAATCACATATATGTATAAAGAATAATTTGTAACTGTAAACTGCTACTTATTGCCAGCTCCTTAGGCTAAATTCCCCTTATTTATTGAAATACCCTTGCATTTGATACTTTCACATCTGGTAATTAACGAATTAATCGTTATAGAATGCAAAGAAAATATGAATAAAAATTACATGAAAAGTAAAAAAGTATGAAAGTATATAATGGTAATGCTTCGACTAAAGAATGAGGGCAGATTAAATCTAATATTTCTACAACTAGTAGTAGGAGTTGTACTGTTACTGCTACTGATGTTTTTTAGAGGCTGGGGAAACCATAATCGGTTCTTGAAAATAAAACGCATAAAATTCTCTGGGACTTTGCGATAAAGATGGATCACCCTATCCCAGTTAGGAGACCAAACCTAGTGTTGATTAATGAAAAAAAGAGAACGTGTCAACTGGTGGACTTTGCGGTTCAAGCAGATCACAGAGTGAAGCTGAAGGAAAATGAAAAGATGGATAAATACATGGACCTTGCTAGAGAATGGAAAAAGCTGTGTAATATGAGAGTGAAAGTGATACCAATTGTAATTGGTGCAATTGGAACGGTCCCAATAAACATGGAAATAAGACTGGAGGATCTGGAAATCAGAGGAAGAATTGAGACCACCCAGCCTACTGCACTACTGCACTCGGCTAGAATACTCAGAAGAGTCCTGGAGACCTGAGGAGACTTGTTGTCACTCAGACTCCATTGAAATACCATCAGCTAACGCTGATGTGAAAACTCAAAAGGAGTGAAAATAATAATAATAATAATAATAATAATAATAATAATAATAATAATAATAGAAGCGGAAACCAGCAAACAAGCAGAGATGAAAGTTGGCCATGTGTGTCAACCTGTAATGCTTAAGGATGGAAGCCTGGCTGCTGAGCAGTATATGACTTTAGCATTTCCTTAGTCTAGACGGGTGGCCAAAGAGGCTCCCTTCTGTCAATTGGCTGGTCACGTCAAGCCCTATCACCCATATAATTATTCCAATCATATTGCCATTATGGCAATCCTCAATGTTTTATGATATTTTTTCTAGAAGGCGGAGGCTGAGAGTCTTAGTATCCTGGGAATGACGTTAAACTATACCTGATGGTGAAGTTCCAGTTCTGGAGCACTGAGAAATGTGAGAGTGCCCCTTCATTACTCCCAGATCCACTCTGACCCGGAGTCGTAGTACCTGTCAGCGTTCCACCTATGCATTAAATTTGGTTAAAAAGAGTGACTAAGAAAAAAAATGAGTACCCATCAAGAATGAATAAACAAAATGTCTTCAGCATAAAATAATCCAAGAAGGGTTGACAAGCCTTAAAATCACACCAACTAATAGAATATCTACGTAAGGAAAATAATAACCAAATAGTATTTGAGGTTAACTTTTACAAGCTGCAGATGTGCTGTATCAGGTCAGAGCTAGGGCAGCTCAAGGCGTTCTCGGCCACTTCAATATACACCGTTATCGCCGTGGTTTTGAGATCACCGATGCTTTATAGCACATTACTAACATACTCACACACACACACACACACACACACACACACACACATATATATATATATATATATATGTGTGTGTGTATGTGTGTGTGTGTGTTTAAGTTAGTCAACAGTGCATTGTAGCTGGCAGTTTCTCGCCTATGAGATTTTAAAACCAAACAATTGATTTGAAAATCGCATTGACGAGAGAGTGACAGTTACAAAGTGCAGTTGTCAACAGGTCCTCGCTATCGCAACTTAGATATACATGTCCTATCAATGATGTTGAGCACTCTTTTCTTATAAATATAAGTATTATTTCATCACAATTATATATATATATATAATAATATATTATATATATATATATTATATATATATATTAACCACCCGGTTAATTAATCCCCACCCATAAAACCGAAAATTTTTCAGAAAGATTGTATATAAACCTCTATGAATTTTCTGTTTACCATTTTCAATAAAGTTAGCGGTCTGATGAAACTCATAGGTACACACAGATACCTGAATTATATAATATATATATATATATATATATTATATAATATATATATATATAACAGCAAAACTGACGATTTTAAGCACCGTTCTTTACCAAATGCCGCTACAGAATGGGTGTCAATATTTTTTAAACATCCTGTACTATGTTATATCATGTTTGTCTAATATAATTTAACATTGACTGTAACGCTTCAAAAAAAACTTAAAGTAGAAAAAAGAAGAGGAAAAAAGATAAAATTCAACGAAATGAAAAATGGGAAGCTTATTGAATTTTTTAATTCTATATTTTTATCGTTTTTACATCGATCAGTAAAGTCCTCCGTCGATTTTCATAAAGAAACGCGATAAATATCCTCATTTAAATTTCGATATTTGTTTAGATCAGCACAATAAATTGAATTCCCGCGGCAATGTATCAAAATAAATAGAAAATTAATGTTTACCATCATCAGATAAAAGAAAGTTTCAGTCATTTGCTTCATTTTATTACTGCACAATTAAATCCCAAAACTACGCCTTCAACTCAATAAAATACACCCATCGGCCATATGTCTGATTTTTTTAGACTTTTGCGTGCGATCTTGAATAAGTTTGAGGAAATAACACCCCACAAGGAAGCAGCTGTACGGCCACCTGCCACCCTATCTCACACACCATCCGAGTGAGACGAACAAGACATGCTGGACAACCACAGTCAACCACAAATCAACCACAGACACCGTGTTTCGGCGTTTCACGCCTCTTCAATGTGGCTAGACACAACAATTACCTCTGACCAGGAGTGAAACCCGACTGACTTGTCCGCCTGATTCGTTAATCTCTCGGCCATTTGACAGCTGCCGTAAAGGGGTGGTGTTTAAACTATTAAATACATACATTTGTTTAAATATTTTACGATCACCAGAGAGATCCAGTCTGTAAACAGACGATCATTGTTTTATAGATGCTGGCAGTGAAAATTAATTTAAGTCACCCCTAGAGAGCTCTAGCGAGTTTTTGGGAGCATATAATAAGTCATCCACAAACACCGTGTTTCGACGTTTCATGTCTCTTCGTTGTGGCTAGACAATGAAAAGTAACAGATAGGGTACATCTGAAAAACGTGATAATTAATATATATATATATATATATATATATAATATATATATATGTGTGTGTGTGTGTGTGTGTGTGTGTGTGTGTGTGTGTGTGAGAGAGAGAGGGAGAGAGAGAGAGAGAGAGAGAGAGAGAGAATGATTGAAAGTTTAGGAAATACGGATAAAACACAAAAATATCGAGGCGATATATTATTTCAACGAAGTTGTTTTGTGTTTTACCTGCATTTCCTAAACTTTCAAAACACACACACACACACACACACACACACACACACACACACACATACATATTTTTTGGCGAGATTGTGTGCTTAGTCATACCTAATTTGTTAATTGATTAATTATAATTGTTTACGTTATACATTTAAACCGATATGCACGCCCAATTCATTAATTATAATTAATTAATTAACAAATTAGGTATGACTTTAATTAAGCACATGATCTCCCAAAAAATTGTCGGCTATCGCCATTTCAAACGCATTGTTTGTCCACTTCACACACACACACACACACACACACACACACACACATATATATATATATATTATATATATATATATATATATATATATTAATTATCAATTCACTGGCCGATAATAATTTTTAGTTTGACAGAAACCTCTCTCGTCTTGCGCTTCGTGTGCCTTCGTAAATAACAAGAAGCAATATATTCCATAGATCTACAAACAGTTGGTCAATTATTTTAACATAAATATCACTTTGTTTGGCAATTTTACGAAGCCGTAATGAAAGACATAATTGGTCATTACTTCCAAATATGATTAACTAATGTTCCCGCCTGTAATAAGCGGCGCAGTTTACGCCAATAATGGCAGGGGGAAATAGAAATATCAATGAAATATTGTGAAATATGTTGCCATGGCTACTCTCATAAATCATTATTTTATGAATAACTTATTTACTTAGTGTGTCTAGACATTCACTTGCCGTGAAATTATTAAATTATTTGGTTTATAACTGCTAGTTGCTGCTGTGTGTTGATTTTAACCAAACGTGTCTAAGTTCGATTCTCACGAACTGCTCGTTAATTTGACTCGGTTGCATATTTATCTAATCGTAGAAAATAGGTCAATTATGTTTCCTAACTAACTAGGCTCTTTAATCTTGGTTAGCCAACTGGTTTGCTAGAAGGAAATATCTGAATTAAAACCTGCTGAATTCCGGTTAAAAACTAACGGACACGGTGACATATGTTCAAACCAGGATGAGGCTGGTTGCAATTCACTTAGCATTAATACTCTTAGGAAATGGATGCATTCAATTATTCTTCATCTAGCTATGGGTAAATAGTAGGATAAACAGAAACCAATGCTTTCAGTGTGACTATACCATCATAATAACTAGGATAATAAGTAGGAAGTGCGTGGTGTAATGGTTAAAGTCATGGGAAACGGACTTGTTGCTCCGAGTTCAAATCCTGGACGTGGTAATTGCATTTCATTTAGCACTAATATCCTTGGGAAAGGTATGAATCCTACTCTCCCTCCAGCTATGGGTAAAATAGTAGGGCAGACTGGGCTCTTTAACCTTGGTTAGGCAACCGGTCTAGGAGAAGGAAAACTCTGAATTCAAACCTGCTGAACTCCGCTTAAGAAATTGACCTTGTGTCGCATCCTGCTCGTGCGGAGGGGTTGCTAAATATATACCATAATAATAACTACACAAGGATGCTGCCTGCTGTTTTGAATTAATACTGGAAGAAGTACTCTAAAAAACAGCAGCTGTATGACCACTTACCTTCCGTCTTACAAACGTAATGGCTATTGTGCTTAACTGCAACATCCTCGGTAGCGAGTTCAAACTCCAGTCGCGCTATTACGTTCCCATTAGGACTAGTACAATTCATGTCAGATGAACATAAAGTCCGATCATTTTATAGAGCAACGTACTAACTGAAGCTCATGCAGTGGCCAGTGTAAAATTGTGTGTATTCTGTCGGCATCCCTCTTTTGAGGCGCCTCAGGCACCGGTAAATAAACCCAGCCCTGCCTATTTAAACGAGGGGGAGGTGATGCCAGCGAGAATCGCCCCTTACCCTTTGCAAAGGTGTGTAACCCCTTATACTTACACAGTTATTGGGTAAATTGTACCTGTTCTTCTACAAGGATGGTCTTTGGCATTATATAAACCACCAAGTTATTTATTTTCCTGACCCCCCCCCCCAACAGGCCGGAATATAAACCAAGATGGTTGATATGGAATAAACTAAACCTTAAAAATTGACCTTGTGTCGCATCCTGATCGTGTAGAGGAGTTTTGTCTTATAGAGAAAGAATACAATGATTATCTTCGTAGAAAATGAATTCGACCAACCGAGTTCAAATTCTTAAAATTTATTGGTTGGTTGATTTTAACGACACGACAGTATGTGTATGGTTATTTTATGCCAAGGGGTTAGGGATCCGCTTTCATCGTATTACATAACCTGTGTAGCTGCTTCGTTAGTGTGTGTGTCTGTGTGTGTGTGTGTGTGTGTGTGTGTGTGTGTATGATTTGTTTTGTTTTTTAGGGTTTTGCACATGGTCCTATCTAATACAAATATATCTTAGACAGATCATCGCTAGGTAACCTGTTTAGAAGAAGGAAAACTCTTAAACTCCGCTTTAAGAAATTGACCATGTGTTTCATTCAGCTCGTGGGGAGAGCTTGGTAAAATATATATATAATATATATATATATATATATATATATATATATATATATATATATATTATATATATTATATATACACACACACACACACACACACATATATATATATATATATATATATATATAAATATATATATATATATTATATATATATATATATATATAATATATATCGTGGGTGGGATACCAGGTAAATTGATATTAGGATGATTCTAAGCTGGTCCTTTCTTCCAACGGTAAAATGTTAAAGAGTTCAGGTCCGATTTGAGTGCTCGATAGTTAATTTTTTATGGTATACCATTCTCAATAAAGATTGCAGTCTGATGAAACTCATGGGTATATTTTGATACCTATGAGCGGAAATGTTTTTTTTTCTTTACTATAATATATATATATATATATATATATATATATATATATACCAATTATTTCCTAAAATTTCAATGGGTTATGTTTATGTGGATGAATTATTTTAGGGGGATCAAGGTTTGTGGATTTTTACATTAGCTGAATGATAGAACGCAGCTCATCTTGTTTATTTAGTGCATTTCGCAGAATAAAACTCCCTTTAGAGACAGAGTTTTGTGGCATTAGGGAGTCATTCAAACAGGTTTATGGGTATACAAGTCACTTTAATCTCTTTGCTTGCTCTAAACCAGGTGTTCCCAAACTTTTTTTTTTTTGTCATTCCTCATCTAATCCCCGCTAGAATGCTGATGTCCCCCATGTAGTAATATATAATTTTTATAATTTAAAAATGAATTCCGTTTGAGCTGAAGAAGGTGAAAACGCCAATACCTTGATTTAACCCTGCTTCAAAATAACAACATATCTATGAAAAGGAAAAATGAAAGATAGAAAGTAAAGAGAGAAAATATTTATATAGATATTTCAATTAATTTATTGAAATATTTGTGTACAATAAAATAAGATTTGGTTTGGTTTGTTTTACGGCATATCAACCTCAGGGTGTCATTTAATGCCGGCAAAGTTCTGAGATAAACTCAGTTTTTTTTATTTAACCCATAGATGAGACCCTAACAGGTACTACCACTACGGGTCAGAGTGGGCCAGTGAGCAATGGTGATGAAGCTCCACATTCCCCAAACATCCACAACTGGAATCTCACCATCAGATAGAGTTTAACGTCATTCCTCGGATATAAAGACCCTCAGCCACCGCCTTCTAGCACCCATATGATAAAAAGGGTGGGCGCTTGCCATAAGGGAAATAGGTTGGGGCAATCATATAGGTGCTAGGGCTTGATGTGATCAGCCGATTGATTTGAGGGGGCCTCTCCGGGTACCTATCAAATGAAAAATACTATTTGAGGTTACCTCAAGACAAGTAGAATAAAATTAGTGAGACCTTTGTGCTTCATGTCAGCCTCAAAGAAATTTTTATTAGGCACTGTTTTAGTCAGCTTCAGTCTTGAATCTCCTTGTTCAAAAATATCCAGCCGATTTCTAGTTTTGTAGCAAATCATTTACAGAACTAAAGCCGCCTTCAGCTAAATATGAAAATGGGGACGGTAACAACAGTTTTCCTGTAAAGGTGATTGAAAATAGAATTGAAAATTTACACCCAAACCTTTTTGGTCTCAATTACACCCCCCATCTTAAAAAACACGTTAGTCTCAATTGCACCCCCATCTTAAAAACCTCGTTAGTCTCAATTGCACCCCCATCTTAAAAACCTCGTTAGTCTCAATTGCACCCCTCGTCTTAAAACCACGTTCGTCTCAATTGCATCCCTCATCTTAAAAACCACGTTCGTCCAATACACCCATCTTAAAACCGTTCGTCCCAATTACACCCCCATCTTAAAAACCACGTTCGTCTCAATTGCACCTCTGATCTTAAAAACCGTTCGTCCCAATTACACCCCCATCGTAAAAACCTCGTTACTCTCAATTGCACCCCATCGTAAAACCTCGTTACTCTCAATTGCACCGCCATCTTAAAAAACACTTTGGTCTCAATTGCCCCCTCTTAAGAAACACTTTGAGATCCACTGCCCTAAATCATGATCTCAGCATAATGGTGAGCGTGATTTTAGAAGCACAATGTTCGGTTAAGTGCATATTATATAAGTTCTTTGTCTTTAATAACAAGCTCAGTCGATCGAACCGCCATATTCTAATTATCTTAGTTTTGTCAGAAATCATTTACACATGAGTTTATTGATCGATTCTTGAGTGATTTGGTGTTTTTCATAAAGAAACAAAGACCTTAATTATTTAAGTGTTCCTCGTATTTTCCAATCTGTTTCTGCTCTTCGGTTTACATTCAGATAATTAATGTACCGTACTGTTATTTATTTATCTATTTTTGATGCTGGGTGAGCAGAACTAAATATTAAAGACATATTCAATAGAAATTTCTACTCTTCACCAGGATAAAAAACCTCTCTGTTCATAAATGACATCATATCTTAACTTTTTCTTCGACATTTTTTTATTTTATTTTTTGTTATCTATTTTTTTTATATTTAAGATTCGGATAGTTGACGTATAGTTATTTCTTCATTTCGGTCTTATTCATTCAATAGCTTAAAAGCCATTGCATATGGCGGCAATTAAGGTAGCTCCTATGGAGCGCTCTAGATTAGGACGTCGACCCAGCAATGATACATCACGTATTGTTTACATATCAAATCTTATTAAAATTGAACAATATTTTTAAAATTATGTTTTCATAAAAAGCAATGATATAATTTGGCGATTTGGAACATATTTCAAATTTTACATGATTAATAGGTGGCCTATTAAATATGTACAATAAGTATGGCTTAAATTCAAATCTAAAGGTTATGGAAAAACAGGAAAATGATTGACACGTTTTAACCCTGTGTTGATCTACTCTTCCGGTTTGCCAGCAGAAATGTGAGAAAGTGTTTGAGAAAGTCAGATTGTAGTTGGGCGCTGAACAAGACAGATCGTAATGGCGCTCTGTCTTTTAAAACTAAATTCTCGCGCGTGTGTTTGTTGATCTGAGATTTATCTTATAAAATAATAAAGAGCTCTGAACAAAGCAAAGTATTGGGTCCGTTAACTAAAACAAATAACAACACAAGACATCCCAGTATCAAGTACAGAACATCCAGCCCAGGTTAGAAGAACATCTGTCTGCCCAGAGAAGATAGCAGAATTACATAGAGACGTTTTTTTTATTTCATTTTGAGTATTCAAATCTTTTTAAACTCATTGTTTAAAATATTTTAAAGATATCCTTTTTATCTATCTAACCCATTCATGGGACCCTGAATGGTACTACCACTCCAGGTCGGAGTAGACCTGTGCGTAATAGGAGTTTACCTGAGATGATAAGATGCCAAAATAAACCTTTTCTGTCGAAATGAATTGAGACAGGGAATATCAAAAGGTAGAAAATACTGAATTCATTAATGAAGGAACTGACACTGTAATGTTTATGATTTTCATATGTTGGATGTTCACAATTATAAATTTACCCAAAAATCTTCCTTTCGATCAGGATGTGGCAAAAGCGTAATTATTATGGTCTACGGAAAATTTGGAAATTTCTAGGAGAAGGGGAGGAAGAAGAAATAAGAACAAACAAAGGTTAAAATGTGGAAGAGTAAACACTAAGAGGGGTGCAAGTAATTTGACCGAAGAATGACCCCGGAACTAGAGTTAAAAATAAAAACGGAAGTTCCGGGTTTTGACCGGAACCGGGTGTGACGCCGGGACGAGAAACGGGAGAAAAGAAAATCTGCCTCTTTTCCTTTCGGCGATAGTGGGCGTCAGACGTGCTCCTGGTCCCTCGTGTGGGTGTGGGACAGCGGTAAAAAGCATAATACAAGGAAGATAGGATAATTTGACGAAACTCCCTCTTTCTCTCTGTCTTCCTTTCTCTCTGAGGAAGAGCCCACAAGCCTGGAAATAAATGCCAAGCCCCTTGTGACTATACAATTTGCGTGTATCTTGTACCTTGACCTAACGGCTACTAATAACGGCAACTGCTACTACAACTTGAGTTGGCCTACGCGACACATATTGCCATGTTACATATATAGATTTGGTACCGAGAACATACCGCTATACTACATTAATCTTCAACAGGAATACAACTCTACAGCAACATAAGACGTCCCAGTATTAATTACAGAAGATCCAGCCCAGATATCAAGATAAAAGATAACAGAGAGACAAACCCATCTACTCAGAACTATGGAAGAAGATACACAAGATAAGTATAAAGAACATAAGTATATCTGTATACAACCGTGGGTATGCAGGTGTACTCTACTCTACTCTGCTACACTATACGTTAGATCCGACTCAGGATGAGTATGGTGTGCAACATGAAGCTGAAAGATAAATACATTTTTTGTTTTCCCTTTCAAGGTCAGTACTAATAGATTATTTCTAAATTATTTGTAAAAAATCAACAAAAAAATCACTGAAAACAATCACAACAATTAAAACATAGGTATCCAAACTTTCAGAATTGTAGGTTTAGATTCAGCTCGGAATTTTTGTGAGTTGCTCGCGGGGTAGGCTTAATTCAAAAATTGTATAGTATTTTGGGCTGTGACTTGAAAACCTGGTTTATTCTCCAGTGCCTGGGGTCCTTCAAAAGGTGAATGTCGAAAGGATTTAACCGTTTCTTGCACTGCATGAGCTTTGGTTTGTTCGCGGCTCCCTACGGAGGTCAGAAAAATATTTACCTTAGACAAGCGCTGGATTTTTTTTTTTGAAATATCAATTCCTTAAGACATCCGTGTCAGTGAAAACATCAGTCTTTTTTTTTTTTTCTCTCTCAATTCCTCATATCGTCTATCACTTACAACAACAACCCTGTTGACTCGTGTTTTAGAAAATACCGATTGCATCTCTGCAGAAGGGTAAAAACAACCAAATGGAGCTACCTGTTGGCCGTGGGTGGCGACCCATGATTCTTATGGATGGTACCCTGGTTGCTGAGTTGTCCATGATATGCAACAATTCCTTTTGGTCCTTACTTAAGCTAGATGGGCGATTGGAGAAGCCCCCTCTGTTCAATAGGCTGGTCACGTCAAACCTTATCTCCTGTATGATTGTCCCAACCCTATTGCGCTTATAGAAATCCCCAGCCCTTTTTAACATATATGTGCTAGAAGGCGGTTTTGGGGGGTCTTAATATCCTCGGCACGACGCTAAACTCAATCTAATGGTAACGTTTAAATTCTGGAGCTCTTGGGAATGTGGATTATCCCTTGATCACCATAACTCCTAGATCCACTGTGACTCGTAGTGGTGGTACCTGTTAGGGTCCAATCTATGTGTTAAATAGAAAAAAATAAGTTTAAACAAAATGTTTTTAAAAAAATGAGTTTAAAAAAGTTAAATACCCATCAGGATGAATGAAAAATATCTTCAGCATAAAATATCCCAACAAGGGTTGACATGCTGTAAAATCCAACCAACCATTGAGTGCTTCCTAGTGCCATCTCTTTAGGAGGCAAAAATCACCTTATACATCATTAGGTTATATGTTAGGGTCCCATCTTGAGTGGAATAGAAAAACATAGGGTTAAAGTTATATGTTAAAAAATTAGTTTAAAAGATTGAGTCGGAACATCAAAAATGAATCAACAAAAACGTCTTCGGCATAAAATGACCCAATGGGTTGACATGCCGTAAAATCCAACCAACCAAGCCAACCAACCAAACTGCTATTCCCAATTGGGGAAATAACTGACACTCGTTGATAATCCCATGGGGTTCTTTTAGAGCAAAATAAAAAAATGTATGGACATCTTTTCTATGGAAATATCTGTCGATTTTGATGGATCCATAGACAGTTTATTCATAACACTTTGAGTATTTTCTTAAATCATTTTGTGCATTTATCTATCGACGACATGATTTCAATGAAATATTCACCAATATTTACATTTCTATTGAATTCTTATATATAAGCCAATATTTTTTGTATTTTTACTGGAATATTTAGTAAAAGAAAAAAAAAAGACAAATTCATTTTTTTCATAAATTTCTTAACATACTTTTATTTTTCTATATTGATATATGCAGAAAAATATTCCCGTATATTTTCAATTTCAATTTCATATTTTATTTTTTTAGGATTTTAAACGTTGTTAGTTTTGTATTATTATGGTTTGTATTTTTCTTTCTTACTCCGAGGTTTCCTGTTTAAAGATTCAGCTCAGTGAGAAATAAAACGTAGAAGATGTGACATATTTATATAGAGGAAATATTATACTGCACACTACCCTTATTATATTACCCTCGGGAATTTACGAGGCCATGATGACTAATTTGGCGTTATACCGGGTGGATTACATGCAAAGTGTATCACTAATTAGTTCAAGCTTATCATAATTTAATAAAACTTTTCTTACGACTTTATCCTCAGAACTCTATCTTACTTTAGGCACCATTACATTTAGGGTTTACTAATTTTGTTTATTTAATATAATATACTGCAGTCTTCGTGGGCTGTTGCTTTAAACTAATATCCGACAAAATTTTCTGTGAATATTAATTTAAAAATGCCGTTAGATCGTATATCATTAAATAGGCCGTCGAACGAGAGTTTGTTACGATTTTTGTGGCCTTTTTATGCAAGTGAGAGCACTTTGCAATGGAGATCCCTTGTATTCCATGGTGTTAGGCTGAATCCTTAGGTTGTTACTTAGTGAAGAATCCTTGTTTTAAGCAGAGTTCTTGGTTGTTTCTTGGTGTTAAGCGGATCCTTGTGTTAAGCAGAGTCTTTGGTTGCTGATCCGTTCTTCGTGTCGAATACGTGTAAATGAACGGCTTTCAAGATCGGCGATTAAATAGTTAACTAACCACGTATTCGAGCGTGTTGATAGACTGGCTTTAATCCACATGCCCAGGTAGAGCCTATAAGTTTAAATGGTGGCCTACAGCACGCCTTATTTCCCGAAATAATCCAACAAAGTTTACTATGTATATCTATTTATCTCAGTCGGTAGAGCACCCCCTAGGAACCACCTACTCAGCGCATGATTAGCACAGATTAGTCAAACTGATCTGTGCGGCAAAGTGGCGAGCTGACGGTAAGTGTGTCGCTCCACTCAGCAAAAATAATCTAGCGCTAGCGAAAAGGGGATAGACTCCGTTGATGCAGACAGGAGGCCACTCCGCCAGCTTTATTACTTTTATCAATCTATCTACGAGGGTAATACCAAAGGTAAGGTCTCCAAAGTGTTCAGAACGCAGAGAGACTGTTCGTGCGGTAATTGGCAACACCTTTTGTGTTTGTTAACAATGCTGTGGTCTGGATGGTCTAGATTCTTTCTCTGATTTCCAATCCCTCCTATATTTTATTTTCCAAACTATTTGAGATTATTTCCACCAACTACAATTGGTATCACATTTACCCTCATGTTCTAGAGTTTATTGATTTCCTTGACAATGTATTATTTTTATTTTCATTTATTATCATTATGAGATTTTCACACCTGCCGTAGCCAGTGGTTCACAGGAGGCTGAGTGACAGCAAGTCTACTCAGATCTCCAGGACTCTTCTGAGTATTATTATTATTTTATGGCCTATCGATGATATTGAGTAATATTTATTATCAAGATGACAACGGCTTGTGATGTGACTTGATATACCTCTGTTAATACTGGCGATATTTACGTGAAACATTCAGTTACTACTTCTCTTACCTTTCCAAAGATAATAGGTGAGGACAAAATCAAATGGTTAATGTCTGTATTTCATCATGTGCCTCCAAAAATTGTAAATAACTTTATATAGTTTTTTTTTTTTTAGTTATAGTTTATGAAGCCAGAATGTTTAACTATTAAAGAAAAATTTTTGAGTCTTCTTTTTTATTAGTTCATTTACACTAATTAAAAAACATAAACAAAAAATAAATGAATAAGTAAAAAACATGAGTAGAAATACTCTAAGTAGGCTAATAAATAATTTGTTATAACATATTTGATAATATATGATAATAATTTGATAAGATATGATATAAGTAATAGTTTATGAAGCCATAATGTTTAACTACTAATGAAAAATATTTTGCGTCTTATATGTTATTAGTTAATTTACTGCTAAGAATTTACCTAAAAATAGAACTGGAATAATAAGCGAATTGTCTTCCGGGAATATAAAAAAAGTAAATAATTTCATATAAGATTTTTGATAATATATGATGATAATTTGATATAATATTATATAAGTTATGGTCTAAGAAGCTTAAATGTTTAACAATTAAAGAAAAATGTTTTGCGTTTTATTTGTTATTAGTTAATTTACTGCTAATTAAAAAAACATTAGTAACCACACTCTAAGTAGGCTAATACCATAATTCATTCCAGGGAGAGTAGTATATTTATGGCATCCACTCAATGATGCAACTTAATATATCTATGTTAATACTGGACCGATTTACGTGAAACTTCCAGTATCTACATCTTTGACCTTCCCAACAATGATAGGTGGAAAAAATATGAAAAGATTAATGTTTGCAAGTACTTAAAGCACCTGGTTTTCTGGTTTTTATAATTAGTGTCACACCTCGAGGAGGTGAAGTAAGAGTAAACGCTCCTCTTGAACACATTCTTGAAGTGTGTTTTCTTTGTTTTTATTTATTCATTTATTTTTATTTATCACCTGGATTTGCAACTACTTCCTGAACTCATTTTCTACTCAATCATTTTCCAAGTATAAGGCGCAGGTTTAGTCACTAGATAATGTTTGTGATAAAACAGTAATTATACCTTGTTGGACTCAAGGCATAAACATTATTACAAATAATGTACTATAAGGTGTATAAGGCAAGGAAACTAATCAATACACATGAAATGTAACACGTTGATAAAAACAGACAAGCATTATATGATTCAAATAATAATAATAATAATAATAATAATAATAATAATAATTTGAGATAAAGACGGATCACCCTATCCCAGTCAGAAGACCAGACCTAGTGTTGATTAACAAAAAAAATGAGAACGTGTCAACTGGTGGACTTTGCGGTTCAAGCAGATCACAGGGTAAAGTTGAAGGAAAACGAAAAAATTGATAAATACATGGACCTTGCCAGAGAATTGAAAAAGCTGTGGAATATGAGAGTGAAAGTGATACCAATTGTAGTTGGTGCTCTTGGAATGGTACCAATAAACTTGGAAAAAAAGACTGAAGGGTCTGGAAATCCGAGGAAGAATTTAGACCATCCAGACTACTGCACTGCTGCAATCGGCTAGAATACTCAGAAGAGTCCCGGAGGCGTGAGGAGACTTGTTGTCACTCAGCCTCCGCTGATGTGAAAAACTCATAGGATGATTATCAACAAAAAATACTAGGTCGGTCGGATAGGCCCTCTCCGATCAAGCGGCTGGCCACATCAAGCCCTAGCACCTATGATTGTCCCAACCTTATTGCCCTTATATCAAGCCCTATCCCTTTTTATCATACATGTGCTAGAAGGCGATGCCTGAGAGTCTTAATGTCCTGGGTATGATGTTAAACTCTATCTGATGGTGAGGTTCTAGTTCTGGGGAATGTGGAATTCCCCTTTATCACCATTTCTCTTAGGTCTACTTTGACCCGGAATGGTAGTATCTGTTAGGGTACCATAGAAAAAAAAAGTTTTAAAAATGTGTTTAAAAAATTGAGTAACTTTAAAAAATTAATAAAACAAAAGTTTTTCAGCTTAGAATGACCCAATGGGGGGCATGCCGTAAAACCCAACCAGCCAATCAACAACCAACAGAGACACGTTGAATTATTACTCGTAATCCCATATCTGTAACTCAGCAGGTGACATTTTGCATAACCATATTGTATTCCAATAATGTACACGACCCGTTGCATCAGAATTTACCAGTAGCATGTGATTATATTCTATTGCAAATGAAAATCTATTCATCAACCAAGAAAAGGTCAAAAATGGTGTTTCTGAAATAAAAATTGCTTTCTAATTTCTGGAGGCACGTGGTCAAATGGTTAGAGTCGTAGGAAATGGACTCGTCGACCCGAGTTCAATTCCTTGACGAAACTGTTTGCATTTCACTTAGCGCTAATACGCTTGGGAAAGGTATGAATCCAATTCTCCCTCAAGCTGTGGATAAATAGCAGGACAGACTGGGCTCTTTAAGCATGGCTAGGTAAGCAGTCTAGGAGAAGGAAAACTCTGAATTCAAACCTGTTAAAATCCGTTTAAGAAATTGACTTGTGTCACATCCAGCTCGTGCGGAGGGGTTGGTAAATATATATATATATATATTACTTTCTAATCAGTCTCCCGATTTTCTAGACACACGTTGCGACTAACTTTTTGGAAAAAATGTCTTTAGTAATACGGTCGCCATGAAACTTTTAGCAAGTCATTGTGAATCAAAAAGCAGAGCTGTGACCTTTACTTACGAAGATGTAACAGATATCTCTCTACTAGGAATTTTGCATATCAATCTAATAAGAATTGTGCATATATTTCTACGGAGAATTGCATATAAAAACATGACAAAATGTTGCATACTATGCTATTTAAGAAATACGCATACTAATCTATTAAAAATTGCGTACACCATCTCTTCTTATTATAATGGAGATTGTGTGTTTTATGTCTGTAACCAAACTATTCCACTACTCTAGTCACAATTCCTTTTAGTTATTTACGTCTCATTTTTCATGATTTTATTTCATTTATGCCTCAATTATGAATAAAATTGTTTTACATAATTAACACTGTTGGATTTATCTACATACTATTAACATGCAATTGTATTTATTTATATACAACAAAATAGCGGTTTACTGTTGAACGAGAGGGCTTAAAACATTTTTTTAAATAAATATGTAATTAAAAGTAAAGTCGTCGGGGTGGCCTAAAGTTGGTATCAGCCAATCAGCGAGGGAGTCAATCCCCTTGTCACTAGCGCTAGACCAAGGAGATTATTTCAGCATCTGAGGTGGAGCGCTACACCTACCATCACCTCCTTACTTTACCGCACAGATCCTTGTGCTACTCATACGCAGTTCATGATCTCTAATATTATTGTTTTAATCAGTTCTCACTTGTATTAAGATCAATCCTATGAATGATTTGTGTAGAAATCAATTAAAATATAATTAAAATAAGTGTAAACTTTTTATATGCATTCTTTCTAATTTAATATATTTCATCAGATTACAACTTAAATACTTACGACCGGAGGGCGCATATTTTTGCTAGTTTAGTTAAGATATTATAAGATCACTAATCAGTTCTCACTTGTAGATAATTTTCTAAATCACTTTTTAATCAAAATTCCATCAAATTAAAAAAACTATTTTTATATCAAGTCAAAATCAACCCGTGGCTTCTACTTGTGAAAATGTAACAGGTCATTAGGGGCCATGTGAACGTAGTGTTATTTCAAGAAGTGGTAACCAGTTCGTCGTCTTTTTGTTGTTTTTTTTTACGGCATATCAACCTGGGGGGGGGGTCATTTAATGCCGACAAAGGTTTGAAATGAATTCATTCTTGATGGGGACTCAATTTTTTTAATAAATACATTATTTTCTATTTAACGCATAGATGGAACGCTAACATGTGCTACCACTCCGGGTCAGAGTGGCCTTGGGAGTAATTGTGATCAAGGGGTACTCCACATATCCCAGAGCTCCAGATTTGGATCTTCACCATCAGATAGAGTTTATCGTCAAACCCAGGACATGAAGACCCTCAGACACCGTCTCCTAGCACCCAAATGATAAAAAGGGTGGGGATTTGCCATAAGGGCAATAAGTTTGGGACAATCATATAGTTGCTAGGGTTTGACGTGACCAGCCGATTCATCGGAGGGGGGACACTCCGAGTACCCGTCTAGCCAAAGGAAGAGCCTAAGTAGAATGTGCATGTCATTGACTGCTCATCCACGAGGATTCCGTACTTAAGCATCACGACTCGCCATCCACGGCCAACAGGTGGCCACTCTGGTGGGGTCTCACCCCTTTGCAGAGGTACAGTTGGTGTATTCTAAATCCCTAGCCGACAGGGCTACCAGATCTTCATCACTTTATTGTTAGCCACATTATTTTGAAGGATATGAAGTGGATTTATAATGAAATTGATAATAAATCATAAAAAAAATGCACATTAAATCTACATACATGACAAATCGAATTTGTATCAAAATTCCATCGATAATCAAAGACACATCTGTGAAGTTAAATTATAGTAACAATTTTCAATTCGTTGTAAATCACAATGATACCCAACTCTACAACCCCACCTCTAATGGTTTGAGCTCACTGAAAATGGAACTTTCTAGTGGCCGCTAATTACGCTAAAATTGCATAGCTTTCCCCAGCCAGCAACTATAGCTCTGTCTCTATCAGTACATTCTCTTTCTCAAAGTGGGTCATGGAGATGGCTCGGAACTAAGTCGGCTTCTCTAGCCGCACTAATGTGGACTGAAACGACGTATCAGGGCAGTATGTGGATGATAATATATATATATATATATATATATATATATATATATATATATATATATATTAATAATGGAGATTCGCTTCCGGTTTTTGTCTGTAACAAAAACTACGTCACTGCTTACGTCACACTACCTAAAATCGTCATAACATAGAATAGATACACTCAAAATTTGAGCATGCAATGTTAAACAGTCCTCATTGTTTTTTAAAACAAGTTTTAATAAATACATTACTGGTATTATCTATCTATCTATAGTTTGTTTTATTTTAATATATATTTTAAGTTATCAGAACTAAGTTTCCATTTCAATTTTTTTAATTTTTTACTCCTTTAACAAATTTGATGATTTTACTTTACTTATGATACAAACACTGATATTAAATTTTCATCTCCCATCCCCTCAGGCAATATTTATTTTACGTCTCCCAGAGGGTGTTTTTTTTAATTTTGCTAGTATATATATATATGGAGAAAAGTATACTAAAAAGGAATCTTATTCTGGAAGGAAGTTTATTACTGGTGATAATGGCGACGCTATAACGTTTCGGTCATTCAGACCTTCTTCAGGACCCGAGATGGGATCTTGTATTGAAGGATATATATGTATGTGGGGAAAACTAGACAGATTATCAAAAAGTGATAATCTGTCTAGTTTTCTCCACATACTGTCGGATTGATATCCTCATTTTACTCCCATATATATATATATATATATATATATATATATATATATATATATATATATATATATGAGTCAGACACTATCTACCTAGGTTTCACCCGAATGGTTCTTGATGATAATTCTGACTGAAGGAGGTTGTCACAAACGTTTTTATTGATGTGTCAGATATCTGATTAGTTAAAAAATTAGCATAAGTGTTTAAAAATTCCAAATTCGTAAGAATGTTTTGTTACAATTATTTTTTGGGTTTTTATTTTTAATTTATTTTATTTTTATTTTTATCTTTATTGGCCAAGGAGTGATGCTTTTTTATGTTTACACGGGTTTAGGACACCATGCTTTACTTAATGTATTGAGCACTTTCTACATATAAAACTTAGAAAACTCCCCCTCTGTTTTTTCTTCTGTCCAATACATACGATACTGATGATTATTTTCAGAAAGTACGGATGTGCCGGCCAGATGTCCGTTTGAAATTTTTTTTATTTTGAAAAACTGAATTACCTGAGTTTTTTCACACCAGTAGAGTTTAGAAGTAATATGTATATATATTATATATATATATATATATATATTATATATATATGTGTGTGTGTGTGTGTGTGTGTGTGTGTGTGTGTGTATACTATGCGATTTTGAAAACAAATTTGCAGCATTTTCAAAACATATTCTTAGTTTGGAAATTGCATAGGCGAGAAACTGTCAGCGTCGTTGACTTCATCCTAACTCAAATATACATGCTCTATCAATGATATAGAGCACTGTTTACTTTTGAATTTACCAAACTACATTACCAATATCAATTATATATATATATATATATATATATGAGAATATATATATATATATATATATATATGAAAATATATATATATATATATATATATATATATATATATATATATATATATATGTACATGCGGTGAGGAAATTAATCCAACAATATGAGAAGAAAATATTTTCAAAAATATAACAAACACAGTATGTTACGATCAGGGGAAACAATTTTATGTGTCAATACTTAAGTATTTCGGTATTAGACCATCATCAGGACACTGTTAAGGAATGTTTTTGTGAGGGACAAAATGAAAAATAACATCATATTCACACATTCTCTATACACTTAACATTTTTCATTTTCTCCCTCACAAAAACATTCCATAACAGTGTCCTGATAATGGTCTAATACCGAAATACTTAAGTATTGACACATAAAATTGCTTCCCCTGATCGTAACATCCTGTGTTTGTTATATTTTTGAAAATATTTTCTTCTCATATATATATATAATATATATATATATATATATATATAATTTAATATACCAAGCGTATTGGTAAATCCTTGCGGTGAGAAACATCCAGCAAATAGTTTGATTGTAAAAATATACTACCAAACATCAACCGAGGAGAGAAAAAAATTTTGAAAAAAAGAAAAGACCAAGATAATCGTACTAACAAAAAATAATCAATTGGTACAGTATTTGGCCAAAAGAAAAAAACAATTTATATGTATATATATGTATATAAGATATATATATATATATATATATATATATATATATATATATATATATTCATATAACCGCTAGGAGAAAGCTAATAAGTAAAAAGTGCTCGATACCTAAGTAGAGCCAATAATAATCATTATATTATCTTTATATATATTATATATATATATATATATATATATATATATATATATATATATATATATATAGGACAAGATTTATGATATTATGGTTTCTAACAATATCCGTCTATTCAGCATGCCTGTCAACATAGTCTCGATATCTTCCCCAGATGTCCTCAATAATATCATGTCTGCTTTTTTGATAAACATAATTCCCAGTAGTGTTAACAACTTTTAATTACATGCGTAAGATTCCCAAAATGTGTTGTCACCCATGATAAATAGCTGAAGACTGTTTGAAGCCATAATTTCGTAAAGATACTCTGTAGAAATATTCAGTTTTTAGAATTACCCACTCTATATATTTTCTTCTTTCGTGTACTGTATTTCACTTCTCTCCAGATAGTCTCTATTCTCTATACCTTAAGAAAGGGTTAGGGTTCATCCGAAATATTAGAATTAATCGAACCAGGGACAGAACAACTGGTGAATATTAAAATTCTGTTTTTTGTTCTTTTTTTTTTTTTTTTTCCAAGCTTCAAAATACAAAAAAAAAACGTTCACAAGAACAAAGTTTATACATAACATATGGAAGAGAAGTGTGTTAGAATTGGCAGGTTCATCTTTTCCGTGAAAAAAACTTCCTATAAAGAGATAAAAAGATTTTTAAAAATAAATAATAAAAAATAAATAATAAAAAATAAAAAATAAAGAATAAATAAAAATAAATAAAATATAAAAAAATAAACAGATTAATCTTAATACTATAATAATCATGAATAGAAATAAATTATTATTATTATTATTATTATTATTATTATTATTTGAGTTTTCACATCAGTGTTAGCTGATGGTCTTTCACTGGAGTCTGAGTGACAACAAGTCTCCTTAGGTCTCCAGGACTCTTCTGAGTATTCTGGCAGATTGCAGCAGTGCAGTGTTCTGAATGGTTTCAATCCTTCCTCTGATATCCAAACTTTCCAAACCCTTTTCTAATCCTTTTGGGACTGTTCCAAGTGCACCAACTACAATTGGTATAACTTTCACTTTCATATTCGATAACTTTTTCAGTTCTCTGGCAAGGTCCAGATATTTGTCAATTTTTTCATTTTCCTTTAACTTCACCCTGTGATCTGCTGGCACTGCAAAATCCACCAGTTGACAAGTTCTTTCTTTTTTGTTAATCAACACTAGGTCTGGTCTTCTTGCTGGGATAAGGTGATCCGTTTTAATTTCAAAGTCCCAGAGAATTTTGTGCGTTTCGTTCTCAAGAACAGATTCTGGTTTATGCATATACCATTTTGTTGTGTGGTCAAAATTTAATTTCTTGCATAATTCCCAGTGGATCACCTTCCCAACCCAGTCGTGTCTAGTTTTTTATTCTCGTTGTGCTAGTTTGCTACATTCGCAGAGTATATGGTTAACAGTCTCATCTCTATTACCGCAAAGTCTACATTTACTATTTTGTTGGGTCTTATCAATTTTCGCTTTGATGTAGTTTGTGCAGCAATTATAAGTGATTCTGTTTCTCTTTTGAGGTTTCCCTTTCTTCTTATTATTATCATTATTATTATTATTATTATTATTATTAAAATGATTATAATAATTATACCAACCAATTAAAATCAACAATACCATTATCGAATAATTAATACTATCAAAGAAATCCGCTATTATCCATATTAATAATTTCCAAGAATTGAATTCATATTATAATTCAACTATTATTTTATTAAAATTGTAGTAGAAATCTCCAATGTATTTATTAAAAGAAACATCCCATAATAGTAACAATAATCACAGCACAAACAAAATTATAGAAATATTAGATTCTTATTATTACTATCATTACAAATAGTACAACTACCATTATTAGTATTATTAATTATTACAGTAATTATTATTATTGTTATTATTCATAATCACTATTGTGATATACTTAGAGAATTTTGATACTATTAGAATATAAAATCATTACAACCATTTTAATCCATAGTCTTCATCCATTCAACAAATTATTCTCATCAATATTTTTAATACTAATTGCAATTATATCTAAAGGAATTCATTATTGATAACTGTAGTACATATTATAAAATTAATCGTAAATCATATCATCATATCAATTATTATTGCCAATAATCATTATTATCAATAATTACCAAAATACCATGAGATTTTGAGGATCCCAGGTGGAATCATCCCTTACTACCAATCATTTGGATACCTCTCTCTCTCTCACACACACACACACAAACACACACACACACACAACACACACACACACACAACACATATATATATATATATATATATATATATATATATATATATATATATATTTGATGACAGGGTTATAAATAATAGATGTACTGTTCGTTTTTTTAAGCATGAAAGAATAGTGAAACTAAGGATTCAAGTGTGCTAATATTCAAGAAATATGTACGTATATATGCATGGTTACACCTGTCATATGGGAGAGAATATGGAGGGTTGGAAATGTCAGACATGTGGTCGAATTTTGCTTTCATAGGAAATCTCTCCAGGGTCAATCCATGCAAATTCCAGGAACAAACAATGTGTCTTGTGCTATCTGTGGCAAGGTCTGTAAGTCAGCTTCTGGTCTTACGAGACATATGGTGGTGCATTACCATCACATTTGATCATCTGATTCATCTGAATCATCTGATTCAACGGGAAAGAAGTCCTTTCTATGTCATATTTGCATCAAACTTTCTGGATCTGCCGCAGGTTTGATGAATCATTTGAGGGCTCATCCAAGGAAGGGTTCTAGTGGTGGAGTTATAGGATTGTGAGGGACGGCTATGATCTGCAAAGATTATGCTATTGCTGTATGTATGTCCGGTAGAAACTTAGAAAATAAAACAACGACAAAGTAAATATAATATATATATATATACATTAACTATCGCCAGGTCTTACTTTTTGAGCAATAAAACAGAAAATTTGAATTATATTAATGGAAGAAAATAAAAGTTAAATAGTAACAGCTTGGAATTTTTTTCAGCATTTAATATTTTAAATAGGAGACATCAAATGTTCATTTCACAGTGCCTGTGCAATTTTTTCTGATATCCCACCAGACGAATCAACGCAATTTTTTTTTTCTATCTTTTTTTTTTTTTTTTTTTAATTAAAAAAAAAATTTTTTTGTATATAAGGATTTTGATGGGATATCCTGTGAGGATCCAACTCGTGATTAAGTAATAATGGATCTGGAGACTTTTTTACCTCTGCCCTCTGTCCAGGCGATGCCGGGTAACCACTTTTTGTAAAATAAACAAAAGCTGAAGATGGAAAAATGAAGACAGTTTTGAGAAGATACACAATTAAATTATCATTCATTCAATGTAATTGGCCTACCTACCTACCTATCTACCAATCTATCGATCTATTTATCTGCACAGCCGAACAGAAATTAAATAATCATTTATTCTATGTATTTGGCGTACCTACCTATATATTTATCTGTCTATCTGCACAGCCGAACAGAAATTAATATCACAATAGTTGTGAAAATAGGCTTTATTCGAATACTAGACTTATATTATTGACATATCTGTGTGTTTGGAGTAAATTTTACATATTGAAATATATTTGGAACAAATTTATATATAATGTTTCATCATGAATTCTATTGAACTACTTTTCTGAACATCATGTACACACATTTCAGTTGATTTAATATGAATGTGGCGGATTACTTTTACAAGCAATTTTTTTGATTGTATTGGGATTTCTATTCGTTCTCCATGTCTTTTATTCATTTAGTTGTTTTTTTTTTTGTTTTTCCTAGGTATATTTTTCTTTAATTCTATTCTCTATATAACAAAACAGCTAGCGTACATGATTACAGGCGCAAATATGGAGGTAAGTATTCTTCTCAATAGACAATAGCTGTGGTCGTCTTTCGCAATATAGCAGTCTATTAGTTTCCGGTAAAGCGAACGAAATTGTAAAACGGAAAATAGAAATAAATAATAGAACATTTTCACAAAAGACAATAAATTTAGATAACTGAGCGAAAGAAATTAAGATGGTGAATTGAGTGTCAGGTGTCTTGTATTAAGTAGAAATTATTTGTTTAAATGGGATGTCTGCGAAAAAAAGAAGAATTATGTGAAAGTTGTCAGGAAAGGCTATTACATTTTGTTTTAACAGTGCGGTTCGAAGGAAAGTTTTAATTTAATGTTTCTATAATTTAAAGGGGATATTTCTCTTGTCTCAATAAATACACAGAGAAAATGGTAATAAAATATATATATAGACAAAATATTACGAATGTTTCATATGTAGTACTGAGAGACAATTTCAGCGATTCTGAGTCAGATTCTTGCCCTGATGAGCTACAAAAGGAAACTCTTAGTAGGTATATCTGACTCATTAGGTTTAACTTTATTATTTGCTCTATTTGGGTATTGAGCAATTTTTACATTTTAGCTTTAGATAATCCTAGCGGTATATATATATATATATATATATATATATATATATATATATATATATATATATATATATGTGTGTGTGTGTGTGTGTGTGTGGTGTGTGTGTGTGTGTGTTTGTGTGTATTTTTTCTTTTGGCTAAGTGTTATAGTATTAATCGATTATTCTAGGTTTTTTTCTTCATTTTTCAATTTTTTCCCCATATAAAGTTTTGTAGTATATTTTTACTATCAAACTATTTGTCGTTTTTTTTATTACCGCAAGGGTTTACTAATAAGTATATATATTCTATATCTGTATATATATATATATATATATATATATATATATATATATATTTATGTGTGTGTGTGTATGTGTGTGTCTGAGTGTCTGTGCATGTGTGTGTGTGCGTCTGTATGCATATATATATATATATATCTATATATATATCTATATATATATATATATATATATATACATATATATATATATATAATAGTGAGAAAAATGAATATTTCTCCTGTATTACCTGTCTTTCTTTAAGAAATAAGAACACTCTGCTCTGATGACTTATTTTACATTTTTTCTATTATTATTATTATTATTATTATTATTATTATTATTTTATTTTATAACTAAGATAAATTTAAATAGAATACTGTATGTGTAAGCAAATTTCTGGTGGAAACACGTGACAGCATATAATAAATTTCATCTATACCAAAATATATTTTTCCATTCATCTTTGCGACACACACACACGAGCGCGCGCTCGCACATATATATATATATATATATATATATATATATATATATATATATATATATATATATATGTGTGTGTGTGTGTGTGTGTGTGTGTGTGTGTTCCTGATGGTATATGTATATGTGTGCGTAGTGAACACGTGAGAATAAAAAATCGTTAAAAACTTTTAGTATCATTGTATAATTGTATATATATATATATATATATATATATATATATATATATATATATATATATATATATATATATGTGTGTAATATGATGAAAAATTCCAAAAAACACAGGTTCAAATAAAATGAGTGATATTTGATATATTTAAACCTGTGTTTTTTCAAATTTTTCGTTATATTACATACCGTCGGATTCACTTCCATTTTTCTCTTCACACACACACACACACACACATATATATATATATATATATATATATATATATATGTGTGTGTGTGTGTGTGTGTGTGTGTGTGTGTGTGTGTGTTTGTGTGTGTACGAAAATTATTTCTACTAATTTGTAAATAAACATGAATTAAAAATATTTACCTACGTTCGCTTACAAATCAAACATACAAAAATAGATTTGACATTAAATAGCCCAAGCCGACGGGGCTGATTTCTGGGTATGCATTTCAGAGATGTGTATGTGTGTGTGTGAGTGTGTGTCTGTGTGCGTGAGTGCTTGCGTGTGTGTGTGCGTGCACGCGCGTGACTGTTCGTGCGTGCGCACGTCGACCATAGTTCGATTTTTTTAAGCGTGTATTTTATAAATAATTTACTCCGTTTCAGATTGGCTTTGAAAGACTTGATTTCAAATTAATGATTTTTTTTCACGTGAGGTAGCAAAACAGTCCAGACACATTGAATGGAAAAATTAGTTTAGCACAGCAGTCTCTCTGCCCAACCCCACGCCATTCATTTTTTTTTTTTTTTGTTGTACCGGACTAGCCTGTTAGCAAACATCTGCATATTCACTGCTGTCTGCATATGTATGTGGTGCATCCTACTTGTGCAATTAGACGTCCACTGGAAATTTAAATCTGTCAGAACGAATCAGCAGAAACCGCATCTCAATTGCATGAGAAGATTCAGCCGATTCTATCCCACTTGATTCCAAAACAATTTCTTAGACAATTTCTCAATTCTCGTAATCGTCATCTTACCATTCCACTTGTTCTGACGTTTTGGTAAATCGAATTATTTTATTATTTTTTGCTTGAATTACCTAGTCTGAAATATGGAAATAAAAGGTTTTAAAAAAATGGTCTTGAACGAATTTTGAAATTTAATCTCTTTTTATTTATTTTTTTTCTAACGTTAATTTTCTTTCTTTATTTATTTTTCGTTCTTTTTCTCCTCCCCTTTTTTTTGTTTACATGAAATTAACTACTGACAAGATTAGTTTTGGTGGAGATGACTACCCAACGATCGGAAGAGGTAATCAAAATAAAGTGGGGAGATATACTGGCGGTGGAGCGTTTCGGAAGTTGTCAGAAAGGTGCAATTCCGCAAGTTAAAATGAAGACAATATCTCTTGTAAGATACTCTGGACACTTCTTAAACTGGATAAAACAGGAATTTACACTTAGTTATTTTCCCACATTTCACCATGTCAGTTGAACACAAAGTCCGATTTACGAGGGGAATCACGCACAATCCGAAGCTCATGTGATGGCGTGTGTTAAAAATTGCGTATATTCCGCATCATTTCTCTTTTGGGGCCCCTCAGGTAATGGGCAATAAACCCAGCCCTGCCCTTCCCCGTTTAGACGTGAAATTATATATATATATATTATATATATATATATATATATATATATATATATATATATATTACAATATAGGTACAAGTGATAACCTACTCGAGTTTCACCATAAGGATCTTCAGGGTTAAATCCACTGAATTAATCGAGGTACCGATTAATTACAGTCGACTACACGTGTGTGCTCATCGCGTTAAACGGTTCGTTATGAGGAACGGTACTTCGATTAATTCAGTGGATTTAACCCTGAATATCGATATGGTGAAACTCGAGTAGGTTATCACTTATACCTATATTGTAATAAATTTGCTCTACTAACGTATTGAGCACTTTGTATTTGTTATATCGCTGACTTATCTCACTGAATTCTGCACCACCCTAACCATAGTGACCATATTCACCGGCAAGTCACCTTTTCCATTATATATATATATATATATATATATATAGAGAGAGAGAGAGAGAGAGAGAGAGATCAACGCCTCGTCATGGGAAGGATGCAAATCAAGTTCAATTTCGTAATTAGATTTAACAGTTTTGAATCTAAAACTTTTCCTTTTCCCAGACTGTTTGCCTAACCAAGGTCAAAGAGCACAATCTGCTTTTCTATTTGCTAATAGCTGGAGGAAGAATTGTTGGATTTATAACTTTCTCAATCAGTATGTGAAATGCAAATAACCTCGTCCAGGATTTGAACGCGTGTCGCAGCGTCCAATTCCTAAAACAATTGATATTATACAAACACTTTTCCACTGATCTGTCATACACAAGGAATGCGCATGATACTCCGTGTAACGGTTATCGTCATAGGAAATGGAATCAGTGTGTTTTAATCCTAGACAAGGCGGTTAACGTTTTACTTTACACTAATGGCCTTTGGAAAGGCATGAATCCAACGTCTCACACACACCTAGCTGTGGGTAAATAGTAGAACAGACGCTGAAAAGAAGAAGAAAAAGAACTGGCTTTTGCCTTCCTATTGTTGACGGATGGTAAAAAGGAAAAATAAAGTCAAGATGAAATGTTATGAGGTAATGGTCTTATATTTTCTCCAACATACGTCTGTTTTTTTTGTTGCAGTTGAGAATTTGAACGAAAAATTCTTAGTGCATTATTATTATTATTATTATTATTTACTCCTTTTGAGTTTTCACATCAGTGTTAGCTGATGGTCTTTCACTGGAGTTTGAGTAACAGCAAGTCTCCTCAGTCTCCAGGACTCTTCTGAGTATTCTGACAGATTGCAGCAGTGCAGTGTTCTGAATGGTTTCAATCCTTCCTCTGATATCCAAACTTTCCAAACCCTTTTCCAATCCTTTTGGGACTGTTCAAAGTGCACCAACTACAATTGGTATAACTTTCACTTTCATATTCCATAACTTTTTCAGTTCTCTGGCAAGATCCAGATATTTGTCCATTTTTTCATTTTCCTTCAGCTTCACTCTGTGATCTGCTGGCACTGCAAAATCCACCAGTTGACAAGTTCTTTCTTTTTTGTTTATCAACACTAGATCTGGTCTTCTTGCTGGGATAAGGTGATCCGTTTTTATTTCAAAGTCCCAGAGAATGTTATACGTTTCGTTCTCAAGAACAGATTCTGGTTTATGCATATACCATTTTGTTGTATGGTTAAAATTTAATTTTTTGTATAACTCCAAGTGGATCACCTTCCCAACCCAGTCGTTTCTAGTTTTGTATTCTAGTTGTGCTAGTTTGCTACATTCGCAGAGTATTATTATTATTATTATTATTATTATTATTATTATTATTATTATTATCATTATTATTATTTCTCTCCTGCGATTTTTTTTACACCAGTTTAAGCTGATGGTCCTTTCCTGTAGTCTGAGTGACAACAAGTCTACTCAGGTTTTCAGGATTCTTCTGAGTATTCTTGCTGATGGTCACAATTCTTACTATAATTTCTAATTTCTCTAATCTGTTTTCTAAACTTTTTGGGGACCGTTCCAAGTATACTAATCATAATTGGTGTCACCTTCAACCTCATAGACTATTTATTATTTTGCAAGTTTCAGGTCTATCTTTTCATTTTTTTTTCTATCTTCACCCTGTGTGACGCTGGGACTGCAAAATCTACCAATTGTTGTTTTTTTAAACCTTGGCACAACAAATAGTCGAGGTGAAGGTTAGTTGGTTGGGTGGTTGGATTTTACGGCATGTCAATCCTTGTTGAGTTATTTTATGCTGAAGACATTTTCTTTTATTCATTCTTGATGGTTATTCAAATTTGTTTTTGTTTTTTTCAAACTCATTTTTAACATGTTTTTTAAACTCCTTTCTTTATTTATTTAACCCATAGATGGAACCCTAGCAGGGACTACCACTTCAGGTCAGTGTGGATCTGGGAGTAATAACGATAATGGGATACTGCACATTCCCCAGAGTAAAAGAATTGGAACTTCACCACAAGAAGCACTCCGGGTCATAGTGGACCTGGGATGGTGATGAAGGGGTACTCCACATTCACCAGACCTCCATAACTGGAACCTATGTGGTAGTATGGGATTTGGGTGGTTTAAAGGTTTAACGGTAGCTGGATATTCTTGGTGCTTATTCTTAGGCTTTTTGCGTTAACCCCATCTCATTTGGTGGTCGCGCTGAAAAGGAAGGGATTTAAGGAACGACAGAGACAGAAGGTGGTTCTGTTATTTAGGCTTTATTCTCGGTCATAATTGACTGTGGCAAGAGAATATCTCCCTGGCCAGTAGGAGCGACTAGACCTAGATACGGCCTGAACTAGAATGGCCAAGATATTCTCTTCCAGTGAAGGCCCATGGGAGTTTTTTTAATTCTAATTTTATTTTATTTTTATTTTAATCCCCACAAACCTCACCATCATATAGAGTTTAACATCATACTCAGGGCATTAAGACCCTCAGCCACTACCTTCTAGCACATATATGATATAAAAGGGTTAGCGATTTGCCATTAGGGCAATAAGATTGGGACAATCGTATAGGTGTTAAGGCTTGACGTGACCAATTGATTGGAGGGGAGCTCTCCAACCACCCATCTAGCCAAAGTAAGCTCCAAAGTAGAGTGTTGGTATGTTATGGACTGTTTAGCCACCAGGATTCCATCCTTAAGCATCACGGGTCCCCATGGCCAATTAGGGTGATTTTACCACTCTGCAGAGGTGCAGTCGGTGTATTCTTCTGTCCCAACCGACTGGGTGGCCTGCTTTAAAAAGTTGCCATTTCTACACGTGAAACTTGTAGTTAAAGCGTTAATTGACATTAACTTACACGTTCGTTTTGCCAATTATCACAATTTAATTTCCCTTCAAAGCAACAATCTAACCATCTGCAACTGTTCTTTGAAACTTTTGAAAGGATCTGCGGGTGGTGTAACCGTTACTGGTGCGGAAAATGGAACCAGCGGACCGAGTTCAAATGCGCGCCGAGGCGGCTGTTTACATTACTTTCAAACTAATACCCTTGGGAATGACAAGAATCCATTACTTGTACCACCGGCTATGTTTAAAATACAACTCCGAATTCCTAACGCTTATCAACACCTTATGGACCCACATCGCCACAAAAGTCCGATTCAACCCATATACCTACAGACCTTGGCGGAAGAACCTTTGAAGGACTTACCGAGATATGTAAAGTAAAGTCGTCGGGATGACCTAAAGTCGGTATCAGCCAGACAGCGAAGGAGACTATCCCCTTTTGACTAGCGCTAGACCAAGGAGTTTCTTTTGACATCTGAGATGGAGCGCCACATCTACCAGCAGCTCCTTGCTTTACCGCACGGATCCCTGTGCTACTCATACGTTGGGTTGACGAGGGCCGGTATCGAACCCGGAATCTTCTGGTTCCTAGTCGAACGCTCTGCCAATTGAGCTAAACCGTCCCTAAGACCAGCAAATTATACTAGTGTACTATTGCCTCACACCTCCTGAAATGAGTAGTTCATACTATGATGGTCTGTCAAAAAGTGATGCCATTTTGTTTAGGACAAGTATTATTACCAACACAGGAACATGTATCATACATTGAAATGACGATGGATCTCTGTGGTTCACATCCCTACTTCTCCACATAGTCACCGTTTCTTTCACTAGCAATGTTCCACCTTCGAATTAGAACATGTATCCCTTCCCTGTAAAATTCTGTTGACTGTTCTTTGAGCCACTTCCTCGCTACAGGTTTCACTTCCACGTCACTGGAATAATGTTTACCTCTCTTCGGTTTGAGAGGCAAACATTTTTCAAGTAACGAGGAAGAGAAGTATGTAGTGAAGAAGTGACTCAAAGAACAGTTCTTGTGTTAGTGATTATACCTAAACAAAATGGCATTCCGTTTTGACTCACCCTCTTACAGACATTGGCGGAAGAACCTCAGAAGGACTTGCCGTGATGAAAGACCTGTATATTACACTCGTGTAATATTGCCTCAGACCTACTGAAATAATTGTCCATACTATATAACTTTTCATGATATTACTTCATGGGCTAAATGAAAAGGTATTGAACAAGGGTAGCCTATGATATAAATGCTATGACAGATAAGACACAAAGGAATAGCACATGTAGATTCTGAAGCAATGATACAAAAAGACATAACAAAATAGTGAGTGAATGCAGAAAATTGACTTAAAAGAAGTTCCATAACAGACGTGATTGGGTGGAGGGTGATTCACTGGAAACTGTGCAATCAACTGCATTTTGATCATACTACAAATAGTAAACTGACTAGAATTTGTACTAAAGAATAAAACATAAAATACTCTAGAACTTTGACATTCATAATTATCATAATTGAATCCAGTCTAGAAGAATTGATCTAGTTGTTCTGATGAAATAAGATATATATATATACATATATTGTCATTCATATACAGCCCCGTTTCGCTGTTTCAAGGCTAATCAGTGTGATTAAACAATGCAGTCTGTTCAGACCAAATTGTCACCAGTCAGACTTTTCCCATCGCGCCATATACCTACTCATCTTATAGAAATGGAATTTTATTTTTAAAAGCCCACTAGACCACGATGGAGTGCTCTATCCGTATTAAGGAGAGCTATGAATTTTTTGCTTATTTAGCGGTCAAAAAATTCCATTTACACAGAGCTGGTGTGGAGAGCATATGTATTGTCATTCACATACAGTCCTGTTTCGCCGTTTCACGGCTCATCAGTATATATCATAAATCATCTTATATATATATATATATATATATATATATATATATATATACTAAACCTTTTACCAGGGGGTATCCTGTTCTCATTCCGCGAACCATAGCCGGGGTAGGAGTTGCGTTGGCTCCCGTTTACGACAAGAAGGTTCCCGACTACGACAAGAAGTTCCCGAGTTCGAAAAGAAAGTTCCCGAGTCCGACAAAGAAATACCCGAAGAAGGCCGGGGGCATGTCGGCCGAAACGTTGTACAGAAAACAATAAAGATGGGGACAATAGTCCGAATAACGGAGATAATACTAATCACCAAGACTCATCTCAAATATTCAGAGAAATAGTATATAATAAGCGCTTGAGCAACCAGTCTTTAAATTCATTCCGCAGACCAATACCCTGGCGAATTTCTGCAGAAATTTGGAACAGGTAACCAGCAAGAAATTTGGTAGCCATCCACTTCTCCCTCTTTTTTAGAAACTTACTACGAAAGTCGGGTAGACCAAAACTTAACTTCACAGACTACTTTATATCATCGGCAGTCATGGTTAAGCCGTTTTCATTTCCCTACGAGGGTAACCATTACACCACGCGCCTCAATGTAATACAACGAGTGAAATACAACTCACAAGTTGTTTGTGATTTCGGCTTTTTAAACATTACTCACCTTCGAGGCACGTAGTACGAGAGTCTTTTAGTTTCGTTTGTTTTTGGTTTACGACATAACAAATTTTTGAAATAAATTCATTCTAAATGGATACACTGTGTTTTATAAATACATTTTTTATTTAACCGATAGATGGGACCCTAACAGGTACTACCACTCCGGGTCAGAGTGGCCAGAGAGCCATGGTGATGAAGGGTGCTCCAAATTCCCCAAACCCCCGGAAATGGAATCTCGCCATCAGATAAATTATAACAACATACCCATGACATGATGACCCTCATCACCGTCTTCTAGTACATATATAATAAAAAGTATTGGGGCTTGCCATAAGGGCAGCAGGGTTGGGGCAATTATATAGGTGTTAGGACTTGACGTGACCAGCTGATTGATCGGGTGGGGCCTCTCGGACTGACCGGATAGCCCAAGTAAGGGCCAAAGTGGAGTGTTGCATGTGATGGACTGCTCAACCACCTGGGTTCCAACCTTAAGCATCACGGGTCACCACCCTCGACCAACAGTTGGCCTCATTGGTGGAGTCTTACCCCTCTGCAGAGGTGCAGTCGGTGTATTGTAACGCCCCACCGACAGGACGGGCGTGAGAGGCAACATTTACATAACACATATTTGTGGGAATATTTTCATATAAGATGTGCTCTAATTACCCATCAAGATTTATAGACTGGCCAAGGTCACATGATTTACTCCTGCAGCCAATCACTAAATATACTGCGCGTAAGATACACTATTTAACCCCGCCCCCATTGGTCATAATTATAATTGCGCTCACTGAATACGGATATAGGATTACCAGATATTTACCTATATTCAGGAAGGACTTATACGATTACCAGAGTAACCAAAGGATTCATTATCGAAGGACTCTTTACCGGGAACTGAGAACTCTTTACCAGATGAACTAATGGATTCATTATCGAGGGACTCCTTACCAGGGTTTCACTGGACAAGCGCCCCTGCTTTAAGGCCAAAGGATGGCCCATAAAAATTTAACAGCCTTCCGCTTGGGAACGTGAGAGGCAACGTGTGATTCAACGTTTACATAACACGTATCTTTTCAAAATGTTTATTGTTATCAGTCAGTAATAATTAGAGTTATCCTCCGGCAAAGAAAAATATTCAAATAATCTTCCATTAACTTCGATTTATAGAAGACTAATAATATCCTTCTACATTGGAATCGCAATTGGATATTAAAACTGTGGTGCTTCGCCTCCATTTTTTTGTGAGACGTTGGGTGGGGGCTAGGATGCGGTTTGGCGACTGTCGATTTACATTCTTGATGAAGCAGTTTTATCATTAACGTTCATATCTCCGAGGCACGAAAGCATTTCACTTTTACCGTGAAAGCTCGAACCCATTCAGCATAAATTGAACGTACACAAAATGAGGAAATAATATCTTCTTTTTTTTTTGGTTTGGTTTTACGTATACTTTTTTTTATTTTTACAATTAAACAAAGAAAGAAAAAAACAATCAAGATAAAGATAATCAGCGATAATCTTCATTAGTCGTTAATCAAAAATTTCATTCTCATCAGTAAATATTTTGACACAATAATTTTTTGATGACAAGTGTAAGAATTAAACAAGCAGTATATATATATATATATATATATATATATATATATATTATATTACGCTTCTACAGTAATAATTTATTTCAACTGCACAAATTCAGCATCATCATACATCGGCAAAAACATGGTTATTATTCTCACAGAGTAATAACCACGTTCTTTTCCTTCATATATTGCTCCTTTTGAGTTTTTCACATCAGCTTTAGCTGATGGTATTTCACTGGAGCCTTAGTGAAAAAAAGAAAAGTTTCTCAGGTCTCCAGGACTCTTCTGAGTATTCTAGCCGATTGCATCAGTGCAGTAGTCTGAATGGTCTCAATTCTCCCTCTGATTTTCAGATCCTCCAGTCTTTTTTCCAATTTATTGGGACCGCTCCAAGTGCACCAACTACAATTGGTATCACTTTCATCCTCATATTCCACAGCTTTTCAATTCTCTGCAGGTCCAGGTATTTGACCATCTTTCGTTTTCCTTCAACTTCACCCTGTGATCAGCTGGAACCACAAAGTCCACCAGTTACCACTTGTTTTGTTTTTTTTCTTTTCTTCTTTTTTTTTTTTTTTTTTTTTTTTTTTTTTTTGCTAATCAACACTAGGTCTGGTTTTCTGGAAGGAGATAGGCTGAGCCGTTTTATCTCAAAAGAGTCACGGGGTTAATAATGCGTTCATTCACTTAAGCAGCTATGGGTCATAGTTATCTCATAATTGAACCTTTCTAGTTATTATATAGTCAAAATTTAATTTTTGGCATAATTCCCAGTGGATCACCTTTAATTATTATTATTATTATTATTATTATTATTATTATTATTATTCTACGGGAGTTTAGTATCATACGGCGAGAAATATAATTTTTCTCTCTAAACTCTCAAAGATTCTAAACTTTCCTGGCAATATTATTCTAGATACATCGAATCAAAATCCCTTAAAGAATCTTCTAATATTCAGACATATCTAAGAAGAAGAAGAGAAGAAGAAGAAGGTAGATGAGTGTCTTTGTAGATCAAAAGGGGCTTAGCCAACATGGCGTCAGTTCCAATTAGAACATCGGTGAGATATTGTAGCGTAAATGAGTGCATTCCTTCCAGGCGTCCAAAATCTGAGTTGATTGGATTGAAGCTGACGAAAATAATACTCAGCGGAATAGAGGAATGTATCAATAAGAAAATGAAAAGATGAAAGATGCGGATGAAACTAAAACAAAACGACAATGGTGCCGAGGATAAAATATGATAAGTAAAAGAACAAGAACAAGAACAAGAAGAGCAACAACAACAACAACAACGACGAATAAGATGGGGAATAATAATAATAATAATAACAACAACAATAATATATATATAACAATAACAATAATAATAATAATAATTGAAGAAGAAGAAGAGAAGAAGAAGAAGAAGAAGAAGAAGAAGAAGAAGAAGAAGAAGAATGGGGGTGTAAGGGAATAAATGAGGAATAAGATTATTAGAAATAAGAATAGACCAAGATTCTCCTCTGTAAGAAAATAAGTAAATTGCTAGAATCCGAAGAAATTTGAAGAGAACACAAACGTTTGAAGACTAAGAAACTAAAAGAAACTTACGATCAGGTAACATGTATATATCTACATAACCCTTCCGTACAGGAAGGATATGGCAACAGGTTTGAACCCGGAGTTTTTCGTCTTCAAAGCCGTTCAGTATATCAATTCTAAAGAGCCCAGTCTGCCCTACGATTTACTCATATCTGGCAGGAGAATAGGTAGATTCCTATCTTTCCCAAGGGTATCGTAATATATTGTCTTGTCGACAAGTTGGCAGCCGGGGAACCAGGTGAAAGCTGATTCACGCGTGGGCACAGGAAATGTGTGGGTGTCAAACATGGGCCTGAAAACAAAAACAGGATATTGCCTTGAACGTATTGAACCGAACTTCAACACCTGAAAAGACAGGTTGAATTGACAATGCGTCGGCACAGAAAATGTGAATGGTGTGGCCCATAACCAATAAAAAAGCTGCGTGCGCGAGGAGGAGTGTCTACAGGAAAACTGAGTAGGTGTCACGATCAAAGATGCGTGGCCCTTTTAACTTAAATAGTTATAAAAAAAACTGTTAGAAATCTGGGTTGAGAGATCGAGATCGAAATTGCTCGCAGTAGAACTCCAGAAAGCTTCTGTGAATATGCATTCTCAACAGCGATTCTCAGTCTACACACAACCGAAGTATAAGAATATAACTTATATTTGTATATATATATATATATATATATATATATATATATATATATATATATACTGATGTGTGTCTGTGGTGTTGTGTGTGTGTTCCGTCTACTTTGTCGGGTCCAGTGAAGGTATATAACAATATTAGTACTATGGAAATATTGATTACATTATTTCTTTACTCGGAAATAAAGTGGGAATTATAGAAAAAGGAAGGTTTGATTTATTTTGGTTTGGTTAGTTGGCATGCCAACCCTTCTTGGATTATTTTATGCCGAAGACATCTTGTTTTATTAAATCTTGATGGGTAAAATTTTTTAAAAATCAATTTTCCTATTTAACCCATAGATGGCCCTGTTAATACAACTCCGGGTCAGAGTGGACCTGAGAGTAATGGTTATGAAGAGATACTTCACACCCCCAGAGCTTTAGAATTTAAACTTCATCATCAGATAGAGTCTAACGTCATACCCAGGATACTAAGACCTTCAGACACAGCTTTCTATTATATATATAAAAAGGGTTGTGGTTGCTATAAGTGCAATAGGGTCGGAACAATCCTATAAGTGCTAAGGCTTGATGTGACCAGCCGATTGATTGTAAGGGGGTCTTCCGACCACCCGACTAGCCTAAATAAGGCCAAAGTGGAGTGTTACATGTCACGGACTGCTTAACCACCAGGATCCCGCCCTTAGGCATCACGGATCACCACTATATATGATAAAAAAAGGTTGGGGTTTGCCATAAGATACTAGGATTTGGACAATCATAGGGGTCCTAAGGCTTGAAGTGACCAGCCGACTGATCGGAGGAGGCCTCTCCAACTTGCCTATGTCAACGCGCAAAGTGATGAAAGTCATGGACTGTTCAGTCACTAGGATTCCTTTATTAAGCATCACGAATCGCCACCGCGGCAAACATTGGGGCAACCTTACCTCTCTGCAGAGGTGCAGTCTGTATATTCAACAGCCCAAGCCAACAGGGATAGAAATGGAAGAGATTAAAGACAACAACAAAAAAAAGAAAAGAAGAAAAAGATCTGCAAGAATTAAATTGCGATAATGAGATGAAGCAAAAACCTGGAAATAAGGGGTCACTAATATTCAAGAACAGGACTGGCTACTTGAATTTCAATAAAAATCAATAATAATAATACCCCTAGAAACATCTTCACAATGGAGGAAACGTTTCAGTGAGATAAGGGAAAGGGGAGTAATAGTACACTGAAATCAAGTAACAGCGAGATAATGTCAACGAACAAAAGCTTAATCTAATTGTTTTCAAAAATACTCCTAATATATAAAAGAGAATATTCAAACAGTTTTCCGTAAAAAATAACTATATAATAATGTACTTGTTTACTTTGTTGTTAATAGACGGACAATATTTAAAGAAATATTGCTGTTACGTATTGGGTCTTCATTTTTATATATGAGCCCGTTTATTTGTGTGTGAAAATAACCCTTAAATTAAGATCCGAAGAAACCTGTGCTGAGTAAAAACAACAACCGCAACTCTTAGTCAACAATACATTTCTTACAATCTAGCAGTCGCCAATGAAGGAGAGATAGAGATAGAAAGATTAGAAAGTTATAATAACAGAATCGGCATGCTTATGAATCTCGCCCTGTCAACTGTCAGCTTTGGGGGGAATAAAGAAAGAAAGGCCAGCTGCTTTTTCTCGGATAGGCTAATAAGGCCTGCGTCTTGCTTGCTTCTCTACACACTTTGTGATTGCCTTCCTCACTCTTCTCCCGTTCGACCATTCACCCCTTCTTTTATAATTACCGTTAATCATAAGTATTTTCTTATGTCAATATTTTCATTCCATTGTATATTGTTATAGTGTAATAAGTGTAATATAGTGTATTGTATGATGTAAAAAGTGCGGGTAATTTTAACCAAACGATTCGACATACCTGTCAAGAATGTTTATAATTCTCCCTAAAATATTCAACATCGGAATTTCAAATAAACTGCATTCCAAATAGATAAAAATATTTTTTCAAGATATTGCTTTTATTTTCACTAATTCTTTTGCAACCCTTAATTATCAAAGCCCCTTAATAACGTAACACTTGCTTGATAATGCAGGAGTGGGTGCTCTAAGATCTGACAAGCTGGAGATGGAGGTAAGGACCCTCACAAATGAAACTATAAGTGGCTTTAAAGTAAGGACTGAATGCTACAGTAGGATGTTAAAAACTACTATAGGGCTAAACCATCATCATCATCGTCGTCATCATTATCATCAGGATGAACGATGGAGAGTTAAACAATATATATTTACCAACCCCTCCTCACGTGAAGGACATGACAAAATGTCAATTTTTAAGCGGAATTTAACAGGATTGAATTCAGAGTTTTCCTTTCTTAGACTCATTGCTTAACCAAGGTTAAAGAGTCTAGACTCTCCTAATATTTATCCATTTCTGGAGGTAGAATACTAGGATGCATACTTTTCTCATGTATATTAGTGCTATATTAAATGCAAACAGCCTAGTCGTATATAGAGGAACCCGAGTTCAAATCCTGGACGAGGTTGTTGGCATTTCACAACACTTCGTCTACAAGTTAATAGTAGGTATGACTGGGCACTTTAACCTTTGTAAGGCAACCAGTCTCGGAGAAGGAAAACTAGAAATTTAAACCATCTCAAATCTACTTAAATATTTAGATTGTTCTTGACAAATGAACCTTTCAAAGATAAATAATATTCATTTCCGTTAAAATTAATAAGTATTTAACAGACATCGTGATCTCTATCTATGAAAATAAAAATGAAACTTTTCCCTAGAGAGAGAGTGGAGAGAGTTGGGTGCATACCTTTCCCAATGTTATCAGCGCTATATGAAATTCAAACAGCCTCGTCCAGCATTTGAACTCGGTTTGACGATTCCACGACTCTAACCATTACACCACGCACCTCCGCAGTTATAGGACACTGTTTTAGGATGTTACACACTACTAAAGAGGCAGAATACAGCCAACCATCATCATCATTATCATCAAGATGAGTGAAGAAACAAAACCGAAGTATTAAAGACGGGAGAGATAAGAGATATAATTCAGTTCTACTTAAGTAGTGGGTTAATAAGACAACGAAGAAAACACTCATAGGGGAGGATAAAAAGCAAGGGATAGACTTAAAGAAAAACCAGACAGACATAAAAAGCACCATTCAGTTAATAGGGATGTGAGATAGGTGTGGAATGAACCATCATGTAGACTCTCTCAGCCAAATCACGTATCTGCTATTAATCAGGGAAAGGGTGGAGCTACAACTATATATTATATATATATAACCACGTGGCGATGGCCCAGTGGTTATATATATAAAAGTATATTTTGGCAGCATTTTTTCTTTTAAACATGTTTTGTTAAACTCCTCCGACAATTGGGAGCCCCTCCCCTCCTACAAATTTCTACTGCCACTGTTCGTTTAAACGGAACTCGTGAGTCCCTCCTACTGCTACTGCTCGTTATAAAAGCGAGACAACGGAAACTTTCCACCATTTTCACACCTGATGATGGCACAAAGACGCGCAGAAAGCGCTCGTGAAAGAACCTTTGGTAGATTGCTACACCAATTCCACCCAGATATTAAAAAGATGCACAGACAGTTAGAAAAGATCGAGAAAAAAAACTCGTCCGACAAGAATTGTCAGTACAGTTTAATAAAACACACCACACACACCACACACACACACACATATATATATATATATATATATTATATATATATATATTTAATTACCAACCTCTCCGCACGAGCAGAATGTGATACAATGTTAATTTCTTAATCGGAGTTAGTAGGTTTGAAGTCAGAATTTTCCCTCTATTGATTACCTAACCACAGTCTGCCCTACAATTTACCCATAGTTGGAGGGAGAGTTGTTGGATATTTACCTTTCGGAAGGGTATTAGTTCTATGTGCAATGCAAACAGTCTCGCCCAGGATTTTAACTCGGGTCGACGGTTCCATTTCCAACGATTCTAACCATTACACTATACTCCTTCACATATATGACTTAGATTCTCTATTTTTTTTTTTTTTGTTCCATCAGTTTATTTTACCGAGCATTTACTAAAAATTCCATTAATCCTAAAAATTGATGGTCTGTCATGAAGCCTAATGTATAGAGCGCATGGCATATTTTTTTATCAATATTGATTACGTTATTTTCCGATTAAAATACTCGGCATTTCCTATGCGTGCATTAGGCATGGTCCGCTATAAAGAGATTATCAATCATATGGAAATCCTGTCTCACAGACAAGCTAAAGAGACAATTCTTCGAAGCCGTTTCAGTGCTGCTGTGCGGCTGCCACACTCGGTCCCTAACAAAGCACCATGAGAATAAACTAGTCGAGAGCTGCACAAGAATGCTGCATACAATCATAAACAAAACGTGGAAACAATACCCCCCACGAGAAAAACAGCTGTTCGCTCACCTACCCCATATTATCCATCCAAGTAAGACGAACAAGACAAGAAGGACATTGCTGGAGAAGTCAGTGGAAGTCAGCCTGAATCAGCCTGCCTTGGCTAGTCACACTGGTTAGGCGTGAAATGTCGAAACAGGACAGCATGGGAATTATATATACTAGCAAATATATGCACCCTCCGGGTGCAAGTATTTAAGTTTTAATGTAATAAAATATCGTATAGATAGACTAATGAAACTAAATAAAAATGCAGATAAAAAGATTTGAAACAGAGGGGGTATAATCGAAAAATAGAACAACTGAAACTTATTCTTCCATCACTCTCGTCTTTCATTGTTATTTTTTCTAATTTAAGTATTTAGTTAAAAGAGGAAATGAAGAATAAAATGACAGTTATTTTTTCTTGTTAATGGATTTCATTGAAGATTCATTGAAGAGATTTTTTCTTATATTCATTAAAATAAAACCAAACAGTTAGAAATCAATAATACTAAGCACATATTTATTAAAATCGCATTTTTAATATCAATATGCAAATTAGCCTTCCCGTTCACACTGTAAACCGCTATTTTGATGTATATATAAATATAATTGCATGTAGTTAGTATGCAGATATGGTTAACAGTAATAATGTAAAACAATTTTATTAATAATTGAGGTTTAAATAAAAATAAAATCATTGAGAATGTGATGTCAATAACTGTGACTTGAGTAGTTATATAGTTTCGGTTACAGACATACAAACGCACAATCTCCATTATAATAAGATATATATATATATATATATATATATATATTTATATATATATACA
>CM042146.1:101187298-101202298 GCA_023376005.1 Doryteuthis pealeii
ACCCACACATCGAGAGAGATGCCTCTTTAATTGTTAGAAGTAAGAGCAATTTATATTAGTAAATAACAAAAGACTTAGAGATCTTGCATTATAGACTATTTCAAGGAGCTTAGACAAAAGTGTCTAATTCTCCCGACTCCATTCGCATCTGATGAGTCGGGAGAATTAGACACTTTTGTCTAAGCTCCCTGAAATAGTCTATAATGCAAGATCTCTAAGTCTTTTGTTATTTATATATATATATATAATATTATATATATATATATATCAATACCCTTGAGAAAGGTATCGTCTTCCATCCCCTTGCTATTGGTTAAATAGTACTACTACTGTTCTTGTACAACGCTGATTTTTGGCATTAAATAAACCATGAAGGTATGCCATTAAACAAAGAAAGCAAAAGAAACCAATATGCATATATATATATATACATAGAGAGAGACAGACAGGCAGACAGACAGAGACAGAGACAGAGACAGACAGAGAGACAGACAGAGACAGAGAAGATGAGAGATATAGCGGGACAGAGAGACAGAGAGAAAGAGAGAAATGATAGATGCTGGTGGCAATGATTCGATAAAAGCGATTGTTAGTGAGTACATATTTCTATGGTATGCATATTTCTTGTTACATTATATACAACAAGTTTAATATAATATATATATATATATATATATATATATATATATATATATATATATATATATATATATATATTATATATATATATATATATATATAGCTGATGGTAGATGTGGCGCTCCACCTCAGACGCAAAAACAATCTCCTTGGCTTAGCGCTAGTGAAAAGGGGATAGACTCCCTTGCTGATTGGCTGATACCGACCCTAGGCCATTACTTTACTTACTTGTGTGCCTACAGATATACTGGTACACTGACATTATTTATTGTAGTTCTGATAATCTAAAATCAAATTTACTACGAATCGTGTATCATGCTGTAATAACACTATCTTTATTTGTTTTCATTTAGAAAGACTCATCAAAGAAACGTAAGAAAAAATAATACAATGTTTAGAGTTAATAATAGATTTTGTTGTTTGAATGAAGATAATTAACATTCAATAACAACAGATGCATTGTCTGGTATTTAGGCTGATACTGGTTTTATATAATGAAAATTCTTAATTTACGTTTAGCTAATAACCATAACTACCACTAACACACACAGACAGACACACACACACACACACACACACATATATATATATATATATATATATATATATATATATATATATGGTATTTGTGGAAAAGGTGACTTACCGGTGAAAATGGTCAGAATGGTTAGTTGATGCAAGTTTCACAATGATAAGACAGGAGAGTAAAAAAGTAATGCCATTTTTGTCTAGGACAGGTATAATTACCAACACATAAACATGTATCATACATCAAAATGAAGCTGGTCCTCTGTGGCTCACGTCCCTGCTTCCACATAGTCACCGTTTCTCTCAATAGCAATGTTCCACCTTCGAATGAGAGCATTTATCCCTGCCCCGTAAAATTCTTTTGACTGTTCGTTGAGTCACTTCTTCACTTCAGATTTCACTTCCTCGTCACTAAAATAATGTTTTGCCTCTCAAACCCTCTTTCAAAGGGCCTAAGAGATGATAGTCTGAATTCCAGTGACGAGAAATGAACAGGGATACATGCTGGTTGTGGCTTTAGAATACACCGACTGCACCTCTGCAGAGGAGTAAAACCCTCCCACCAATGGGCACCTGTTAGCCGTGGGTGGTGACCCGTGATGCTTAAGGATGGAATCCTGGTGGCTGAGCAGTCCATGACATGCAACACTCTACTTTAACCCTTACTTAGGCTAGAAGAGTCCTCTCCGAAACTACGAGCCCTTGCACCTATATGATTGTCCCAACCCTATTGTCCTTATGACAATCACCCAACCTTTTTTGTGTCATATGGGTGCTAGAAGGTGGTGGCTGAGCGTATTCATGTCCTGGGAATGACGTTAAACTCTAACTGATGGTGAGGTTCTTCAGAAGGTCTGGGGTATGTAAAAGCACCCCTTCATCACCATTGCTTCCAGATCCACTCTGACCCAGGAGTGGTAGTACTTATTAGGTCCTATATATGAGTTAAATAGAACATTTGTTTACAAAACGTTTAAAATGGGCGGTTTCATATGGAGCTGTTGCCCATGCAGCAAATCCCCCCTCTCCACGCTACCACTGTGATCCAAAGGAAAGCTAAGGTACCAATGCGGTTTGGCAACCGTAGTGTCACTGGAGTTGATGGGTAGCACTGGATTTCAGCATCACACCACCTTAGGGACTCCGGCTCTGATTTGTTTTCGGGATTTACTCCCCTAAGAGTAAGTTAAGGATAGGGCGATAAGAGTTCAAATACTTAACAAGGCCGGTAAAATTTCGCATCATGCAAATACACTTGTGAATGATATGCATCCAACTATTCTCCCCCCAGCCCTGGGCAAATATTAGCGCAGACTGGTCTCTTCGATCTTGTTATGGCACCGGTCTAGCAGAGGGTAAAAAAAATCAATTCAAACTTGTTAAACTCCGCTAAAAAATGTTGCATCCTACTCTTGCGGAGGGGGTGGGTAAATACATATGTGTAAATTGGTTTATTTATTTTAACGGCATATCAACCTGTTTGGGGTTATGTCATGCCTAACGGTTAAGAAGAGTTTTAAAAATTTCTTACACGGCATTAATTGACCCACCGTGGTTCATGCCGTAAAAAACAAAACAAACAAACACACTTTCTTTCTTCAATTATTTCCCTTCTATTTAAGCACTTAGACATTTTCTTCTTCAATTCTCCTAACCATCTCATTCCAATAAATCATGTCTTTCTAAATATCATCACACCTTCCTTGTTAAAACTATTCCAGTTAAACTGTTGGATTTTCTATTATAAGATCATTTTCTCCGATATTGCCAGACAGATCATTATATTTCCCATCAGTTGAAAATCATTTAACGTTCAGAATATTATTTAGCGTCGAAGTGAAACGCCTTACCAGTGCAAAAGCTGGAAATAACAGAGTGACGAATTGACTGCCCTATTACTTCTGCCCATCTGTTTATTGACTGTCATTATTTCTGCCCCAATCTGTTTATTAACTTCCCTTTTACTTCTGCCCCAACTATATTGACTGCCCTATTACTTCTGCTACCATCTGTTTATATACTGCCCTATTATTTCTGCCCTATTACTTCTGTTCCCATTGCTAAAATTATTCCAGATAAACTTTTGGATTTTCTATTATAAAATCATTCTCTCCGATATTGCCAGACAGATCGTATCCTTTGAAAAATCATTTAACTTCCAGAATATCGAATTACAAATTTTGTAGAGTGCAAAGCTTGAAATAACCGAGTGACTAATTGACTGCCCGATTACTTCTGCCCCCCCCCCCATAGTACTATGCTGGGGGCACGGTATCAATTATGGTACTATGCTCCGGCACGGTACGAAACGTCGTCTTATAGGGTGTTGTGATGTGGGCCACTTACAGGGGGCTTGAACCTGCTCGTTCGGACTTCCTGTTCCCACGTTGTTTGTTGATCCACAGGAAGGTTAAAGGAGAGTTGGTTTCATGCTTTTTCAATTCGGGCTGTGTCTGATGATGACCACATTAACCAAATGCTGTCGACGGGTCAACAGAACAATAACTACGAACGCTTATTAATGATTATATACAAAAATACCTTTATTAATCATACAATGGTGAAAATCATGAACAATAACAAAAGGTGTGAATGTCGAAGTTAAAGTCGGAGTTTGTAAATTGACTGGCGATATACAGCTAAATTTTTATGGCTAAATGATCAAGTTCAGTACTGAGTGGAAAGGTAGCGGAGGGCAGCGTAAAGTGGTAGCAAGGGCTCTGAGTTGTATCTACGGAGCCAGCTTTCGATCTGCCCTGTTCCATCCTCGGGTTTTCTTTTATGGGGTCCAGACTCTCCCCACCCGACTGTATGGCTCTGATTGGTCAGCCAATAAAAACGCCGGATAAATGGCCTCAGAGAGTAAACATAGGGGAGGAGAAAAAAAAACCTCCCAATTCTCTTTGATTGGTGAGCCACTCGATAATATTTATTATAGTATAAATGGCCTTGTGCCAGTCTTTTTCCTTTAGTTTTTCAAATGCCACAACCCAAGGTCAATTATTGTTTTATTTATCAAATTTTGGAATTCATGAACAAATTTCATAATTTTTACGAATCTGCCATTCATTTCTTTTCTTTGACAAACCGAGGTCAATTATTGTTTTATTTATTATAATTTGGAATTTTATGATGAAATGATGAAATTCCATAACGTTAGAAATGTTCGGCCTACGTAACACAAATCTTTGTTTTTAACAATTGAAAGAATCCCACATAGCTTTATGTAAACAAATGAAATTATTATTATTATTTTTTCTGATATATTATTGTTCTGATTTTCATTACTGTTCCACTTGGTATAACTTTCACTTTCATATTCCACTTCTGGCAAGGTCAGATATTTGTCAATCTTTAAAATCTTTAAATAAAAAGTCCAGAGAATAATTATGCATTACCATTTTGTAAAATTTAATTTCTTGCCCACATCCTATTCTTTAGTTTGCTAATTCGCAGAGTATATGGTTAACAGTCTCATCTCTATTACACATCCTGTGTTTTGACTGCCTTATTCTGCTTCCATTTGTTTATTGACTGCCCTAGTAATTCTGTCCATTGGTTTATTGACTGCCCTATAACTTCCGCCCCCATCTGTTTATTGACTACCCTACTTTCCACCCCCATCTGTTTATTGACTGCGCTATTACTTCTACCACCATTTGTTTATTGACTGTCCTATTACTTTGCACCCATCTATTCACTGCTCGATAACTTTTGCCCATTTGTTTATTAACAAATGTGGGGCAAAAGTAATCGAGCAGTGAATAGATGGGTGCAGAAGTAATAGGACAGTCAATAGATGTGGTCAGAACTTCCCTATTACATTTGACCCACATCTATTTATTGACTGCCCCATAACTTCTGCCCATGTTTACTGACTGCCCTATTACTTTGCCCATCTGTTTATTGACTGCCCCATAACTTCCGCCCATCTGTTTACTGTGCCATTTACTTCTGCCCTCTGTTTATTGGCCCTATTAATTTGCCCCATTGGTTTATTGACTGCCCTATTACTTCCGCCCCTCTGTTTATTGACTGCCCTACTACTTCCGCCCCATCTGTTTATTGAATGCTATTACTTCTGCCCCCATTTGTTTATTGACTGTCCTATTATGTACAAATGTGGGGCAAAAGTAATCGAGCAGTGAATAGATGGGTGCAGAAGTAATAGGACAGTCAATAAACAGATGTGGGCAGAACTTCCCTATTACATTTGACCCACATCTGATTATTGGCTTTTTTATTATTTCTGTCCCCATCTATTTATTGACTGCCCCATTTCTGCCCATCTGTTTATTGACTGCCCCATAACTGTTTATGACTGCCCATAACTGCCCATCTGTTTACTGACTGCCCTATTACTTCTGTCCCATCTGTTTATTGACTACCCTATTTTCTGCCCCCATTGCTAAAACTATTCCAGCTGAACTTTTGGATTTTCTATAATAAGATCATTCTCTCCGATATTGCCAGACAGATCGTCATATTCTCATCAGTTGAAAAATCATTTAAGCTTTCCGAATATTCTTTAACGACGATTTACAACTTTTGCACAGTGCAACGCCTTACAAGTGCCAACATCTTGAAATAACCGAGTGACGAATTGCACTCAGGATGCGTTTTTGTCGGGCTTCACATAATGGAATTAGCGGGAATCGAAACTGACATCCATTGCAACAATTCCACAATGATTGGTGATTGCGAATTTCAAGGTTTTCACTTGATTGTCTTTTTTTGTATTTTGCTCAGTTTCTTCTTATTGGCACGGCACATTTTCTTATTGGCACGACCAGTTTAGACGAACACCATTCTGAATGGTATGGACACTTAGGCTTGTATTCAGAATTATTTACAGTAAAATAGAGTAACACATAGAAGGATATTAAAGTTATCAGACTTGTTTAAAATTTCGTTGGTAAATATTGATAGATCGATAGATAGAAAGTGATTAAAGAGCAGAATAAACAGATGGGGGCAGAATTAATAGGGCAGTCATTAAACGGAGGCCGAATGGGGTAGTCAATTAACAGATGGGGACAGAAGTAATAGTGCAGTCAGTAAACAGATGGGCAGAAGTTATTGGGCAGTCAGTAAACGGAGGCAGAAGTTATGGGGCAGTCAGTAAACGGAGGCAGAAGTAGGGTAGTCAATAAACAGATGGGACAGAAGTAATAGGGCAGTCAGTAAACAGATGGGCAGAAGTTATGGGGAGTCAAACGGAGGCAGAAGTTATGGGGCAGTCAATAAACAGATGGGGACAGAAGTAATAGGGCAGTCAGTAAACAGATGGCAGAAGTTATGGGGCAGTCAGTAAACGGAGGCAGAATTATGGGGCAGTCAATAAACAGATGGGGACAGAAGTAACACATAGAAGGATATTAATGTTATCAGATATAGTTTAAAATTTCGTTGGTAAATATTGATAGATCGATTGATAGAAAACGATTAATGAACGGATACAGATAGATAGATAAAAAGATAGATAGAAATATCTAAAAGATATATAGAGAAAAAATGAAGATTCGGTGTAACCGAAACTACGTTACTACTTATATCACAATACCTTTGGAATTGCGTAAATCTATCAATGAGTATCTAATCATTAATACGTAGAATAAATCTTATTCATTAACGATATGTCTCTGAAAATCTGACTTAGATTTCTCCCAAAACAGCCTATGTTATCAGTGCCTTTAAAATACTGAAATATTTCTTATATACCACAAAGAAATAAAGGTTTACATAATATATGGTGAGATTAATTTGCATACTGGTTTTAACAAAACCGGGTTTAATAAATAATAACTTAGTATTATTGATTTCTAACATTATTGTTTTAATCTCCAACATATTAAAATCAATCGTATGAATGATTTACATATAGAAATCAATTAGAATATAATAAAAATAAGAGAGCGCTCGGCTAGAAACCACAAGGTTCCTAGTTCGATACCGACCCTCGCTAACTCAGCGTATGAGTAGCACAGGGATCTGTGCGGTAAAGTAAGGAGCTGATGGTAGGTGTCGCGCTCCGCCTCAGAGGCTAAAACAATCTCCTTGGTCTAGCGCTATTGAAAAGGGGATAGACTCCCTCGCTGATTGGCTGATATCGACTTTAGGCCGCCCCGACGACTTTTTTTTTATATTCAAATAATGAAATATGAAATAATAGTATGTACGCACACACACCTGGGTAGTTGCCTATGGAAAACAATTATATTTAAAAAAATCAACAAATAAATAAATAAATAAATATATATATATATATATACAAAACACCTAAAAATGCACGATGCCTTTTTTCTCTCATACTCACACCATAAAAGAGAATATTTGACGTCATATTTCAAACCGTCCACTTTTTTCAGCGTCCTTTCTTCAGACTTCATATTTTGAACAGACTGATAAACAAGGACTATCACTTGCTTTTCTTGTTATTCTGTGATAAAATTTTTTTATCACCTTCCATATACCAACAACTGCCCTGAAGATGATCTAATTAACAGATCGAAACACTGCAGCGTCGGCCAATAAACTTACCACTCAACTTATTTAAACCTGTGTTGTTTCAATTTTCTTAATATACTATATATATATATATATATATATATATATATATATATATATATAATATACCAAACTTGTTGGTAAACTCTTGCAATAAGAAAAAATCCGAAAAATAATTTGATTGTAAAAATATACTACCAAATTTATCTAGGGAGAAAAAAAATTTGAAAAAAAGAAAAGACCAAGATAGTCGTACCAACAGAAAATAATCTGTTAATACTATAATACTTGGCCAAAAGAAAAACAATTTATATATATATATATATATATATATATATATATATATATATATATTCATATAATAACCGCCAGGATATATTAAAGCTAATAAGTAAAGAGTGCTCAATACCTAAGTAGAGCAAATAATCAGTCAGATCTTACCCCTGAAGAGCACTAAGCGAAACTTTTAGTAGTTATATCTGACATTAGGTTTAACTTCATATATATATATATATAATTTGAAAATTTGCTTTTTGGAGCATTGTTAAGTAAAGTATATTATTGTTTATATTTTTGAAGGCAATTACAATGCGTATATCGTATAAAATTCGATAATTATTGAAAATAATCATGACAAGTAAACTCGGCAAATAACGCGCGCGACGTACATCTGTTTCAACTTTATTAAGTCTCATCAGCGGTTACTTAACGATGCTCCAAAAAGCTAATTTTCAAATTCTAAATCTTACGCCTGAGCAAAGGCCAATTTGCGATACCCCCCCAACGCTCACTGTACTTTGTATAGTAGTGGCGTTTATCATTGACAAGGTTGATTCGGCTTGTTTCGTGTGCCAGGGGCTGGTGGCCCAGAGGTAGAATCTCTGATTCTGCATGCTGGGTTCCCGGTTTCGATTTCTGTCGGAGGGAAATCGTAGGTATACACCACTGATGAGACTTAATAAAGTTGAAACAGCTGTACGGTGATCCACGTCGCGCGCGTTATTTGCTGAGTTTACTTGTCATGATTATTTTCAGTGATTATCGGATTTTATACGATATACGCATTATATATATATATATATATATATATATATATATATATAATATTACATATTTAGACTACAATATGGTCCTGTGAAATATTAAACTAGGCATTAATAAGTCAAAACAATTTTATGATTTTTTTCGGGAAACTACTGAATTAACCACACATTCACGCGCGCACGCACACACACAAACACACGTATATATATATATATATATATATATATATATATATATATATATATATATATATATATATATATATATATATATATATATGAATTTTAATGAGCTTGACTCCAAGAAGACATTTATTAAAGATTTTAATGACTTTTTATATTCGCGCCGACAGCAAAGTTTCCGGTTGGGATTTTTATGTATTTCTATTAGGAAATTCTCAAACAATAATTTTAAATATAGTGACCTGAGAAGATATTAGTTTTCTATTTTGTTAAATAAATCTATTCCAATTAACCTATGTTGCTATAGAAACGCTATGATACTAAGAGGATTATATTTATTTCATTCATTTTTTAAAATTCTGCCATCACATGCCTTTGAATAACTTTGTACGCGTTAGCATAATAATAATACTTAACCGAGTATATTAAAATATATTATAAGAATAACTAGCAGGGCCTGTGGATATACCACAGTGTGATAATTTGATTTTTACACCGTTTAATATGTTTACTTAAGAGCTATTGAAAATAGTTCAATATGTAAAAAGTATAATAATCTTGATTTAACTCTCTCTCACACTTTTTTCTTTCTTTTCATCTTTTCATCTTTTCATTATGTTCGATTGAAACGAATTATTGTTATCACTTACGCGCGCTCACCTCCTCTCTCTATCTTTCCCCTAATATCTTTCTTTTTTCTTTCTTATTATATTTTTCTGTGTAGCATTTCTTATTTCTTCTTTATAATAAAAACGGAATGGTTCATTATTTAGCTGAGGTGATGACACTCTTAAGATATTGTCATTCGCTTCTACTGGGGCGTTTCAGGAAGGGCTCAATTAAAAGGATATTGCCTGCCAATAATGCTAACGGTAACGGCTAATGTAATTTTCAATTCAAACCCCGTTACTTAGAATCTTCAAAGATTCAAGTCAAATCATCTAGCTACAGTACTTACATAATTCATTCGCTATCCATGATCGAACGGGACCGGTTAAATATGTATACAATATTTTTTGTATTGTCATGTGTATAATATGTATACTGGGTTGTATGAGCGAAATGTCCTTATTTCGTAGGGAAAGTATCTTAATTTCAGGCCAATTAGATGTGCATCCAAAAAACAATATTTTGATGTAGACTTTCCAAATAATAAACACAAAAACAAACAAACATGTATTTTCATTATTTCTAGAAAGGGATTTATTTTCCAAACCTGAAAATTTGACATGTAGCAAAAGTTTGTACATTGCGAAACCTTCTTTTGCAGCAATTACTTCAAGCAAACATCTCCTGTACCACGTTCTTCTGGAAATTCTGAAAGAAACAAGAAAAATGACAATTTAAAAAATACAAAGAACGAAAAACAGTAAGAAACACTTTAAAAGAAAGAAGAAAGAAAGAAAAACAACATTAAAAAGACAGAGAGATCAGGAAATTCAGAAAGAAAGAAAAAATGAAAGAAAGAAGGATAAAATGAATGATATATGTTTGCATATATATGTGTATATATATATATATGTGTGTGTATATGTATATATGCATATATATGTATGCGTGTGTATATATATGTGTACATATGTATGTGAGTATATATATATATATTTGTAATAAATAAAAATAAATAAAAATAAAAAGTAAACACTAAAGAAAGAAAGAATGAATGAAAACCAAACTATCACAATTATTTCTAGTAGATAATTATGCAATAAAAACAAACGTTTCATTATCATTATTTATTACAAAATTCTGCAGCATTGAGACTCTGTAATGAAAAACATTAATATGTATATATTCATCAAACACGAGCAGGATCCATGATCGAACGGGGCAGGGTAAATATGTATACAATATTTTATTATTGTCATGTGTATAATATGTATTCAGGGTTGTATGAGCGAAATGTCCTTATTTCGTTGAGAAAGTATCTTAATTTCATAGTCAAAGTGTCTAGTTTTTGATATGTAGCTGATTTTCTGCTGAGGTAGTTGGTAAATTGTTTAGCAATATTTTTTGTATTGTCATATGTATATGTATACTGGGTTGTTTGAACGAAATGTCCTTATTTCGTAGAGAATGTATCTTAATTTCGTAGGTAAAATATTTAGTCCTTTAGCTGATCTTCAGCTGAGGTATTTGGTAAATTGTTTAGCAATATTTTTTGTATTGTCATATGTATAATATGTATACTGGGTTGTATGAACGAAATGTCCTTATTTCGTAGAGAATGTATCTTAATTTCGTAGGTAAAATATTTAGTCCTTTAGCTGATCTTCAGCAGAGGTAGTTAGTAAATTTTTTAGCAATACTTTTTGTATTGTCATATGTATAATATGTATACAGTGTTGTATAAGCGAAATGTCCTCATTTCGTAGAGAAAGTATCTTAATTTCATAGTCAAAGTGTTTAGTCCTTGATATGTAGCTGATTTACAGCTGAGGTAGTTTGGTAAATTGCTTAGCAATATTTTTGTATTGTATTTTTGTATTTTGTATTGTATAATATATATACTGAGTAGTATGAGCGAAATGTCCTTATTTCGTAGAGAAATTATCTTAATCTCGTAGGTAAAATATTTAGTCCTTTAGCTGGTCTTCAACTGAGGTAGCCGGTAAATTGTTTAGCGATATTTCATTGTATTGTCATATTCCTGAAACCAGCTTTCAAATTTTCAAATTATATTGCACGTGGCCATTACACTAGAAATGCCGCTTTGGTTAAGTCACTTGAAGAGGTGGGGAAAAGAGGGAAGGGCGGGAATCTTATGTGCATGACATAAAATCTTGTTACTATATGCGAATTCCGAATTTAAAAGCTTATTTCCAACGCCTGTGTAATATCTAATAAACGGGAGACTAGAATCGATGAAGAAATCTAGTTGGCCAGGTTCTCTTGTAAGGTCAGGTCGTCTTGTTCGTCTACGTCTTCCCGCGCGCTAGACAGCGTGGCGTTTGACGTGACTAAGTAATTAATTGGCTTGTGAAATCGGAAAGGCCAAATTACATCATTGAAAAAGATATTTGATATTTTCTATACTTCTTCCATTTGTGCGCAAATCTTATTTACACTTTCTTTTTTTCTTTCTTTCCTTTCTTTCTTTGTTGCTTTCATACTTTCTTTATTCCTATATACACTTTCTTTCTGTCTTTATTTTTGCATTCTCTTTCTCTCTGGTTACATTATATTTTTTCTTTTTTCTTTCTTTCTTTCTTTCTTTGTCTTTCTTTCTTTTTTATTTTTATTTCTGTCTTTCTGTTTACATAATATTTCTCTTTATTTTGCTTTCTTTCTTTCTTTCTTTTCTTTCTTTCTTTCTTTTCTTTCGTTTCTTTCTTTCTTTTCTTTCTTTCTTTCTTTTTTTCTTTCTTTCTTTTCTTTCTTTGTAGAGTCATAATGTTCCCATTATCATATAATCATTCTTTCGTTAACCTTTCATTCTTTCTTTCTTTCTCTCTTTCTTTCTCTATTCTGTTCTTACTTTCTTTCTATCACACTTTCTTTATTTTTGCACATTCTATCTTTCTTTCTTTCTTTCTTTCTTTCTTTCTTTCTTTCTTTCTTTTTGCATTCTCTTTCTGTCTCTTTATTCACATAATATATTTCTTTTTACTTTCATTCATTCATTCTTTCTTTCTTTTACTGTCTACTTTTTATTTCTATTTCTTTATACAGACTTTATTTTTACGTTGTCATTTTATCCTCTAGCAGTGGTTTACGTTCTTCACGCCGCTGGTGAGTATTGTATTTTGTTAATGACACAAAGATTCCATTTCATTTCCGACCTCTGTTTTGTTATTTCACATTTAGTATCCTTTGTTTGGTTACAACACCATGCCTAGGGGGGGGGGGTCACGAACTTTCGAGTGGGACTGAATATATGGCTGTGCAAAATTAAACTAAAACTAAAAAGAGGGTGTGCTTATTTTTAGACTGCTACATACTGATGCAGGTCCGTGGTGTAATGGTTTGAGTCATAGGAAATGGACTCATCGACGCGAGTTCAAATTCTGGGCGAGGCTGTTTGCATTTCACATAGCGCTAATAACCTTGTGAAAAGGTATGAATCCAATTCTCCATCCAGCTATAGATAAATAGTCGGGCAGACTGGGATCTTTAACCTTGACTAGGTAACTTGTCTAGGAGAATGAAAACTATGAACTCCAACCTGTTAAACTCCGCTTCAGAAATTGACCTTGTGTCACATCCTGCTCGTGTTTGATGAATATATACATATTAATGTTTTTCATTACAGAGTCTCAATGCTGCAGAATTTTGTAATAAATAATGATAATGAAACGTTTGTTTTTATTGCATAATTATCTACTAGAAATAATTGTGATAGTTTGGTTTTCATTCATTCTTTCTTTCTTTAGTGTTTACTTTTTATTTTTATTTATTTTTATTTATTACAAATATATATATATATACTCACATACATATGTACACATATATATACACACGCATACATATATATGCATATATACATATACACACACATATATATATATATACACATATATATGCAAACATATATCATTCATTTTATCCTTCTTTCTTTCATTTTTTCTTTCTTTCTGAATTTCCTGATCTCTCTGTCTTTTTAATGTTGTTTTTTCTTTCTTTCTTTCTTTCTTTAAAGTGTTTCTTACTGTTTTTCGTTCTTTGTATTTTTTAAATTGTCATTTTTCTTGTTTCTTTCAGAATTTCCAGAAGAACGTGGTACAGGAGATGTTTGCTTGAAGTAATTGCTGCAAAAGAAGGTTTCGCAATGTACAAACTTTTGCTACATGTCAAATTTTCAGGTTTGGAAAATAAATCCCTTTCTAGAAATAATGAAAATACATGTTTGTTTATTTTGTGTTTATTATTTGGAAAGTCTACATCAAAATATTGTTTTTTGGATGCACATCTAATTGGCCTGAAATTAAGATACTTTCCCTACGAAATAAGGACATTTCGCTCATACAACCCAGTATACATATTATACTCATGACAATACAAAAAATATTGTATACATATTTTACCGGTCCCGTTCGATCATGGATAGCGAATGAATTATGTAAGTACTGTAGCTAGATGATTTGACTTGAATCTTTGAAGATTCAAAGTAACGGGGTTTGAATTGAAAATTACATTATTGTAAGTGTTAAGCGTTAGCGTTAGCGTTATTGTCAGGTAATATTCTTTTACTTGAGCCCTTCCGGAAACGCCCCAGTAGAAGCGAATGACAATTTCTTAAAAGTGTCATCACCTCAGCTAAATAATGAACCATTCCGTTTTTATAAAAAAGAAATAAGAAAGGCTACACAGAAAAACATAATAAGAAAGAAAAAAGAAAGATATTAGGGGAAAGATAGAGAGAGGAGGTGAGCGCCTGTAAGTGATAACTATTTATAAATAATTGTTAAGAGTGAACTTATTTATGAACAAAACTGTATATACATATGCAGTGTAACAGAAAAAAACCCACATTTCCTATTGCTAATAATTATCAAACAATACTACATTCTGAAGAAAGGCAACCATTAAAGTGGGTAGAAAGTGTGGTACACAGAAAATACATGTGAGGCCTTGTACCAGACTAAACAAATTGAATATACATTTCTTCATTTATGTGTAATAGTAAAGTCGGCAGAGTGGCCTGTTGTAGGTACCAACCGAAAAGCGAGGGAGTCTATCCTCTTTTCGTTTGTGGTATGTCGAATAACAAACCTATTCAATGTAAGATATTTTTAATAAGTTCCTTCTCTCTTTTTATCTTATTTTATTTTATTTTTTATTTCATTTTTTTGTATTTATTTGGATATCATTTTTTTTTTCCTTTGAAGAGAAAAATTTGAGTTCTCTTGCGCAAATACATCGACATTTGACCTTATTATATATATATATATATATATATATATATATATATATATATATAGTCTTTGATAACTAAAACGGTATTCAATGTTCATTTCTAAACTCTGAAGATTCACTTCTTTTGTCTGCGTGTGTTTGTATTGTATTAAATATAGTTGGGTTTTTTTTTCTATATTTTTATTTTCGTCTTTTCTTTCTTATTAATTCTATCCTTTAGCTTGGAAACGAATTATTCGATTTT
>CM042146.1:101212298-101257298 GCA_023376005.1 Doryteuthis pealeii
TATTTATAAATTGTTCAGCAATCGAAGACCCGTATGCATTGTTAAGTATCTCAGTAAAACCAGAATTAGATTTCCGTATTTTCTTAGGAACATGCTGTTTAATCCTGATGTCTCGTCTTTGTTCGTTCTTCCTTTGTAGTGCAAAACACAACTACATTTGAATGAATGAATTGCAGATTGGTTGGTTGATTAGATTTTACGACATTTCAAGCCTCGTTGGGCTATTTTATGCCGAGCACGTTTTGTTTTATTTATTCTTAATAGGTACTCAATTTTTTTTAAAAACTCAATTTTTAATACATTTTTCTATTTAATCCATACATGGAACTCGATCAGATGCTACTGCTCAAGGTTAGGGTGAAACTAGAAATAATGGTGATGAAGTGGTACTCGACACTTCCCAGTGCTCCAGAATTGGAACTCCAACTCTAGATGCTGTTTAACGTCATGCCCAGGAAACTTAGACCCTCAATTACTGCCTTCTAGCACATATAAGATAAAAAGGATTGGAGGTTTACCATGCAAGCACTATGATCGAGACAATCATATAGGTGCTAGGGCTTGTCGTGACAAGTTGATTGATCGGAGTGAACCTCTCCGAATACCCGTTTAGACTAAATAAGGGCCAAAATGGAGTGTTGCATGTCATGGAATGTTCAAGCACAATGATTCCGTCCTTAAGCTTCATGGGTCGCTACCTATACCCAACAGGGTATTGCGGGGTTTTTATTCCTCTGCAGAGGTGCAGTCAGCATATTCTAATGCCCCAGCTGTCAAGTTAGAAGAATAATAGAATTATTATGAGGGAGAGAAGGTCCGTTTTGTTTTGGAAACAACACGTATATTGGCTATAGAATAGCACTTTTATACAACTGAAGAGATGTTTAATGATTCTCTCTCTCTCCCTCTCTCTCTCTCTCTCTCTCTCTCTATATATATATATATATATATATATATAATATATATATATATATATATAATCCAAAGATCAAGTGAGTGAAGAAATCTTCCTTAAGACGTTGTAGTTTTTCAAATGTCGTAATTTGAAGAGCTCAATGTGTGCTCATATTGTCAGAGTCACAGAGCAAAATTATATCAGGAAAAAATAACAAAGAAGATTTAGATTTTTAGCGTCATAGACTATTTCAGGGAACCAAGGGGAATAATCTAGTCGTTTCCATTCTCAGATGCATCGGACCATATGACCTTAAGGCACCCCTTTTGCGATTTCGATTCGTGGGGGCATTTTTTTCCATTTACCCAGTCAAAATCCGGCTAATTGTTCACAGAGGATTTTTAGAGTTTTTTTTTAATTATAAAACTAACCCCTAACCCTAACCCTAACCCCTAACAAACAACCGGATTTTTACGGTGTAAATGAGAAAAGAGTCTCCACGAGTCGAGATCGCGGAAGTGGTGCCTTAATGTCATATGGCCCGATGCATCTAAGGATGGAACGACTAGATAATTCCTCTAGGTTACCTGAAATAGTCTATAATGCTAAAAATCTAAACCTCCTTTTTTTTCTTGATATATATATATATATATATATATATATATATATATATATATATATTATGATCTACCTTATATTGTTCAATGTCAGCGTCATTTGAAACTTCCTGTGACAACAACAACAAATGCTTAGAGCAACTTCACAGTTAATAAAATGACGAACCCAATTCCCTCGACATTAAAACTATAAACAATATATACTCATTTTGAAACATATACAAATATATTTTGAATTATAATACTCGTGTTTTACTACCGTTGTCATCTTGTAACACCCTCTAGATAAAATGAGCCCGCCCAAATCGTCTTAGATGAAATGCAAAAATGTAAATCCTGCTTATCTGGTGTTGCTTATGCACCGAATCGTTATTTCTTCTGAGTGTCGTAACCTCAGCTAAATAATAGACAATTCCGAGGGGAGAAGAAGGATATGATACATAGAAAATTATAATAAAAAGAAGAAGAGAATAGGGGAAAGATAGAGAAAGGGGATAAGCGCGCAGAAGCGATAACGCTAATCTGTTTTAATCAAACATAATGAAAAGATGAAAAGAAAGAATAGAATGTGTGTGAGAGAAAGAGAGAGAGAGAGAGAGAGAGAGAGAGAGAGAGAGAGAGAGAGGGGGGGTTACATCAAAATTATTATACTTTTTACGTATTGAACTATATACGCAATGGCTCTTAAGTAAGTATATCAAACGTTGTAATGATTAAATTAGCATCCTGTCCTATATGCACAGGTCCTGCTAGTATAAATTTGATGTCCTTTATTTAACTTACGCGATTTGGTTTTACTTATTAAATATGTTTATACCTTACTACGTTGTCGCAGTCCAGTACGTTAACCACTACGCCACAGAAACTTCCACGAAATATCTTATTATAATGGAGATGGTGTGTTTGTCTGTCTGTAACCGAGACTATATTACTACTCAAATCACAATCCCCTTAGTTATTTATATCTTATTTTAATGGGAATTATGGGTCTGTCGGTAACAAAGTCACCACCAACATCCCAATTTATGTCACATTCTCCATGATTTAATCTAAACCTCAATTATTAATAAAATTGTTTTATATTATTAATACTGTAAACCATATCTACATACTAGGTATTTACCAAGTACACCACGTGTACGGGTTAGGCACAAGGCCATATTAACTTGGGACCACCCACAAGCCGTGACTGATGGATGGTGGGTGAAAAGCATGCGTTGATCCCGTCGGCATTCCCGCTCAAGGGGCCGCCTCAAGAACTGGGGAATAAACCCTTTAAATTAAGGGGGCAGGTGTTGCTTGTAAGATCCAGGGCTGAAGCCACTGGATCCTTCGGTCGAAACCAGAGTTAGATATTTTGACCAAATCTACATACTAGATATTTAGCACGTACCTTACGTATACGGGTTAGGCACAAGGCCCTATTAATGTGGGACTACCCACAAGCAGAGACTCATCGGTGGAGGGTGTAAAAAATGCGTTGATCCTGTCGGCATTCCCACACAAACCAGAGTTCGACATGTTGGATATATTTACATACTAATAACTTACAATTTTATTTATATACACAAGAAAAAAGCGGTTTACAGTGTGAATGGGAAGACTAATTAGCATATGGATATTAAAAATTTGATTTTAATAAATATGTGCTTAGTATTATTGATTTATAATTGTTTGGTTTTATTTTAATGAACATGAGCAACATTCTCGGGGATAAATCTTAAAAGAAATCCATTAATAAAAAGAAATAACTGTTATTTTATTCTTTACTTCCTAATTTAACTTAATAGTTAAATTAGAAAAATTTAGCAATAAAATACAGGAGTGACGGAAGAGTAAATTTCAATTGTTCTATTTTTTAGTTATACCCCACTCTGTTTCAAATCTTTTTATCTGCATTCTTATTTAGTTTCCTTAGCTTTTCTAATTTGATATAATATTTTATTACATTCAAACTTAAATACATGTACTCGGTGGGTGCATATATTTTGCTAGTAGTTTTAAAGATCTTTCCATTATGTGAAATACTTATGAGAGTAACGTGAATTTATGAGACCTAGTGTAGACCAATCCATATTCATTAATCCGTACCGAAGTACGGACTTCTGCATGGCTGTTTTTTTTTACGTATACTCAAGTGATTTGACGAACCGGATGTTCATTTAGCATAATCAGAAGGAGGTCCTTGGAATGCAAGGCTGATTAGTGCTTGCCTAATACAACGTGAACTAAATTCACTTTTTCTTTTTCTTTTTTACTGTCAATGCCTTAGAGAACGTTAACAAGTAAGACGATATATTGGCTAGCAAAAAAAAAGGTGCGGTTTTCTTGACAGTGAAATGACGAAAAAGAGAATAATAAAATAATTTCTCAAGGAAAATCACAAATCATTAGGTTTACGACAAAGAGGGTGTTAGGCTTATTAATGATAATAAGGATGCCAGAATTCACCGACAACACGCCTGGCGTAGGGGCAAGACACCCAGACAAAATACAGTATCCTGAGTATGATACTAAATTAACTACAGTGGCAAGGCCCCTATCCTGAATCTTAGAGCTACCATTCATTTGGTTTAAGCCCCAGGCCCATTTTGACTTGGAGTCAGGCTTTTTAAACTAAAAAATAACAATTACAAACAAGAAAAAAATGCCCGGCAGTAGTCAAAATTTTCCTATCCCGAAATATTAAGATAAATAAATCAAAGGTAAATGAACAATATTCTAGTTGCCTCATTTTTCTTTACACTTGCAGTATGATAGCCAAAACAATATACGCACAATGCTTCAAGCAAATTGTTTGTTGGATTTTACGACACGTCAACCTTTATTGGGTTATTTTCTGCCGAAGAAGTTTTGTTCTATTCATGCTTGATGGATATCCAAAAGAGTCTTTTAAACTTAATATTCAAACACATTAAACTCAATTTTATCTATTTAATCCATACATGAGACTGTAAAAGGTACTACTACTCCGGGTCAGAGTGGACTTGGGAGTGATGGCGATAAATGGGTACTTCACACTCCCTAAAGCTTCAGAATTTAAATCTCGCCATCAATTGAAGTTTAACTTCATACCTAGGGAACTAAGGCCCTCAGCCACTGCTTTCTAGTACATATAGGATAAAAAGTGTTGGGACTTGCCAAAACAGCAATAGGGTTAGGACAATCATATAGGTTCTAGGGCTGTGGAGGCGTTCGGTATAATGGTTAGAGTCGTAGGAAATGGACTCGTCGACCCGAGTTCAATTCCTTGACAAAGCTATTTGCATTTCACATAACGCTAATACCCTTGGGAATGGTATCCAATTCTCCCTCCATCTATGGGTAAATAGCAGGGCCGACTGGGCTCTTTAACCATGACTAGGTAACCAGTCTAGGAGAAGGAAAACTCTTAATTCCAACTTGTTAAACTCCGTGAAAGAAATTGACCTTGTGTCGCATCCTGCTCGTGTGGAGGGGTTGGTAAAAATAAATAGGTTCTTGGGCTTGACGTGAGCAGCCGATTAATATAAGGGTTCCTCTTCGACCGACCGTCTAGCCTAAATAAGGGTCAAAATGGAGTGTTGCCTATCATGGACTGTTCATCGACCAGGATTCCACAAATCGATTGATTCTTAATCATTTAATCAATTTGGTTGGTTTTGAAGGCTATCACAATGCATGTATAAAGAAGAAAATGACCACAGATAGGCGACATAATGTACACAAACACACAGGGGAAAGACCAACACATACACACACACAATCAAACACACACACACACATAAACACACTCACACACGAATGATTTGGAAGAATAAGACATTATTAAACAAACATACAAAAAAATAACAATTACAAACAAACAACAAAATGCAACAGACTGGATTGATTCAGGCAGCAGTCAAAATGTTCCTATCCCGAAATATTAAGAAAATAAATCACAGGTAAATGAATAATATTCTAGTTACCTCATTTTTTCTTTACAAAGTTTTTTCTTTATCAAAGTGTATGCCAGATTTCAATGTTCAATGACATCTGTTTTCTGATTTACAAGTCAACGCTTACATATCAAAATAGACGCATTTCCTATATATATATATATATATATATATATATATATATAATTTCACTTCAATTTTTTCCCCATATGCTGTATTTCATTTCTCACCAGATAGTCTCTATTCTCTATACCTTGACAAAGGATGAAGGTCCACCCGAAATATCGGAATTAATCAAATCAAGGATAGAACAACTGCTGAATATAAAAATTCTGTTTTTAGTTCTGTTTTTTTGTTTGTTTGTTTGTTTTTGTTCTGTTTTTTCCCTGCTTCAAAATGCAAAAAAAAACCAACGTGCACAAGAACAAACTTTATACAGAACATATATATATATATATATATATATATATATATATATATATATATATATATACAAGGCATCTCGGTCAAATCTTTCATATATATATATATATATATATATATATTATATATATATATATATATATATATTCGTAGCTGTCGTAGTAAGATGATATGCAGTTTTTCATGAAGAAAAACAAAGAGAATAAAATCCTCTTAGAAAGGAATTTAACCACCGGGAACGTTATCAGGTGCAAGTAAACAGTCAATCCCCTTACCCTCTTGTTTACATTTAACTACAGTATCTTATTAATATGTTCCCTCTCCTACTCATCGGTTACAATTGGCAGGATCAAATTTCTGGTGCGGTCATGAAGTTAGCATTGTTTTGTATGCCAGCATCTGGCTACTGAATTACCAATATGCACTATTATCCAATCTTTTTATACCAGTATACATTCATTGCCTTCGGTAAAGTTCAAGACAACGGCAAGCCTACTCAGCTCTCCAGGAATCGTCTAAGTACGAGGGAGATTAAAAATAATCCCAGCCCTATCGGCTATTTTTTGTTGCTATTTTTCATGCCTCGATAATTTGATTGGCTGGTTGTTTGGGTGATTGATTTTAACGGTATATCTATCCGTCTGGGGTTATGTTATGTCTAACGGTTAGGAAGTAATATATGTTGTGTATTTATATTTATACTTTTTTAGTAATTGCTTTTAACAATGTTTAGCACCATTAAGGATCGTGTTGTATAGTATTGATTAAGTTCATGTCTATATTCTTTGGTATAATTGTATTTTCCTAAAAAAGAACGTCCTCCATGTTGACATTTTCAAATAGAGCTTTCATATTGTTTGCATTAAAATATCGGTTTCTGATGTGAGTAAAAAACCAGCATTCCATGAATAAGTATTTAACAGTCAAAGGTGTTTGAAATATTTCACACTGTGGTTGTTGTTCTTGTTTGAGTATATTTTGTAGGCGTTTTTTATTGTCATTTTTATATAGGATATTGGAATTGTCAATACATTGGTCACACTACAATGAACCCCCCCCCCCCGTCATCTTACATCCCATCTTTCCGAAGCTAGCACCGTAATAAATCATCTAATTGCAAAGAGGTCTTGCTATGCTGTTGGCCGTTGGTGTCGATCGGTGATGCTTAAGGACAGAATCATGCTGGATGGGCAGACCACGAAATGCAACACTCCACTTACACCCTTACTTAGGATAGACGGGCGGTCGGAGAGGCTCCCTCAGATCAATCGGCTGATCATATCTAGCCCTATTACCTATATGATTGCCACAACACTATTGCCCTTATGGCAAGTCCCAATCTTTTTTATCATGTAGAAGGCAGTGGCTGAGGGTCTATATGTCCTGAGAATGACGTTAAACTCTATCTGATGGTGAGGTTCCAGTTCTGGAGGTCTGGGGAATGTGGAGCACCCCTTCATCACTATTGCTCTCTGATCCACTCTCACCCGGAGTGATAGTACCTGTTACGTTCCCATCTATGGGTTAAATAGAAAAACGTGTTCATAAAAATTGAGTATCCATTAATGAATTTATTTCAAAACATTGTCGGCATTAAATGACCCACTGAGATTGATATGCCGTAAAACAAAACAGACAAAAAATCCGCACATACCCCATACCATATCTTTATTAGTGTCACTTTGCTTACTGCGTATGCGTGCTAAGTGTTGGCTATGGTGTGGTCCTGTGATCAAAGTTTGCGCCTGATCGAGCCATTTAACTTGCTGTCTTTACAGTATATACATGGCCACTTCACTAGTAGTATGCACCAAGTAAATGACCCGATTTCTCTAGTCGGAAGGAGGGTCAGAGGCTGAAATTCATCGGAGTCTTTTGGCACAAAACCTGGACAGTCCACGACCGCATAGAACTGTTTATGAGTGGATTGAGTTTTAAAGTGACCGGACAAGCGTGACGTCTTAGAAAATGGAATCGGTTACACAAGTTCAAATCTTAGTCGAGGCTGGTTGCGTTTGCCTATAGCTGTAATTGGATTCATATCTTTGCCAATGGTATTAGCGCTATGCATAACCTCGTAGATGATTTGAACTCGGGTTACTGAGTCCATTTCCTGTGATAACCGTTACGTGATAGTATGTGGTAGACTGACTCAATAGTGTGTCTCTTTTTGGCAACTGTGATACTCGGCTTGTTGAGACACACTTTAAGCTATATATCGATGCTTCCGTACACTTAGCTCCAAGGGTCAGATGTAAGATTCAACTCAGCGAAAAATGGAGGCGGTGCAATTAGCCTACAATTTTGTATTCTGCATCGGGAGTTGACGAACTGGCAAATGTCCATCAATTTTGACGACTACTAAGATATATAACGAAAAGATTTGCTTCCAAACCTGTACGAATAGAGTATCGAAACTAATTGGCAGCTAGCCATTCTTAGAAGCAGGTAATGTTCTAGAACACACCACGACAAAAGAAATCGTGTTTGCGCAGAATCCTTTGTCTGTGTTGTTTTGGTTTTGGTCAGGATCTTAACCGTGTCGCGAACGTAAGAATTCTTATTAAGCCAAACTAATTGGAAGAATATTTGAGAAGTCTGACCAGCTGTTGAAAGCTGATTAATAATCATGGAAGAACTCTAATGCGGCAGAAATTGTAAACAAACTCTTAGAAAACTGGGTCAAATGCTGCTGTTTTCTACAAAAAACAAATGAATAGTGACTCAATCTGTCTCTTCACTTTTAGAAATCAGTCTCAAACTGTTATATATATATATATATATATATATATATATATATATATATATATATATATCTTATTATAATGGAGATTGTGTGTTCTTCTGTCTGTAACCGAAACTATATTACTAATCGAGTCACAATTACCATAGTTATTTACATCACATTCTTCAGGATTTTATTTATATTTAAACCTCAATTATTAATAAAATTACTTCACTTTTGTATTAGTGTTGTCCATATCTATATACTAATAACATGCAATTGTATTTATATATACAAAAAATAGCGGTTTGCAGTGTGAACGGGAAGGCGAATTTGCTTATTGATATTAAAAATGTGATTTTATTAAATATGTGCTTAGTATTATTGATTTCTAACTGTTTGGTTTTATTTTAATGAATATAAGCAAAAATCTCTCCAATTAATTTTAAATGAAATCCCTTAACAAGAAAAAATAACTGTCATTTTATTCTTTATTTCCTAATTTAACTAAATAGTTAAATAACTAAAATTCAGCAATGAAAGACGGGAGAGATGGAAGAGGAAGTTTCATTTCTATTTTTCTATTATACCCCGACTCTGTTTCAAATCTTTTTATCTGCCTTCTTATTAGACTTTCTAATTTAATACGATATTTTACTACATTAAAACTTAAATACTTGCACCCGGAGGTTGCATATATTTGCTAGTATATATATATATATATATATATATTATATATATATATATATACCAACTACACCACACGAGCAGAATGTGACGCAAGTTCAATTTCTTAAACGGAGTTTAACAGGTTTGAATTGTCACTTTTAAATTAAGAGAATATTCATTATCACTTTAATGGAACAAGGAATTAATAACTGAATTTAAGTTTTTGTCATATGTAAAAAAATTGTTTACAAGAATCAAATTGTTTCAAACCACTCAAAAATGTAGGATTACATTAAGAATATATATATTTCCAGTGTTAACAAAAAAAAATCCCTAAAATAAACAAACATTGTAATGTACTTTTTCGGTGTTTTTTTTTAATTTTTATTTTTGGATAAATTATTTTCCTCTTATTCTCTCTTTTTCTCCTGTTTCTTCACTCAACCCCAGATGTTCCTAAAATATTTTCGTCCGGTCATGAACCGGGTACATTTGCTAGTGCACACACACATCTAATATATAAAACAGAGATTTTGGTATGTACGTGTCGACGTAAAACAAAAAAACGAGAGGTCACTCAGATTCAAAATCTTGCATACACATTGATATCGTTCTAACTAAGAAAAATTCCAAATTTGGTTATTGATTTTTATTGATTAAAGGATTTAATCGATTAATTAATCCAAAATCACCCAATTTGTGGAACTGTCCGTATATCAGCCCCTCCTGATAATAAAATATTGTCTCTGCCTGCTTATTGTTAAAGCGATAACAGCAGCGAAGTTTGGATTTTAATGAATTAATTTTGCAGTCTAAGCCGTTCAGTTCCGAATTTATGGCCTATTTATGGTCCAGTCTTTAATAACTTTTATATCGTTAGAAAGATAAGAAAATACTCTTTCAAAATATGTAATTTGTGTGCGTTTTTATTAATTGAATCATTTTTTACAGCGAGTTAAAAAATTAAAAAATGGCTTCGGATAGCCACGCTGCCTATGATTATTGCGATACAAGCAGTGCAGTCTATAACAGTCAGATCGGGATCTCTTACCTATTTAGGATTTTAATCTTTAAAATATTTATATCTTTAGTAATAAGATGAAATAGTCTTTCTGAATATGTAATTTGTATGTGTTTTTATAGATTTTTTTTTTTTTTACAGCGAGTTAAAAAAAAAAAAATACTACGTATAGGCGATAATACGAATACGGCAGTTCGGAATCTCTTAGTCTTTCTGAATATGTAATTTGTATGTGTTTTTATAGATTAAATTATTTTTTACAGCGAGTTTGTCCACATTCTTAAATTGTACAGTACACTCATTTTAATTTTAATTTTTGTAATGCATAAAAATTGTAGAAAATCAAAATGCACGCTTTACGGTTACATTATTAAAAAATATTTTAATCCGTAAATAACAGTATCATGAAAATCAGTTTACGTCGTAAGTACGGTTACATATTTGTATAAATTAAACTAAGATTTTCATTCGAATAAAATGACTTTTAATTCTTTAATTTATTTATTTAATTTTTATTGTTAGAGTTTTAAAGGGTTAAAAATAACAATAAGATTGACGAATTTCCTTAGAAACTGTTTTGCTTTTGGTTCGTTAACTAATTATTTTCTCAAAACACGATAAAAAAAAAAAAACAAAGGTTACTAATATGGACAAAATCCGGTGTTTTATCTTTAGTCGAAGGCCCGACTGGAGATAAGTAGTCAATTATTTGTAAGACGAAATTTCAAGTTTATCTGACAATATCCAGTTATTGGAACATTTAAAAAAAAATTATATGTAAGTACGAAAAATTGTAAGCGCTTTGTTTATCAAAATGACATGATTCGTTAGTAAATTACCCGAAAAGTTGATAAAACAAAACAACTAACAACCAACATTTAAATTATTATTCAAAATACAATTTAAAATATTCCTCAGAATTTGCCTTACAAATTAAATTTTAAGTTTTATGATTTTACTCTTTATTGCGAAGTCAATAAACATTGCTGAGTTTTATAGTGCAACTTTTCAGTTCTGAAAAATTGGCATGTTTAAATAGAGATTTCATAGGTGACATTTGAACTTTTATGAAAATTGATGTTTTGTAATTAATATAAATTTTGTAATAAAACTTAATTTTAACTAGGGGGGGTAGGGGTTAGGGTTAGGGGGGGGGGTAGTTTAATGGGAAAATAAATAAATAATTTGGGTTCCGTTCAAGCGATTCCGATATGGGGGATCAATTTACTATAAACTTATACGAGGAAATGAGCACCCGTGAATACTCAAATAATAAAGAACTTTTAAGAATTTTTTTTTTCAATCTGATAGATTGGTGTGTAATCGATAATAATCAACTGAAGGGAAAAAAATAGATGGGGGGGGGGTGGAGTCCAGATAATCAGGCCCACCAAAACGTTTTTAAACAATGTTTTTAAAATACTAGGTACCACCAATTTTACCCTGTGAAATTTACCCCCCCCCCTATATTTAACACTATGAAACTTGCAGAAAAATTAATATTTTCTTGAAAAATTTTTTCCATTTGAAAGAAAAAACATTAAATAAACTCCTGATGATTCTTTAACTTTTTTTCAGCTTACGGAAATAATGAAAATTATGATTGAAAAACAATGTTTTCATTTTTGCACTGTTAAATCAACTGAAAATTAACGTAGCTAAAAACAAGTTACGATAAGAGTTTTTTTAAATTCTATGAAAAATCAATTAATTATAAATAATAACAAAATATTTCCGTTTTATTCAAGATGGCCTAAACTGATCAATTGGTGGTCCTATAATACTATCTTAGGTTTTAGCAAAAATAGATATTGCAATACGAAGAATTTAAATTTTCGATTCTCAGCTTCTTTTTAAACTCAACATGCAATTAAGAACTAAATGTGAATTGTTGTCATGTACAAAAAATTTTAAACAATAACAAACAAATATACAAACGAATACTTTCAATTTGTTGTATAATAATATGAAATAATTTTAAACTATAAAACAGAAAATACAAATCCTGAAATATACAAATTCTCAATGATTTTAGTTTCAAGAATTATTTTCCTCTTACCCCCTCTCTAACTACTGTCTTCCACTTTCTCTCTCACTCCCTGGTGATCCAAATTTCATTTTAGTCCGGTCATGGACCGGGTACTTTAGCTAGTATATATATATATATATATATATATATATATATATATATATATATATATCCCTCCGCGTGAGCAGGATGTGACACAAGGTCAATTCCTTAAGCGGAGTTTAACAGGTTTGAATTCATAGTTTTCCTTCTCCTAGACTGGTTACCTAGCCATGGTTAAAGAGCCTAATCCGCTCTACTATTTCCCCATAGCTGGAGGGAGAGTAGTTGGATTCATACCTTTCCTAAGAGTATTAACGTCATGGGAAATGCAAACCTCTTCGTCCAGCATTTGAACTCGGATCGACGAGTCCATTTCCTACGACTCTAACCATTACAACACACACATTCCGTTTGCATGTCGGCTATACAATGGAGAGAGAGATAGAGAGAGAGAGAGAGAGAGAATGAGAGAGAGAGATTAAGAGAGAGAGAGAGAGAGTAAGAGAGAGAGAGAGTAAGAGGGGTTCTTATTTGGACTATCTTGTCTACCTGTTCCTGGCATCTTGGGCTGATCCTGTGGGTTGCTTTTTTCTTCTTGTTCGGGCTGATCATCTCTTGTTTTAATGAATTAACAAGACTTTGTTGTTTTTCTTTTAGTTTTATTCAACACCCACCGCCCAACCACGCAGTGAGAAGCGACATCTTGGTGAGACAGAATTTCGAGTTCTCTCACTATTAATTTCTAGCCACAGCTAAACTAAAACTTAAAATTGTCAAACGCATCCAATTGCGCACTTCCGGAAGGGGTTAAGTCGAGGTCTTTATCCGTCAATAATGGTAATTTTTTACCCAAACCCCGTTATTTTTAATCTAATCCTGATTCAAAGATATCTAACTACAGTACTAATTTATTGGCTATCCATGAATTATATAAACAAAATGACGAAACCTAACACCATAGAAACTTGCTCGTGAAATATTTTAAGTGGAAAGAGGGTGCACAGACCTCTGTCCACTGTCTGGCAGTCTGACAGTTTGTCAAGTGGCAGGGGAAATTCCGAGACCACCGGACTGCCGAGCGCTGCTGCAGGGTGCTATCTCAGGTAGTATTGAGTCGCTTCACGGAAGGCAAGCCTCCAGAAGCCCCAGCGCTTGCCCCATCACCAGGTTGTACTGGTGATTTTGTGAGTTGTGGTGAGTTACATGGTAATAGTGAGGTATGAAAGGAGACTTACATTGCCCTGACCTGACCTGACCTGACCTGAAGTATTCAATTCTAAATCATACACTGCACACAATATTGCATATCTCACCAATATCTCTTGGTATATCATTAAGTGCGATCAGCCATACTAGTAATGTGGTGAAAGAATGCTCATTTTATTTGTATGTATTGTTGAGATGAGTTGATGTGTTATTTTGAGGTTTCCGATTGTTGTCTTCATCTTTCTTGAGGTGTATAATCTCATCGTTTCGACCGCTGTTTCCTCCGGCCTTCGTTCATGTGTTCTCTGTGTTTTCGAGCATAGTATAAACCAATCTGCAAAATCAAATTTTAATAGTTTAATTTTTTTATTATGTTGTTCAACGCCTTCTTAATCACACAAACTATTAAAGAGATTCCTGGTTATGCTTATACGCCAAATTCTTATTTTTATGAGTGTCGTCATTCTCAGCTAAATAATGGACCATTCCCCTTTTTATTATAAAGAGAAAGGGAAGAAAAGGGATATGCTTCATAGAATAATATGATAAGAAAGAAAGAAAGAAAGAAAGAAAAGAATGGGGTAGGGGAAGGATAGAGAGTGGCATGAGCTGGCGGAAGCAATAACGCTAATCTGTTTCAATCTAACAATCTAAGAAGGAATGAAAAAGGGTGAGAGAGTTAAATCAAGATTATTATTACTTTTTATATATTGAACTATTTGGCAATAGCCCTTACTAAGACATAGTCGAACGTTGTAATAGTGAAATTATTATAATGTGGTATATCCACAGGTTCCTAATAGTATAAATATTATCGTACATAAGCTTATACTTCTACAGCACCAAATTGCAAATAAGTAACCCAAGCATCATAATATTTATTTACCACCCCTCCCAAGAGCAGGATGGTGACACAGGGTCAATTTTTTTAGCCGAGTTCAACAGGTTTGCATTTCAGTTTTCCTTCTCCTAGACCGGTTGGCCTAACCAAGTTTAAAAGAGCCCATATGCCCACTAATTTATCCATAGCTGGAAGAAGAGTAGGATTCAATACCTTCCCCGAGGGTATTAGATCTAAGTGAAATGCAATTACCACATCCAGGATTTGAACTCGGAGCGACGAGTCCATTTCCCATGACTTTAAACATTACACCGACGCGCTTCTATATCCAGGCATCATATATTCATACATGTAAGTAGGTGCCTCAATTTAAAGAAGATATACATTCATTAATATACTTATCTACTTGTTTACTTATCTGTTGAGGTTGGGTCTGTCGTTAGGCTAAGCATTATCTGTTCTTCGGGTGCGGTAACGTTTGCTTCTTTGGGATGTCTTGTCTTGTGCCGATGCTTAGTTTTTAATGCCTTGGAACAGACCGCATCTTGTGTTTGTCTCCTTCAAAATACAGGCCAACCTCTCCGTCCGTCTCCCTCGAACACTTCAGCAAGACTGTCAACTTTCTCACTATCTCTCTTACTCTCGCTCTTGTTCTTGCCTTGTCCTGTCCAATCAGAAGCTAAGGTCAGTGACATCTACGTCATCACTCACACATCTACTTATTCTAGTTATTTTTTATTATCAATTTTTCAATTTTTCCACATTCGTCCCACGTCAACCCACCACTGATGTCACACACTGAATTCAATACGCATTATCATGTTACAATAGGTTTGTCATTTTCTACCTAGGATTTCACCACAGAATATGATTATCGGGATTAACCATCTGAACCCATTATTACACTTTTCAATTTTTCCAAATATGTCCCACGTCAACCCACCGCTGACCTCATATACTGACTTCTACACTCATTATTTTACATTATTATTTTATTCGATATTTCCTAAGTGCCCATTCCTTGCAGTCTTGTGCCATACTAAACAAAGTTTAGCACATATATATATATAAGGGCTGGGGTTAGTCCAATCGGTAGAGCATTCGGCTAGAAACACACAAGGTTTCTAGTTCGATACCGGCCCTTGCCAACTCAGCGTATGGAGTAGCACAGGGATCTGTGCCGTAAAGTAAGGAGCTGAGGGTAGGTGTGGCGCTTCACCTTAAGATGCCAAAACAATCTCCTTGGTCTAGCACTATTGAAAAGGGATAGACTCTCGCTTGCATGGCTGATACCAACTTTAGTCACCCCGACGACTTTATATATATATTTTATATATATATATATATATATATATATATATATATATACTGTGTGTGTGTGTGTGTGTGTTTGTGTGTGTGTCTTCAGATGTCCTAGGCATTTGTGTTTTTGCCTCATATAAACACATTCTGTCTTTTTCCATTCTCAGCCTACACTTTCTTTATCAAACGTAATGTCTTTTCGTCTTTTTTACTAGATTATCACGCTCTTCCACCTTTCTTCTCGTTTTGGTTCTGTCAAGTAGAAGCCACATCAATGCGCCCATCTATTATCATTCACGACAATCTACTTATTTCTGGTTTAGTTTTTCCTATAATTAACTCATTTTGTCCATATTCGTGCCCACGTCAACCCTCTGCTGAAACGGTCCACTCTCGATAATTTTACATTATTAATTTTCATTTCTAATATTTCCTAAGCTCCTTCTTTTCTCGCAGTCTTGGGCCATCTAAGGCAAAGCTAGCATATGCATATACAAGGTGATTTCAAAAATAGTATTGAAGATTTTTTGTACTTTTTGACACACAATTGTATTGCTGAAAAAGTAACGTTTCATTCAATTGTTCATTTCTGTCTTGGTAAATACAGCTTCAATTCGATACTTTTAATGAACATACCTTGTAAACACTATCACACCACACCACACACACACGCAATATATATATAGTATATATAATATATAAGTATATATATATATATATATATATATATTATTATGTAAATATATCTTTGTGTGTGTGTGGTGTGTCTTTAAATGTTTAGGCACCCTAATGTTTTGCCTCATACAAACATTTTGTCTTTTTCCATCTCTCAAACATTTACACTTCTTTTTTGTTCAAATGTAATTTCTCGTCTTTTAAGCCAGACTCTCACTCTCTCCACCTTCTTCTTCAATTCACGCCTCACAGAATAAACCCAAGTATTCGTTTCTGTAATTCGGCCAATACTGACCTGGTGCAATTTATAAAACCTTACCGAATTTCAGCGTGCCAACCTAAGAAATAAGTTTTTTGTTACGGTCGCAGCTTCATCAGTGTGTCTGGCGACAGTCAATTAGCGTATTCGCCATTGGAGACCAGCGAAGCAGACAGACAAGTGTATTGGGCGCATGAGCGTAGCCATGAAAAAAAAATTGGACGAACGCGTTACGCATGCGCACGCATTTTCTCTTTGGCCTATTTGCATGTGTATGTGACAACATAGCGCATTGTGAGAGGAATTCCTAATAAAATATCGACCGACAAAAGGCTGAGAAAATCTGCAGATGCGGTACAGCGTTCGTCCCATTTTTTTTTCATGGCGTACGCATGCGCAATACACTTGTTCTGGTCCTGCTTCGCTGGTCTCCAATGGCGAATACGCTAATTGACTGTCGCCAGACACACTTGATAAGCTGCCCGACGTAACAAAAACTTATTTCTTAGGCTTGGCAACGCTGAAATCGGAAGGTTTAATTAAATGCACCAGGTGCAGTATTGGCCCGAATTACAGAACGGAATACTTGGGTTTATCTGTAGGCGTGATGAGAAAGAAAGGTGAGAGAAGTGAGAGTCTGGCTAAAAGACGAGAAATACATTTGAACAAAAGAAAGTGTATGTTTGAGAGATGGAAAGCAGAATGTGTTTGTATGAGCAAAACATTAGGTGCCTAAACATTTAAAGACACACACACACACACAGAGATATATTTACAATATATATATATATATATATATATATATATTATATATATATTATATATATATTATATATGCGTGTGTGTGTGTGTGTGTGTGTGTGTACAAAGGTGTTCAAAAAGTATCGAGATTTGAAGCTGTATTTACCAAAGACAGAAATGAACAATGAATGGAACGTTTTTTTTTCAAAGAATACAATGTGTGTCAAAAAGTACAAAAAATCTCAATACTATTTGAAACACTTGTATATGCATATGCTAAGCTTTGCTTAGTATGGCCCAAGACTGCGAGAAAGAGAGCTTAAGGAAATATAGAAGAAATAATAATGTAAAATAATGAGAGTGCGACGTCGCAAGAGGGTTGACGTGGGACGAATATGGAAAAATGAAGTTAATTATAAGAAAATAACCCAGAATAATAAATGTGTGAATGATAAAGTGGGCATGATGTTGGCTTCTGATTGGACAGAACAAAACGAAAGAAGGTGGAGAGCGTGAGTATCTAGTAAAAAAGACAGACATACGTTTTGGATAAAGTAAAGTGTTAGGCTGAGAGATGGAAAGCAGAATGTGTTTATAGAGCAAAACACTAAAATGCCTAGACATCTGAAGACACACACCACACACACACACACACACACAGATATATATATATATATATATATATATAATATATTATATATAATAATATATATATAAAGTCGTCGGGTGACTAAAGTTGGTATCAGCCATGCAGCGAGAGTCTATCCCCTTTTCAATAGTGCTAGACCAAAGGAGATTGTTTTTGGCATCTAAGGTGAAGCGCCACACCTACCCTCAGCTCCTTACTTTACGGCACAGATCCCTGTGCTACTCATACGCTGAGTTGGCAAGGGCCGGTTCGAACTAGAAACCTTGTGTTTCTAGCCGAATGCTCTACCGATTGAGCTATACCCAGCTATATATATATATGTGGCTAAAACTTTGTTAGTATGGCAACAAGACTGCAAAGGAGATGGGGCACTTAGGAAATATCGAAATAAAATAATAATGTAAATAATGAGTTAGAAAGTCGTATATGAGGTCAGCGGGGGTTGACGTGGGACTATTTGGAAAAAATTGAAAAGTGTAATAATGGTTCAGATGGTTAATCCCGATAATCATGATTCTGTGGTGAAATCTAGGTAGAAAATGACAAACTATTGTAACATGATAATGATTGAATTCAGTGTGTGACATAGTGGTGGGTGACGTGGGACGAATGTGGAAAAATTGAAAATTGATAATAAAAAATAACTAGAATAAGTAGATGTGTGAGTGATGACGTAGATGTCACTGACCTTAGCTTCTAATTGGACAGGACAAGGCAAGAACGTGAGCGAGAGTAAGAGAGATAGTGAGAAAGTTGACAGTCTTGCTGAAGTGTTCGAGGAGACGGACGGAGAGTGTTGGCTGTATTTTTGAAGGAGACAGACACAAGATGCGGTCTGTTCTCCAAGGCATTAAAAACTAAGCATCGGCACAAGACAGACATCCAAAGAAGCAAGTTACCGCACCGAAGAACAGATAATGCTTAGCCTAACGACAGACCCACCTCAACAGATAAGTAAAACAAGTAGATAAGTAATATTAATGAATGTATATCATCTTTAAATTGAGGCACCTAACGTTACATGTATGAATATATATGATGCCTGGATATAGAAGCGCGTGGTGTAATGTTTAGTCATGGAAATGGACTCGTCGCCCGAGTTCAAATCCTGGATATGGTAATTGCATTTCGCTTAGATCTAATACCCTCGGGGAAGGTATGAATCCTACTCTTCCTTCCAGCTATGGAATAAATAGTGGGGCATACTGGGCTCTTTAAACTTGTGTTAGGCAACCGGTCTAGGAGAAGGAAACTGAATGCAAACCTGTTAAACTCGGCTTAAAAAATTGACCCTGTGTCACATCCTGCTCTTGTGGAGGGGTTGGTAAATAAATATATGATGCTTGGGTTACTTATTGCAATTTGGTGCTGTAGAAGTATAAGCTATGTTACGATAATATTTATACTATTAGGAGGACCTGTGGATATACCACATTATAATAATTTCACTATTACAACGTTCGATATGTCTTAGTAAGGGCTATTGCCAAATAGTTCAATATATAAAAAGTATAATAATCTTGATTTAACTCTCTCACCCTTTTTTTATTCCTTCTTAGATTGTTAGATTGAAACAGATTAGCGTTATTGCTTCCGCCATCTCATCCACTCTCTATCCTTCCTACCCATTTCTTTCTTTCTTTCTTTCTTTCTTTCTTATCATATTATTTCTATGAAGCATATCCCTTTTCTTCCCTTTCTTTCTTTATAATAAAAAGGGAATGGTCCATTATTTAGCTGAGAATGACGACACTCATAAAAATAAGAATTTGGCGGATAAGCATAACCAGAATCTCTTTTAATAGTTTGTGTTGATTAAGAAGGCGTCGAACAACATTTAATAAAAAATTAAACTATTAAAATTGATTTTGCAGATTGGTTTATTACTATGCTCGAAAACACAGAGAACACATGAAGAAGGCCGGATGAAACAGCGGTCGAAACGATGAGATTATACATACCTCAAGAAAGATGAAGACAACAATCGGAAACCTCAAAATAATTCACATCAAGCCTCATCTCAACAATACATACAAATAAAATGAGCATTCTTTCACGATTTAGCCATGTCATTACTATTGTATGGCTGCATCGCCTGGACTTCAATGATATACCAAGAGAATATTGGTGAGATATGCAATATTTGTGTGCAGTGTATGATTTAGAATTGAATTACTTCAGGTCAGGTCAGGTCAGGTCAGGGCAATGTAAGTCTCCTTTCATACCTGCTACTATTACCATGTAACTCACCACAACTCACAAAAATCACCAGTACAACCTGGTGATGGGTTGCAAGCGCTGGGGCTTCTGGGGAGGCTTGCCTTCCGTGAAGCGACTCAATACTACCTGAGATAGCACCCTGCAGCAGCTCGGCAGTCCAGTGGTCTCGGAATTTCCCCTGCCACTTGACAAACTGTCGGACTGCCAAGACAGTGGACAGAGGTCTGTGCACCCTCTTTCCACTTAAAATATTTCACGAGCAAGTTTCTATGGTGTTAGGTTTTCGTCATTTTGTCATATAATTCATGGATAGCCAATAAATTATGTAAGTACTGTAGTTAGATATCTTTGAATCAGGATTAGATTAAAAATAACGGGGTTTGGGTGAAAAATTACCATTATTGACGGATAAAGACCTCGACTTAACCCCTTCCGGAAGTGCGCAATTGGATGCGTTTGACAATCTTAAGTTTTAGTTTAGCTGTGGCTAGAAATTAATAGTGAGCGAACTCGAAATTCTGTCTCACCAAGATGTCGCTTCTCACTGCGTGGTTGGGCGGTGGTTGTTGAATAAAACTAAAAGAAAAACAACAAAGTCTTGTTAATTCATTAAAACAAGAGATGATCAGCCCGAACAAGAAGAAAAAAGCAACCCATATGATCAGCCCAAGATACCAGGAACAGGTAGACAAGATAGTCCAAATAAGAACTCCTTTTAATCTCTCTCTCTCTCTCTTAATCTCTCTCTCTCTCATTTCTCTCTCTCTCCTCTCTCTCTCTCTCTCTCTCTCTCTCTCCATTGTATAGCCGACATGCAAACGGAATGTGTGTGTTGTAATGGTTAGAGTCGTAGGAAATGGACTCGTCGATCCGAGTTCAAATGCTGGACGAAGAGGTTTGCATTTCCCATGACGTTAATACTCTTAGGAAAGGTATGAATCCAACTACTCTCCCTCCAGCTATGGGGAAATAGTAGAGCGGATTAGGCTCTTTAACCATGGCTAGGTAACCAGTCTAGGAGAAGGAAAAACTATGAATTCAAACCTGTTAAACTCCGCTTAAGGAATTGACCTTGTGTCACATCCTGCTCACGCGGAGGGATATAATATATATTATATATATAATATATATATATATATTATATATACTAGCTAAGTACCCGGTCCATGACCGGACTAAAATGAAATTTGGATCACCAGGGAGTGAGAGAGAAAGTGGAAGACAGTAGTTAGAGAGGGGGTAAGAGGAAAATAATTCTTGAAACTAAAATCATTGAGAATTTGTATATTTCAGGATTTGTATTTTCTGTTTTATAGTTTAAAATTATTTCATATTATTATACAACAAATTGAAAGTATTCGTTTGTATATTTGTTTGTTATTGTTTAAAATTTTTTGTACATGACAACAATTCACATTTAGTTCTTAATTGCATGTTGAGTTTAAAAAGAAGCTGAGAATCGAAAATTTAAAATTCTTCGTATTGCAATATCTATTTTTGCTAAAACCTAAGATAGTATTATAGGGACCACCAATTGATCAGTTTAGGCCATCTTGAATAAAACGGAAATATTTTGTTATTATTTATAATTAATTGATTTTTCATAGAATTTTAAAAAAACTCTTATCGTAACTTGTTTTTAGCTACGTTAATTTTTCAGTTGATTTAACAGTGCAAAAATGAAAACATTGTTTTTCAATCATAATTTTCATTATTTCCGTGAGCTGAAAAAAGTTAAAGAATCATCAGGAGTTTATTTAATGTTTTTTCTTTCAAATGGAAAAAAATTTTTCAAGAAATATTAATTTTTCTGCAAGTTTCATAGTGTTAAATATAGGGGGGGGGGTAAATTTCACAGGGTAAAATTGGTGGTACCTAGTATTTTAAAAACATTGTTTAAAAACGTTTTGGTGGGCCTGATTATCTGGACTCCACCCCCCCCCCATCTATTTTTTTCCCTTCAGTTGATTATTATCGATTACACACCAATCTATCAGATTGAAAAAAAAATTCTTAAAAGTTCTTTATTATTTGAGTATTCACGGGTGCTCATTTCCTCGTATAAGTTTATAGTAAATTGATCCCCCATATCGGAATCGCTTGAACGGAACCCAAATTATTTATTTATTTTCCCATTAAACTACCCCCCCCTAACCCTAACCCCTACCTAGTTAAAATTAAGTTTTATTACAAAATTTATATTAATTACAAAACATCAATTTTCATAAAAGTTCAAATGTCACCTATGAAATCTCTATTTAAACATGCCAATTTTTCAGAACTGAAAAGTTGCACTATAAACTCAGCAATGTTTATTGACTTCGCAATAAAGAGTAAAATCATAAAACTTAAAATTTAATTTGTAAGGCAAATTCTGAGGAATATTTTAAATTGTATTTTGAATAATAATTTAAATGTTGGTTGTTAGTTGTTTTGTTTTATCAACTTTCGGGTAATTTACTAACGAATCATGTCATTTTGATAAACAAAGCGCTTACAATTTTTCGTACTTACATATAATTTTTTTTTAAATGTTCCAATAACTGGATATTGTCAGATAAAACTTGAAATAAATTTCGTCTTACAAATAATTGACTACTTATCTCCAGTCGGGCCTTCGACTAAAGATAAAACACCGGATTTTGTCCATATTAGTAACCTTTGTTTTTTTTTTTTTATCGTGTTTGAGAAAATAATTAGTTAACGAACCAAAAGCAAAACAGTTTCTAAGGAAATTCGTCAATCTTATTGTTATTTTTAACCCTTTAAAACTCTAACAATAAAAATTAAATAAATAAATTAAAGAATTAAAAGTCATTTTATTCGAATGAAAATCTTAGTTTAATTTATACAAATATGTAACCGTACTTACGACGTAAACTGATTTTCATGATACTGTTATTTACGGATTAAAATATTTTTTTAATAATGTAACCGTAAAGCGTGCATTTTGATTTTCTACAATTTTTATGCATTACAAAAATTAAAAATTAAAATGAGTGTACTGTACAATTTAAGAATGTGGACAAACTCGCTGTAAAAAATAATTTAATCTATAAAAACACATACAAATTACATATTCAGAAAGACTAAGAGATTCCGAACTGCCGTATTCGTATTATCGCCTATACGTAGTATTTTTTTTTTTTAACTCGCTGTAAAAAAAAAAAAAATCTATAAAAACACATACAAATTACATATTCAGAAAGACTATTTCATCTTATTACTAAAGATATAAATATTTTAAAGATTAAAATCCTAAATAGGTAAGAGATCCGATCTGACTGTTATAGACTGCACTGCTTGTATCGCAATAATCATAGGCAGCGTGGCTATCCGAAGCCATTTTTTAATTTTTTAACTCGCTGTAAAAAATGATTCAATTAATAAAAAACGCACACAAATTACATATTTTGAAAGAGTATTTTCTTATCTTTCTAACGATATAAAAGTTATTAAAGACTGGACCATAAATAGGCCATAAATTCGGAACTGAACGGCTTAGACTGCAAAATTAATTCATTAAAATCCAAACTTCGCTGCTGTTATCGCTTTAACAATAAGCAGGCAGAGACAAATTTTATTATCAGGAGGGGCTGATATACGGACAGTTCCACAAATTGGGTGATTTTGGATTAATTAATCGATTAAATCCTTTAATCAATAAAAATCAATAACCAAATTTGGAATTTTTCTTAGTTAGAACGATATCAATGTGTATGCAAGATTTTGAATCTGAGTGACCTCTCGTTTTTTGTTTTACGTCGACACGTACATACCAAAATCTCTGTTTTATATAGATGTGTGTGTGCACTAGCAAATGTACCCGGTTCATGACCGGACGAAAATATTTTAGGAACATCTGGGGTTGAGTGAAGAAACAGGAGAAAAAGAGAGAATAAGAGGAAAATAATTTATCCAAAAATAAAAATTAAAAAAAAACACCGAAAAAGTACATTACAATGTTTGTTTATTTTAGGGATTTTTTTTTGTTAACACTGGAAATATATATATTCTTAATGTAATCCTACATTTTTGAGTGGTTTGAAACAATTTGATTCTTGTAAACAATTTTTTTACATATGACAAAAACTTAAATTCAGTTATTAATTCCTTGTTCCATTAAAGTGATAATGAATATTCTCTTAATTTAAAAGTGACAATTCAAACCTGTTAAACTCCGTTTAAGAAATTGAACTTGCGTCACATTCTGCTCGTGTGGTGTAGTTGGTATATATAATATATATATATATATATATATATATATATATATATATATACTAGCAAATATATGCAACCTCCGGGTGCAAGTATTTAAGTTTTAATGTAGTAAAATATCGTATTAAATTAGAAAGTCTAATAAGAAGGCAGATAAAAAGATTTGAAACAGAGTCGGGTATAATAGAAAAATAGAAATGAAACTTCCTCTTCCATCTCTCCCGTCTTTCATTGCTGAATTTTAGTTATTTAACTATTTAGTTAAATTAGGAAATAAAGAATAAAATGACAGTTATTTTTCTTGTTAAGGGATTTCATTTAAAATTAATTGGAGAGATTTTGCTTATATTCATTAAAATAAAACCAAACAGTTAGAAATCAATAATACTAAGCACATATTTAATAAAATCACATTTTTAATATCAATAAGCAAATTCGCCTTCCCGTTCACACTGCAAACCGCTATTTTTTGTATATATAAATACAATTGCATGTTATTAGTATATAGATATGGACAACACTAATACAAAAGTGAAAGTAATTTTATTAATAATTGAGGTTTAAATATAAATAAAATCCTGAAGAATGTGATGTAAATAACTATGGTAATTGTGACTCGATTAGTAATATAGTTTCGGTTACAGACAGAAGAACACACAATCTCCATTATAATAAGATATTATATATATTATATATATATATATATATATATATATATATAACAGTTTGAGACTGATTTCTAAAAGTGAAGAGACAGATTGAGTCACTATTCATTTGTTTTTTGAAGAAAACAGCAGCATTTGACCCAGTTTTCTAAGAGTTTGTTTACAATTTCTGCCGCATTAGAGTTCTTCCATGATTATTAATCAGCTTTCAACAGCTGGTCAGACTTCTCAAATATTCTTCCAATTAGTTTGGCTTAATAAGAATTCTTACGTTCGCGACACGGTTAAGATCCTGACCAAAACCAAAACAACACAGACAAAGGATTCTGCGCAAACACGATTCTTTTGTCGTGGTGTGTTCTAGAACATTACCTGCTTCTAAGAATGGCTAGCTGCCAATTAGTTTCGATACTCTATTCGTACAGGTTTGGAAGCAAATCTTTCGTAATATGTCTTAGTAGTCGTCAAAATTGATGGACATTTGCCAGTTCGTCAACTCCCGATGCAGAATACAAAATTGTAGGCTAATTGCACCGCCTCCATTTTTCGCTGAGTTGAATCTTACATCTGACCCTTGGAGCTAAGTGTACGGAAGCATCGATATATAGCTTAAAGTGTGTCTCAACAAGCCGAGTATCACAGTTGCCAAAAAGAGACACACTATTGAGTCAGTCTACCACATACTATCACGTGACGGTTATCACAGGAAATGGACTCGGTAACCCGAGTTCAAATCCTCTACGAGGTTATGCATAGCGCTAATACCATTGGCAAAGATATGAATCCAATTACTCTCCCTACAGCTATAGGCAAACGCAACCAGCCTCGACTAAGATTTGAACTTGTGTAACCGATTCCATTTTCTAAGACGTCACGCTTGTCCGGTCACTTTAAAACTCAATCCACTCATAAACAGTTCTATGCGGTCGTGGACTGTTCAGGTTTTGTGCCAAAAGACTCCGATGAATTTCAGCCTCTGACCCTCCTTCCGGCTAGAGAAATCGGGTCATTTACTTGGTGCATACTGCTAGTGAAGTGGCCATGTATATACTGTAAAGACAGCAAGCAAAATGGCTCAATCAGGCGCAAACTTTGATCACAGGACCACACCATAGCCAACAATTAGCACGCATACGCAGTAAGCAGAGTGACACTAATAAAGATATGGTATGGGGAATGTGCGGATTTGTTGTCTGTTTTGTTTTACGGCATATCAAACTCAGTGGGTCATTTAATGCCGACAATGTTTTGAAATAAATTCATTAATGGATACTCAATTTTTATGAACACGTTTTTCTATTTAACCCATAGATAGGAACTTAACAGGTACTATCACTCCGGGTGAGAGTGGATCAGAGAGCAATAGTGATGAAGGGGTGCTCCACATTCCCCAGACCTCCAGAACTGGAACCTCACCATCAGATAGAGTTTAACGTCATTCTCATGACATAAAGACCCCCAGCCACTGCCTTCTAGCACCCATATGATAAAAAGTGTTGGGGCTTGCTACAAGAGCAATAGGGTTGTGGCAATCATATAGGTACTAGGGCTAGATGTGATCAGCCGATTGATCTGAGGGTGCCTCTCCGACCGCCCGTCTATCCTAAGTAAGGGTCTAAGTGGAGTGTTGCATTTCGTGGTCTGCCCATCCAGAATGATTCCGTCCTTAAGCATCACCGATCTCCTCCCCCCCCCCACACACACGGCCAACAGCATAGCAAGCCCTCTCGGCATGTTTTGCAATTAGATCATTTATTACGGTGTTAGCTTCGGAAAGATGGGATGTAAGACGACGGGGGAGTGTCATCTATTCCAATATCCTATATAGAAATAACAATAAAAAAAAACGCCTACAAAATATATAAAAATATACTCAAACAAGAACTACAACCACAGTGTGAAAATTTAAAATACCTTTGACTGTTAAACATTTATTCATAGAATGTAGGTTTTTTGCTTAGATCAGAAACCGATATTTTAATGCAAACAATATGAAAGATCTATCTGAAAATGTTAACATGGAGGACATTGAGGGAAATAAAATTATACCAAAGAATATAGACATGAACTTAATCAATACTATACAACACGATCCTTAATGGTGCTAAACATTGTTAAAAGCAATTACTAAAAAAAGTATAAATATAAATACACAACATATATTACTTCCTAACCGTTAGGCATAACATAACCCCAGACGGGTAGATATGCCGTTAAAATCAATCACCCAAAAAACCAGCCAATCAAATTATCGAGGCATGAAAAATAGCAACAAAAAATAGCCGATAGGGCTGGGATTATTTTTAATCTCCCTCGTACTTAGACGATTCCTGGAGAGCTGAGTAGGCTTGCCGTTGTCTTGAACTTTACCGAAGGCAATGAATGTATACTGGTATAAAAAGATAGAATAATAGTGCATATTATTGGTAATTCAGTAGCCAGATGCTGGCATACAAAACAATGCTAACTTCATGACCGCACCAGAAATTTGATCCTGCCAATTGTAACCGATGAGTAGGAGAGGGAACATGTTAATAAGATACTGTAGTTAAATGTAAACAAGAGGGTAAGGGGATTGACTGTTTACTTGCACCTGATAACGTTCCCGGTGGTTAAATTCCTTTCTAAGAGGATTTTATTCTCTTTGTTTTTCTTCATGAAAAACTGCATATCATCTTACTACGACAGCTACGAATATATATATATATATATATATATATATATATATATTATATATATATATATGAAAGATTTGACCGAGATGCCTTGTATATATATATAATTATATATATATATATATATATATATATATATCTGTATAAAGTTTGTTCTTGTGCACGTTGTTTTTTTTTTTGCATTTTGAAGCAGGGAAAAAACAGAACAAAAACAAACAAACAAAAAAACAGAACTAAAAACAGAATTTTTATATTCAGCAGTTGTTCTATCCTTGATTTGATTAATTTTCGATATTTCGGGTGGACCTTCACCCTTTGTAAAGGTATAGAGAATAGAGACTATCTGGTGAGAAATGAAAATGGGGAAAAATTTGAAGTGAAATTATATATATATATATATATGTATATATAGGAAATGCGTCTATTTTGATATGTAAGCGTTGACTTGTAAATCAGAAAACAGATGTCATTGAACATTGAAATCTGGCATACACTTTGATAAAGAAAAATACAAAATTTAGTAAAATAATAGTTTTACAATTTGCTTGAAGCATGGTTTGGCTATCATACTGCAAGTGTAAAGAAAAAATGATGTAACTAGAATATTATTCATTTACCTGTAATTTCTTTTCTTAATATTTCGGGATAGGAACATTTTGACTGCTGCCTGAATCAATCCAGTCTGTTGCATTTTTTTGTTTGTTTGTAATTGTTATTTTTTTGTATGTTTGTTTAATAATGTCTTATTCTTCCAAATCATTCGTGTGTGTGTGTGTTTATGTGTGTGTGTGTGTATGTGTGTGTGTGTTTGATTGTGTGTGTGTATGTGTTGGTCTTTCCCCTTTGTGTTTGTGTACTTTATGTCGCCTATCTGTGGTCATTTTCTTCTTTATACATGCATTGTGATAGCCTTCAAAACCAACCAAATTGATTAAATGATTAAGAATCAATTGATTTGTGGAATCCTGGTCGATGAACAGTCCATGACATGCAACACTCCATTTTTACCCTTATTTAGGCTAGACGGTCGGTCGAAGAGGAACCCTTATATTAATCAGCTGCTCACGTCAAGCCCAAGAACCTATCTATTTTTACCAACCCCTCCACACGAGCAGGATGCGACACAAGGTCAATTTATTTAACGGAGTTTAACAAGTTGGAATTAAGAGTTTTCCTTCTCCTAGACTGGTTACCTAGTCATGGTTAAAGAGCCCAGTCTGCCCTGCTATTTACCCATAGCTGGAGGGAGAATTGGATACCATTCCCAAGGGTATTAGCGCTATGTGAAATGCAAATAGCTTTGTCCAGGAATTGAACTCGGGTCGACGAGTCCATTTCCTACGACTCTAACCATTATACCGAACGCCTCCACAGCCCTAGAACCTATATGATTGTCCTAACCCTATTGCTGTTTTGGCAAGTCCCAACACTTTTTATCCTATATGTACTAGAAAGCAGTGGCAGAGGGCCTTAGTTCCCTGGGTATGAAGTTAAACTTCAATTAATGGCGAGATTCACTGGAGCTTTGGGGAGTGTGAAGTACCCATTTATCGCCATCACTCCCAAGTCCACTCTGACCCAGAGTAGTAGTACCTTTTACAGTCTCATGTATGGATTAAATAGATAAAATTGAGTTTAAAAGACTCTTTTGGATATCCATCAAGCATGAATAGAACAAAACGTCTTCGGCAGAAAATAACCGAACAAAGGTTGACGTGTCGTAAAATCCAACAAACAATTTGCTTGAAGCATTGTGCGTATATTGTTTTGGCTATCATACTGCAAGTGTAAAGAAAAAGGAGGCAACTAGAATATTGTTCATTTATCTGTGATTTATTTTCTTAATATTTCAGGATAGGAAAATTTTGACTACTGCCGGGCATTTTTTTTCTTCTTTGAAATTGTTATTTTTTAGTTTAAAAAGCCTGACTCCAAGTCAAAATGGGCCTGGTGGTTAAACCAAATGAATGGTTGCTCTAAGATTCAGGATAGGGGCCTTGCCACAGTAGTTAATTTAGTATCATACTCAGGATATTGTATTTTGTCTGGGTGTCTTGCCCCTACGCCAGGCGTGTTGTCGGTGAATTCTGGCATCCTTATTATCATTAATAAGCCTAACACCCTCTTTGTCGTAAACCTAATGATTTGTGATTTTCCTTGAGAAATTATTTTATTATTCTCTTTTTCGTCATTTCACTGTCAAGAAAACCGCACCTTTTTTTTGCTAGCCAATATATCGTCTTACTTGTTAACGTTCTCTAAGGCATTGACAGTAAAAAAGAAAAAGAAAAAGTGAATTTAGTTCACGTTGTATTAGGCAAGCACTAATCAGCCTTGCATTCCAAGGACCTCCTTCTGATTATGCTAAATGAACATCCGGTTCGTCAAATCACTTGAGTATACGTAAAAAAAAACAGCCATGCAGAAGTCCGTACTTCGGTACGGATTAATGAATATGGATTGGTCTACACTAGGTCTCATAAATCCACGTTACTCTCATAAGTATTTCACATAATGGAAAGATCTTTAAAACTACTAGCAAAATATATGCACCCACCGAGTACATGTAATTAAGTTTGAATGTAATAAAATATTATATCAAATTAGAAAGGCTAAGGAAACTAAATAAGAATGCAGATAAAAAGATTTGAAACAGAGTGGGGTATAACTAAAAAATAGAACAATTGAAATTTACTCTTCCGTCACTCCTGTCATTTATTGCTAAATTTTCCTAATTTAACTCAAAGCTAAATTAGGAAGTAAAGAATAAAATAACAGTTATTTCTTTTTATTAATGGATTTCTTTTAAGATTTATCCCCGAGAATGTTGCTCATGTTCATTAAAATAAAACCAAACAATTAGAAATCAATAATACTAAGCACATATTTATTAAAATCAAATTTTTAATATCCATATGCTAATTAGTCTTCCCATTCACACTGTAAACCGCTTTTTTGTTGTGTATATAAATAAAATTGTAAGTTATTAGTATGTAAATATATCCAACATGTCGAACTCTGGTTTGTGTGGGAATGCCGACAGGATCAACGCATTTTTTACACCCTCCACCGATGAGTCTCTGCTTGTGGGTAGTCCCACATTAATAGGGCCTTGTGCCTAACCCGTATACGTAAGGTACGTGCTAAATATCTAGTATGTAGATTTGGTCAACATATCTAACTCTGGTTTCGACCGAAGGATCCAGTGGCTTCAGCCCTGGATCTTACAAGCAACACCTGCCCCCTTAATTTAAAGGGTTTATTCCCCAGTTCTTTGTAGTGAGATAGCCAATGGCGTGTTGTCTCATTTACATATGTGTATTACTGCAGGACATATATAGAGACACTTTAGGGGACTACGGTCAGCTACGAGAAGCCGAACCCAGTGCTAAGACTAAGCACGAATAAATACTATTGTAACAAGGAACACAAAACCACACCTCACAACACATGGCGTCGTCGATAGGCATACTTGCAAGTTTAGAACAGCCTGATTATGTTGAGATGTGGATAAAATGTTTTTCAGCCTTTGCAAGAAGCAAAAAATTACAAGACAAAAAGAACATTGGAGGACAAAATGAGATTACAGACTTATTTTTAGCGTCCGCTGGATGTGAAGCAAACATGAAAGTAGCCGTTATGGCGTATCCAAAAGATTTGGAGGATCTCACCTTTGAAGAAATTGCACACATCATAAAGAACAATGTAAGACCTAAGAAAAAACTGGTTATTGCTGAGAGGACTAAATTCCTTTCTACGAAGCAAAATCCCAACGAACCAGCAAGGAATTACATTCAGAGACTAAAAAAGGCCGCGAGATTCTGTGAATTTCAACAGCTTGGAACAGGAGATTTTACCATCGAAGAAGAATTAATCCAGTTACGGTTCATAGAAGGAATGCACGACAGGAATCAAAAAGACAAAATTTTAGAACGTCTACAGTCAAATAACATGACATTAGAAACATGCGTGGAATTTGTACAGCAACTGGAAATGATATCCGAATTCAAGGAAGATACTCAAAACAACACAATGGTGTTTCAAATAGAAGAAAATGCAGCAAATAACACTGACGTGTTACAAGTAAAAACAAGGCTAAAGAATTGTAAGTACTGCAATTTTCAACATAATATTGACAAAAGAACAAATTGTCCTGCTTATGGACAAACCTGTTATGTTTGCAAAAACAGAATCATTTTAGTACGGTATGCAGAGTCAAGTCGAAATGGACAAATTCGATAGAAGACGTGTACCAAGTACGGGTGAACAAAAAACAGAAGTTGACAGTAAAATTAAATGAAATACCATTTGAGATGCAAGTCGATACAGGTAGTGACGTGACTATTATTCCAAAGAACTTTTGGCAACATATGGGCAAACCCAAGTTAAAGAGAAGTCACTTGAAATTAAGACAATTTGATGGCTCGTACATCACTGCATTGGGACAATTCGACGCTACGTTTGAGGCTAATAGAAGATTCGAAGTGGTCCTATAACTGTAGTGGATTGTTTAAAAAATCATGGACTAATAGGCACAGATATTATAAACATAAATACAGACAATTTAATCGACTGCATAGAAAGTAAAAAGCAAAAAATAGGAATCTTGAGAGGTTATAAAGCCACAATACGAGTGAAAGAAAAATAGCCCCCCCTCATATTACGAATCGCGTAGGATACCTATACATTTGCGACCTTTAGTAAAAAAGAAATTGGAAGATATGGTAGCAGAAGGAGTGTTAAAACCAGTATCGGTGGTAGTAACTGGGCCTCCCCAATTGTAGTTTTACGAAAAAAGATGGGGATTTAAGAATATGTGGTGATTATAAGATTGGTGTGAATCATAAAATCTGTTCAGATTCGTATCCTATTCCTGAGCTTGAAACTGTGTCGCATACATTAACAGGCACTAAATATTTTACGAAAATTGATTTAAAGGCAGCTTACAATCAAATACAAATTGACGATAAATTTCAAGAAATAACCACTATTAACACACCCCTGGGATTGATGAGATGGACGAAAATGCCATACGGAATAAAGACAGCGTCGGCCATATTTCAACGAGCAATCGAAAATGTCTTAAAAGGAGTAGTAGAAAATATGATAATTTATCAGGACGATATTTTAATAGGGGCCACCAGTATAAATGAATTGCAACAAAAAACACAGCGAGTTATGAACAATTAAAAGAAGCCGGAATGAGCGTAAACTACGATAAATGCAAATTTAATTGCGAGAAGATAAATTATTTGGGCTTTCAAATATCCAAAGAAGGCATTTCGCCTGACCCAAATTTATTAATTAAAATATCGCAGGTGGCATCCCCAGCCAACAAAAAAGAATTAGAATCGTTTTTAGGATTGGCTAATTTTTATAGCAGATATGTGCCGAAATATTCCGATTTAACTGAAGCATTTGCAGAATTACGAAGAAAGAATAGTGAGTTTGTGTGGACACAAAAACAAGAAACGGCTTTTAACAAAATAAAAAAAGTACTTATGGAAAAACCCGTTATTAAAGTTTTTGATCCAGAAAAGAAATAACCTTAACTACGGATGCCAGTGAATATGCTGTGTCTGCTATATTGTCACAGGACGATCATCCGATTATGTACCTGTCGCGAAAGCTAACCAAGGCAGAATTAAACTATTCAAATATAGAGAAGGAAGCTTTGGCCATAGTATGGAGCACACAGCGCGCCCGACAATTTCTATTGGGTCGAAAATTTTTTACTAAAATCTGACCATCGACCCTTAGAATTCATTTTTAATCCAAGGAAAGAATTACCCAAGGTCACATCCGCCAGGTTAATGAGATGGGCCATACTGCTGATGGCCTTTGATTTCGATATCATGTACGTCAAAGGAAACACTATTCCGCATGTCGACGCGTTATCCAGATTAGCATTTAACAAAGAAGACGACGAAATAAGCGACACTGAAGATGTATTACATTGGGTCGAAACCGATGTAATGCCGATTAAACAGCTTCAAGAAGAAACCCTTCTGGACCCTATTCTGAGCAAAATATCGAATATAAATGGAACGACTGCTCTAAAGCTGAAAGGCCTTATAAAGAGGTTAAACATAAACTAACTATGGACAGAGGGGTTATATGTAACGGAGATTTGGTTGTACCCCCGCAAAAAATGCGAAAAGAAATAATTAAAAGTGTACACGACGATATACATTGTGGAATAGCGGCCACACAAAAAAGACTCAAATTGGAGAGCTGGTGGCCAGGATATTCGCGTGACATTGAAGATTATGTAAAAAAATGTCCCAAATGCATGGAAATCAAAGACTTTCCACAAAAATCGACTCATTCGTGCCAAAGGAACAAGAACCATGGAGTCGAGTACACATGGACCATGCCTATGCCAAAGGCGTAGGACTACTATTGATTTTAGTAGATTCGTTCTCGGGGCCAGAGATTATTCAGGTGCGTGATAGAAAATCTGCAACTGTCATTCAAATTTTGAGAACTGTATTCTCAAGGATCGGCGTACCGAGAACCCTGTATCGGACAATTCGTCCGAATTCTGTGATGAAAGTCTATGTTCCTGGTTGAGGAAGATAGGATGTAAACCCTATAAAACTCCACCCTACCATCCACAATCAAATGGGCTGCGAAAGGATGGTTAGAACGGTTAAATTAGGATTAAAAGCATTTGAGCCGTCACGTGAGACCATAGAATCTTTTCTACCTAAACTCTTGATGAGTTACAGATCCATTCCTCATGCTGATAGAACACTAAGTCCTTCTGCCTTGATGGGAAGACAGATCAGATCTCCCATAACCATGTCTTTTTCGACTAATGAAAAAATGTGGTACAAAAAGAATAAGGACGCGCAACCTGAAAAAGCGTATTTTATTATGCAGAAAGGGAACAACACCGCTATATAACAACACAGGAGAGAAGTGTGCTGGCCCACACTGATCAGCTAAGGAATAGATATGAGGAAGACATGAGTGTGGAGGAATCGGAAAGAAACGAGGATATAAACCAATATGGGGAGACGTTATAGAACCCATAGATGAAAGCGAGTCGGATTCCGAGGTGCCATACCAGGGATCCAGTAGTGATGAAAAGAGACCGCGGTCACCATTACGAAGAACACCCCCAAGGATATTTAGGAGAAGCAATAGATCAACGAGGGGAATAAAACCTCTCCGTTTCAGGGAGGTGTAGTGAGATAGCCAATGGCGTGTTGTCTCATTTACATATGTGTATTACTGCAGGACATATATAGAGACACTTTAGGGGACTACGGTCAGCTACGAGAAGCCGAACCCAGTGCTAAGACTAAGCACGAATAAATACTATTGTAACAAGGAACACAAAACCACACCTCACAACATTCTTGAGGCGGCCCCTTGAGCGGGAATGCCGACGGGATCAACGCATGCTTTTCACCCACCATCCATCAGTCACGGCTTGTGGGTGGTCCCAAGTTAATATGGCCTAGTGCCTAACCCGTACACGTGGTGTACGTGGTAAATACCTAGTATGTAGATATCGTTTACAGTATTAATAATATAAAACCATTTTATTAATAATTGAGGTTTAAATAAAATCATGGAGAATGTGACATAAATTGGGATGTTAGTGGTGACTTAGTTACCGACAAACGCATAATTTCCATTATAATATGATATAAATAACTAAGGGGATTGTGATTTGAGTAGTAATATAGTCTCGGTTACAGACAGACAAACACACCATCTCCATTATAATAAGATATTTCGTGGAAGTTTCTGTGGCGTAGTGGTTAACGTACTGGACTGCGACAACATAGTAAGGTATAAACATATTTAATAAGTAAAACCAAATCGCGTAAGTTAAATAAAGGACATCAAATTTATACTAGCAGGACCTGTGCATATAGGACAGGATGCTAATTTAATCATTACAACGTTTGATATACTTACTTAAGAGCCATTGCGTATATAGTTCAATACGTAAAAAGTATAATAATTTTGATGTAACCCTCTCTCTCTCTCTCTCTCTCTCTCTCTCTCTTTCTCTCACACACATTCTATTCTTTCTTTTCATCTTTTCATTATGTTTGATTAAAACAGATTAGCGTTATCGCTTCTGCGCGCTTATCCCCTTTCTCTATCTTTCCCCTATTCTCTTCTTCTTTTTATTATAATTTTCTATGTATCATATCCTTCTTCTCCCCTCGGAATTGTCTATTATTTAGCTGAGGTTACGACACTCAGAAGAAATAACGATTCGGTGCATAAGCAACACCAGATAAGCAGGATTTACATTTTTGCATTTCATCTAAGACGATTTGGGCGGGCTCATTTTATCTAGAGGGTGTTACAAGATGACAATGGTAGTAAAACACGAGTATTATAATTCAACACATATTTGTATGTTTCAAAATCAGTATATATTGTTTATAGTTTTAATGTCTAGGGAATTGGGTTCGTCATTTTATTAACTCTCTGTGAAGTCGCTCTGAATATTTTTTGTTGTTGTCACAGGAAGTTTCAAACGACGCTGACATTGAGCAATATATGGTAGATCATAATATATATATATATATATATATATATATATATATATATATAATATATATATATATATATATATCAAGAAAACAAAAAACAAAGGAGGTTTAGATTTTTAGCATTATAGACTATTTCAGGTAACCTAGAGGAATTATCTAGTCGTTCCCATCCTTAGATGCATCGGGCCATATGACATTAAGGCACCCCTTCCGCGATCTCGACTCGTGGGGACACTTTTCTCTTTTACACCGTAAAAATCCGGTTGTTTGTTAGGGGTTAGGGTTAGGGTTAGGGGTTAGTTTTGTAATTTTAAAAAACTCTAAAAATCGTCTGTGAACAATTAGCCGGATTTTGACGGGGTAAATGGAAAAAATGTCCCCACGAATCGAAATCGCAAAAGGGGTGCCTTAAGGTCATGTGACCTGATTCAGGTTTGGAAAATAGAAAAAGAAAGAAAGAAAAAATCGGAAGTTAAAATCTTCCGATCGTTTGGGTCAGAATTACAAGGCCGCGTTGTGATGTGACCTAATTTAGGTTTTGAAATTAGAAGAAAGAAAGAAAGAAAGAAAGAGAAAAAAAACGGAAATATAATTCGCCAGCTGTCTTCGGCCGCAGATTTAAAACAGATGGGCGATCCGGCAATGACCTCGACCGGGCAGTCGATGGTGGCTGGTAGTAAAATCTCAAGTAGGTCGGAACTCCCAGAAGCAAGAGGCAGCGTTCATAGACAAGTCTTTGATGTAATCAGACTTTAGTCGCGCGGAAAAGATAAATCTTGTTTTATAGATTACGGGAAAATGAAGACACCGGAATTAAAGAGAATCTATTGTTTTTATGTTTCCTTACTACTTGAGAATGGAGATAACTTGTTGAAAATCGAAATTAAAGAAAGTCGAATGTATTTAAAAAAAAACATTCAAGTGGCCGGAAGAGATGGCACCCAGATTGGTGAGCGGAAGTAAATTTGATTGGCTGGTTGGAAACAAGAGGGGGCGGTTACCCTGCTTGAGTGGGTGGAGCAGAAAAATTCCCGATGTCTTCATGCCGGCCGGAAATAAAATTGTTCCGATCGGAATATTATTTAACTCAGACGTTTTTGGCTTAAGAAGCAGAAGAGGCCGAATGGGCAGATGAGGCCAAACGGGCAGATGAAGTTGTGATCGCTTGAGAATCGGGCTAGCTGACAAGATTAACGCAATACTGAGAGCCGAGAGTAACTGACTTCAGCTGAGACCATTTTGAAAACTTAGTCAACTTACGAACTGTTTTGCACAATACTTTGCAGAAGACCAGAAGTATTTAATTACGGGCACATCACTCCCACAAACCTTGAGAAGTAATTATTTGTATTCTTGTATTTTTGAATATAAATGTTGTTGATTTTTGAAGAAGAAAAAGAGTCGTTATTTTTGTGACCAATAGGCCGCCATTAACCTCGGAAATCAGTTTCTATAGCAGATTTCTAGTCGTTTGAGATCTTAGCACAACGTGAGGCATTCGGCTAGACTTCCCGCAATTATAGAGACCCTGCAATCCTTGGTTGATGCAGAAAATCCGATCTTGACGGCCAATTTCGGAGATTCTGTGAGCCCTTTAGCTCGGGAGCGACCGACGGGTTATAGTCATATGGTCTGATGCATCTGAGAATGGAAACTAGATAATTCCCCTAGGTTCCCTGAAATAGTCTATGACGCTAAAAATCTAATTCTTCTTTGTTATTTTTTCCTGATATAATTTTGCTCTGTGACTCTGACAATATGAACACACATTGAGCTCTTCAAATTACGACATTTGAAAAACTACAACGTCGTAAGGAAGATTTCTTCACTCACTTGATTTTTGGATTATATATATATATATATATATATATATATATATAGAGAGAGAGAGAGAGAGAGAGAAAGAGAGGGGGAAAGGAGAGGGAGAGAGACAAAGAGATTGAATCGTTAAACATCTCTTCAGTTGTACAAAAGTGCTATTTTATAGCCAATTTACGGGTTTTTTCCAAAACAAAACCGACCCTGCTGTATAAAGACGGTCCCTCCCCCATAATAATTCTGTTATTCTTCTAACTTGACGGCTGCGGCATTAGAATATGCTGACTGCACCTCTGCAGAGGAATAAAATCTCCGCAATAGTGACCGCTGTTGGGTGTATAGGTGGCGACCCGTGAAGCTTAAGGACGGAATCATTGAGCCTGAACATTCCATGACAGGCAACACGCCATTTTGGCCCTTATTTAGTCTAAACGGGTATTCGGAGAGGTTCACTCCGATCAATCAACTTGTCACGACAAACCCAAGCACCTATATGATTGTCTCGATCCTAGTGCCCGCATGGCAAACCTCCAAACCTTTTTATCTTATATGTGCTAGAAGGCAGTGACTGGGGGTCTAAGTTTCCTGGGCATGACGTTAAACAGCATCTAGAGTTGGAGTTCCAATTCTAGAGCACTGGGAAGTGTCGAGTACCACTTCATCGCCATTACTTCTTGTTTTACCCTAACCTTGAGCAGTAGTATCTGATCGAGTCCCATGTATGGATTAAATAGAAAAATGTATTAAAAATTGAGTTTTTTTAAAAAATTGAGTACCTATTAAGAATAAATAAAACAAAACGTGCTCGGCATAAAATAGCCCAACGAGGCTTGAAATGCCGTAAAATCTAATCAACCAACCAATCTGCAATTCATTCATTCAATGTAGTTGTGTTTTGCTCTACAAAGGAAGAACGAACAAGACGAGACATCAGGATTAAACAGCATGTTCCTAAGAAAATACGGAAATCTAATTCTGGTTTTACTGAGATACTTAACAATGCATACGGGTCTTCGATTGCTGAACAATTTATAAATAACCATAACCGTGCTAATAATTTAGTCTAAACTGGTTTTCTATTCTGAGTAAGTCATTATTTTCCTTTGATCTCAAAATAATGCAAAAAATATATATTATTTAAAAATGGCGACAATTTAACCATCGCACACGAACATGCGCTATATACATATATATATACATACTAGCAGCGGCTACCCTGCGAAGCCCGGGTAGAGGAGATAAAAAAAATATGGCTTAATAATCGATTGCAGATCTATTACTACTGAATAGCGAATTCGATCCTCGCAGGATGACCCATAAAAATCACCACGTAAAAAAGAATTTTCTTTTCGTCAGATTTGAGGAAATGACATCACATAATGATATATTAAGAAATTTTAATTCAATGATTAACTATATTTTTTAGATAAAATATAAATGACGCGATTTGCTAGATTTCAAATTGATACTAAAAAAAATGAATAAAGTAATCAAATTGATATAAAACGATAAATAATCTTTTAAAAATAACATTATTAATTCAAAGCGTAGACGATCGAATGTCAAATTATTTTAGTATACTATACTATGAATTTGATAACAATTTGATGAAAATAATATACTATACTAAGTATAGTATATAATTTTTTAAAATCTAAATACATTACGAAAAGAAAAGAAAACTAAATGAAAAAAAAAATGATACATACTTTTTTAAAAAGAATTTTGAATGTGCTTAAAAGTTAAATATCAAATTACAGTGCTGATTTTGGTACAATTACAGAATAGCGCGAAATAGATATCATTAGAATCGTATTTTACGAATAAATAACATTAGATTACTGAAACTCACGAAGGAGCCTAATTCTAACCCACTTGTCCGTTGTAACTCGAGTGTTTCAAAGTTTTTAATAGAAGGTTTTGTTTTTCATTGACAAACGACGGAAAATCGACCTTACATACTACATAACTATGTAAATTTTAATTTTTAAATAAAAAAATAGTGCTCAGGCATGATAGATAAATGTTTATTTCATGAATAGTTTCTTACAAAAAAGATATTAGTTATACTGATTATTCTAAAATGAAAGTATTAATAAAAAAAGTTGAGTTATCGTTAAATGTTTTAATTCGCTGTAAAAAATAATTCAATGTATACTAATTACATATTTAGAAAGATTATTTTATTTTATTTCCAACCAAATTAATATTTTTAAGTTGGGAACAGAAATATGCGGTAAATAAGATTTAATTTTACGTTAAAATTTAGTATGAAAAAAATCATACTATGAATTCTAGGCTGACTGAAGCAAAATATTGTTGTTTTTTTTTTTAACTTGCTGTAAGAAATAATTCAATGAATAAAAACACATACAGGTGACATATTTCGAAAGATTATTTTCATTTCTTTCTAACCATATAAATATTTTAAAGATTGAACCGTTAATAGGCGATAAATTCCGAGCTGAATTGCTTAGACTGCAAAATTTATTCACTAAAATAAAACTTCACTGCTGGTATCGTTGTAAATCGCTGTAACAAAAAGCTGGCAGCGAACAATATTTTATTATCAGCAGGTGCTGGTATACCGACGGTTCCGCAAATTGGGTGATTTTGGCTCAATTAATCAATTATATCCCTTAATTAGTAAAAATCAATAACCAAATTTGGCGTGTTACTTAGTTAGAAGGGTATTAATATATATGCAAGATTTCAAATTTGAGTGATTCCTCTTTTCTGAGTTATAGGTTGACACGTACAATCTAAAAACTTTCTTATATATATTATATATATATAATATATATAATATATATATATATATATATATATATATATATATACCCTCATATCTATGTATATAAAAGTTAGGCAAGTGAAGGGATGAATATATATTTATATGTAATGAGAGAGAGAAAGAGAGGGACAGAGAGACAGAGACAGAGACAGAGGGACAGAGGGACAGAGAGAGGGACGAGAGAGATAGAGAGATATGTGAATAGTCTGAGTTCGATAATCATAAAGAGACTGAGATAGCTAGATAAATAAATAGATAGATAGATAGATATAGAAAAAAACATGTATTGAGATAGAGATTGATAGGCAAATTAATCGTGTGTGTTAGTTTGTGTGTGTGCCTCTATGGTTTTTGGTCTTTGCAACACATACCTGCTCATATATATATATATATATATATATATATATATATATATATATATATATATATATATATATATATAAACAAGAAAAATTAATAATGCACAAATAAGTGTTTCACAACGAGGTCTGTATCAATTCCTGGGTAGATATAATTTATAAGGATGCGGTCACTTGCATAAGGGTATAATTCCGACACCGTAGTTTTTCATACAAGTATTTCGGGTAAGCGTTCTTCCCAAACGGTTGAACAGAAATCAGAAGGGAATTGTAGATGATTACGACCAGAGTTTGATAATCAGCTGAGATCTCCCGTCTTCTGCCCTTGCACCCTTACGCTAACATATATTCATAAAATAGAATGTCAATTCAAATATATATGTATTTGTCATGCAAACCGATGCCACGGGAGATTCACAACAAATACCGTTGTTGGGGCAACATCAGAGATAATCATTCCGATTAGAAAATATATGTATTTACCCACCAACACGGCATGGACAGGATGCGACCCAAGGTCAATTTCTAAGCGGAGTTTAACAGGTTTAAATTCGTAGTTTTTCTTCTTCTAGTTGTAATATATATATATATATATATATATATATATATATATATATATATACTAACCCTTTCAGCTCGAGCAGGATGCGACATAATGTCATTTTTAAGCGGAGTTTAACAGGTTTGATTTCCGAGTTTTCCTTCTCCTAGACTGTATACCTAGCCATGGATAAAGAGCCCAGTCTACCCAGCTATTTACCCATAGCTGGAGGGAGAATTGGATTGATATCTTTCCCAAGGGTATTAGCGCCATGTGAAATGCAAACAGTTTCGTCCAGGAATTGAAGTCGGGTTGACGAATCCATTTCCCATGACTCTAAATGATTTAGGTGCTAAAAGGCTGTGGCTGAGGGTCAAAGTGAGAATCGGTTTTCGGTTGATATCGTTGATAGACCACTCTGCTGATTTAGTTACTATAATATATATATATATATATATATATATATATATATATATATATGTGTGTGTGTTGTGTGTGTGTGTGTGTGTGGTATATATATTATATAATGGAGAATGGCGGTGAAGAGTTTTATTCTAATTTTTCACACACGAAGACATATATAACAATGAAGACCCATAACGTCACGCATTGAAGGAGTGGCAAAGTTTATGGTGGACAGATGATTCCCGCCCTGTCGGCTGTGGCGTTAGAATACACCTACTGTATCTCTGCAGAGGGGTAAGACTGCCCAAATGAAGCCACCTATTGGCCGTGGGTGGCGACCCGTGATGCTTAAGAATGGAATCCTGGGGGATGAGCAGTCCATGACATGCAACACTCCACTTAGACCCTTACTTAGGCTAGACAAAAACATTCTGTTTATTGTAGCAAAGTCGGTAGAGTTATCTATTGTCGGTATCAGCCGGTGAGTGAGGGAGTTTATCCCCTTTTCCCTAGCGCTAGACGTGAGAGATTATCATTTCTGAGGTTGCGAACTCTGGTCACCTTATTACGGTCACTTTCGGACAAATGCCTTAAAGAAAGGTATGGGCCCTCTTATCTCCAATATGGTGACCTTCTACAAGGATGGCTTTAGCATTGGACAACCTACGAAGGTTGATATGTTATTGTTGTGGAGTTTTAAGGGGTCAAATAAGAACAAAACGACGGGTAACAAATGTAGGAAAATGTATTAACAAAAGAGTAGACAATTAACAGTACAGAGAAGCGGGAAATACGTCCGACAATAGAGTTATGAGCTGACTCGTATTGGCTTACTCTCCAAGCCACAATTGTCCCTGTTACTTATAGTAACCGTCGGCGCATTCCATTAGTCTATAGGGTATATCACCTATAATAGTTATTAAACAAAGAAACCGACACGCATACAAAACATTGATCCACATTAGTTGAAAGCTATGCAAGAAAAAATAAAAAAAATAATACAAATAACAGAAATCATCATCATCATCATTATCATCATCATCATCATCATGTCGCGCCGGCGGCACGGATAACCATGACAACCTCTCGCCAACCGTCCCTATCACTCATTGTCTCTGGCAGATCCTCCACGTAGCATCCAGTGTCTGCACAGAGCTGGTCTATGTATGTCCTTGTTGGACGACCGGCACTACCTATGTCCATGTGCTAATTTCTACTGGAGCACGTCACTTATGAGTTCATCTTTACTTCTCCAGCAGTGGGCAGTCCGTCTTAGTCGGATGGTTCGTATGATAGGGGGCAGGTGACTGTATAGCTGATTCCTTGTACGGTGCTGTTTCCACGATTTGTTCAAGATCGCATGACTGCATCACTTGGACCTTGACGAGGCGCCTGGAAAATTATGAATTAATACAACTTATCTTTTATATTTGATGAGACGTATGCGAAATTTACTGCCTAAATACGCTCCATATATATATATATATATATATATATATATATATATATATGACTGTGTGTGTGAGTGTGTGTGTGCGCGCGCACATAATATATATATATATTATATATATATATATATATATATATATATTATATATATTTATATATATATATATATCATATTATGCAGATATTATATCATATTGTGCGCGTGCGCCCGTGTATGTGTTTGTGTGCAAATAATAATATCAGTTTAATAAGATATATATATATATATATATATATATATATATATATATATATATATATATATCATATCATATTATGTGCTTGCGCGCGCGAACACACACAGCCATTATATATATATATATATTATATATATATATATATATATATATATATATATAATAGCGTATTTAGGCAGTAATTTATATATATATATATATATATATATTATTATATAATATACATATATATATGTATATATATATATATATATGTATATATATATATATTCTGTAATATCTGCATAGAATCTTGCGAATATCTGATTAATTTTTCGTTTTCTTCGGAGAATAAATAAATAAAGTCGAAAACTCTGAGCTCTTATCATGACATCTTATATTTGCAAATTAACGAAAAAAAAAAGAAGAAATAACAAAACGTCCACAGAACGATTTTCAATAGCCTGAAACGAGTCATGAACGTGCGAAGTACACTTATTAGCTGCAAGGGACGTGAGTATTGCTTAATCTTTTCACAAATCTCGACAGGAAAGCTTATATATCTGATCGCTTAATGGTAATGTTCATGAAGAAAACAATTGGCAATAATAATGAAAATAAGACATGAATTTTGCGACACGTAGCCAAGGAGAAGCGGCTGGCTAACTAGTATAAAAGAATGGTTGGTTGGTTGGTTGGTCGGCATATCAATGTTTGCTTGATATTTATAGCTGAATAGTGCGAAAATATATTAGACTTTTATACGACATTTTTTTAGGAAGTCTAGTTAGTTATACGGAGGCGCGTGTTCAATTCCTGAACGAAGCTGTTTGCATTTCACATGGCACTAATACGCTTGGGAAGAGTATGAATCTAATTCTCCCTCCAACTCTAGGTAAATAGCTGTGCAGACTGGGCTCTTTAACTATGTGTGTTAAGTGTCTGAACGCCATCCTTGGCCAGTTGAAAAGGACTTAAGGTAAGTAAGTCCTGAGTTATGAAATCCTTTGGTAAGTGTATAAGTCCTATCCTGCGTAGTGTTAAAGGTCCAGTGATATAATCCGATGAGTTCCGTCGTCCACGAAGGCTCAAGTAGTTATGA
>CM042146.1:101262298-101270060 GCA_023376005.1 Doryteuthis pealeii
TTGTATTGTTATGTGTATAATATGTATACTGGGTTGTATGAGCGAAATGTCCTTATTTCGTTGGGAAAGTATCTTAATTTCAGGCCAATTAGATGTGCATCCAAAAAACAATATTTTGATGTAGACTTTCCAAATAATAAACACAAAAACAAACAAACATGTATTTTCATTATTTCTAGAAAGGGATTTATTTTCCAAACTTGAAAATTTGACATGTAGCAAAAAGTTTGTACATTGCGGAACCTTCTTTTTGCACAATTACTTCAAGCAAACATCTCCTGTACCACGTTCTTCTGGAAATTCTGAAAGAAACAAGAAAAATGACAGTTTAAAAAATACAAAGAACGAAAAACAGTAAGAAACACTTTAAAAAAGAAAGAAAGAAAGAAGAAAAGAAAGAAAAACAACATTAAAAAGACAGAGAGATCAGGAAAATTCAGAAAGAAAGAAAATGAAAAGAAAGAAGGATAAAATGAATGATATATGTTTGCATATATATGTGATATATATTATATGTGTGTGTGTATATGTATATATGCATATTATGTATGCGTATGTATATATATGTGTACATATGTATGTGAGTATATATATATATATTTGTAATAAATAAAAATAAATAAAAATAAAAAGTAAACACTAAAGAAAGAAAGAATGAATGAAAACCAAACTAACACAATTGTATTATTTCTAGTTGATGATTATGCAATAAAAACAAACATTTTATTATCATTATTTATTACAAAATTCTGCAGCATTGAAACTCTGTAATGAAAAACATTAATATGTATATATTCATCAAACCGCTCCGCACGAGCAGGATGTGGCACAAGGTCAATTTCTTAAGCGGAGTTTAACAGGTTGCTGTTCATAATTTTCATTCTCCTAGACAAGTTACCTAGTCAAGGTTAAAGATCCCAGTCTGCCCGACTATTTATCTTTTCACAAGGTTATTAGCGCTATGTGAAATGCAAACAGCCTCGCCCAGAATTTGAACTCGCGTAGACGAGTCCATTTCCTATGACTCAAACCATTACACCACAGACCTCCATCAGTATGTAGCAGTCTAAAAATAAGCACACCCTTTTTTTTAGTTTTAGTTTAATTTTGCACAGCCATATATTCAGTCCCACTCGAAAGTTCGTGACCCCCCCCCCCAGGCATGGTGTTGTAACCTAACACAGGATACTAAATGTGAAATAACAAAACAGAGGTCGGAAATGAAATGGAATCTTTATGTCATTAACAAAATACAATACTCACCAGCGGCGTGAAGAACGTAAACCACTGCTAGAGGATAAAATGACAACGTAAAAATAAAGTCTTTATAAAGAAATAAAAATAAAAAGTAGACAGTAAAAGAAAGAACGAATGAATGAATGAAAGTAAAAAGAAATATATTATGCGGATAAAGAGACAGAAAGAGAATGCAAAAAGAAAGAAAGAAAGAAAGATAGAATGTGCAAAAATAAAGAAAGTGTGATAGAAAGAAAGTAAGAACAGAATAGATAAAGAAAGAAAGAATGAAAGGTTAACGAAAGAATGATTATATGATAATGGGAACATTATGACACTACAAAGAAAGAAAAGAAAGAAAGAAAAGAACGAAAGAAACGAAAGAAAAATAAAGAGAAATATTATGTAAACAGAAAGACAGAAATAAAAATCAAAATGAAATAAAGACAAAAAGAAAGAAAGAAAGAAAGAAAGAAAGAATATAATGTAAGCAGAGAGAAAGAGAATGCAAAAATAAAGAGAAAGAAAGAGTATATAGGAATAAAGAAAGTATGAAAGCAACAAAGAAAGAAAGGAAGAAAGAAAGAAAGAATATAATGTAAGCAGAGAGAAAGAGAATGCAAAAATAAGACAGAAAGAAAGAGTATATAGAATAAAGAAAGTATGAAAGCAACAAAGAAAGAAAGGAAGAAAGAAAGAAAGAATATAATGTAAGCAGAGAGAAAGAGAATGCAAAATAAAGACAGAAAGAAAGAGTATATAGAATAAAGAAAGTATGAAAGCAACAAAGAAAGAAAGGAAGAAAGAAGAAAGAATATAATGTAAGCAGAGAGAAAGAGAATGCAAAATAAAGACAGAAAGAAAGAGTATATAGGAATAAAGAAAGTATGAAAGCAACAAAGAAAGAAAGGAAGAAAGAAAGAAAGAAGAAAGTGTAAATAAGATTTGCGCACAAATGGAAGAAGTATGAAAATATCAAATATTTTTTCAATGATGTAATTTTGGCCTTTCCGATTTCACAAGCCAATTAATTACTTAGTCACGTCAAACGCCACGCTGTCTAGCGCGCGAGAAACGTAGACGAACAAGACGACCTGACCTTACAAGAGAACCTGGCAACTAGATTTCTTCATCGATTCTAGTCTCCCCGTTTATTAATATTACACAGGCGTTGGAAATAAGCTTTTAAATTCGGAATTCGCATATAGTAACAAGATTTTATGTCATGCACATAAGATTCCCGCCCTTCCCTCTTTTCCCCACCTCTCAAGTGACTTAACCAAAGCGGCATTTCTAGTGTAATGGCCACGTGCAATATAATTTGAAAATTTGAAAGCTGGTTTCAGGAAAATATGACAATACAATGAAATATCGCTAAACAATTTACCGGCTACGTCAGTTGAAGACCAGCTAAAGGACTAAATAGTTACCTACGAGATTAAGATAATTTCTCTACGAAATAAGGACATTTCGCTCATACTACTCAGTATATATATTATACAATACAAAATACAAAAATACAATACAAAAAATAATGCTAAGCAATTTACCAAACTACCTCAGCTGTAAATCAGCTACATATCAAGGACTAAACACTTTGACTATGAAATTAAGATACTTTCTCTACGAAATGAGGACATTTCGCTTATACAACACTATATACATATTATACATATGACAATACAAAAAGTATTGCTAAAAAATTTACTAACTACCTCTGCTGAAGATCAGCTAAAGGACTAAACATTTTACCTACGAAATTAAGATACATTCTCTACGAAATAAGGACATTTCGCTCATACAACCCTGTATACATATTATACATATGAAATTACAAAAATATTGCTAACAATTTACCAACTACCTCAGCAGAAGATCAGCTAAAGGATAAACATTCTACCTACGAAATTAAGATACATTCTCTACGAAATAGGACATTTCGCTCATACAACCTGTATACACATTATACATATGACAATACAAAAAGTATTGCTAAAAAAATTACTAACTACCTCTGCTGAAGATCAGCTAAAGGACTAAACATTTTACCTACGAAATTAAGATACATTCTCTACGAAATAAGAACATTTCGCTCATACAACACTGTATACATATACATATGAAATTACAAAAATATTGCTAAACAATTTACCAACTACCTCAGCAGAAGATCAGCTAAAGGACTAAACTTCTACCTACGAAATTAAGATACATTCTCTAGAAATAGGACATTTCGCTCATACAACCCTGTATACACATTAACATATGACAATACAAAAAGTATTGCTAAAAAAATTACTAACTACCTCTGCTGAAGATCAGCTAAAGGACTAAACATTTTACCTACGAAATTAAGATACATTCTCTACGAAATAAGAACATTTCGCTCATACAACACTGTATACATATTATACATATGACAATACAAAAAATATTGCTAAACAATTTACCAACTACCTCAGCTGAAGATCAGCTAAAGGACTAAACATTTTACCTACGAAATTAAGATACATTCTCTACGAAATAAGGACATTTCGTTCATACAACCCAGTATACATATTATACATATGACAATACAAAAAATATTGCTAAACAATTTACCAACTACCTCAGCTGAAAATCAGCTACATATCAAGAACTAGACCCTTTGACTATGAAATTAAGATACTTTCTCAACGAAATAAGGACATTTCGCTCATACAACCCAGTATACATATTATACACATGACAATACAAAAAATATTGTATACATATTTACCCTCCCCCGTTCGATCATGGATAGCGAATGAATTATGTAAGTACTGTAGCTAGATGATTTGACTTGAATCTTTGAAGATTCTAAGTAACGGGGTTTGAATTGAAAATTACATTAGCCGTTACCGTTAGCATTATTGGCAGGCAATATCCTTTTAATTGAGCCCTTCCTGAAACGCCCCAGTAGAAGCGAATGACAATTTCTTAAAAGTGTCATCACCTCAGCTAAATAAATGAACCATTCGTTTTTATTATAAAGAAGAAATAGAAATGCTACACAGAAAAATATATAATAAGAAAGAAAAAAGAAAGATATTGGGGAAAGATAGATAGAGGAGGTGGGCGCGCGTAAGTGATAACAATAATTCGTTTCAATCGAACATAATGAAAAGATGAAAGATGAAAAGAAAGAAAAAAGTGTGAGAGAGAGTTAAATCAAGATTATTATACTTTTTACATATTGAACTATTTACAATAGCTCTAAGTAAACATATTAAACGGTGTAAAAATCAAATTATCACACTGTGGTATATCACAGGCCTGCTAGTTATTCTTATAATATATTTTAATATACTCGGTTAAGTATTATTATTATGCTAACGCGTACAAAGTTATTCAAAGGCATGTGATGGCAGAATTTTAAAAAATGAATGAAATAAATATAATCCTCTTAGTATCATAGCGTTTCTATAGCAACATAGGTTAATTGGAAATAGATTTATTTAACAAAATAGAAAACTAATATCTTCTCAGGTCACTATATTTAAAATTATTGTTTGAGAATTTTCCTAATAGAAATACATAAAAATCCAACCGGAAACTTTGCTGTCGGGCGCGAATATAAAAGTCATTAAAATCTTTAATAAATGTCTTCTTGGAGTCAAGCTCATTAAAATTCAAATTATATATATATATATATATATATATATATATAATGTATATATATATATATATTATACGTGTGTGTTTGTGTGTGTGCGCACGCGCGTGAATGTGTGGTTAATTCAGTAGTTTCCCGAAAAAAATCATAAAATTTTTTTGACTTATTAATGCTAGTTTAATATTTCACAGAACCATACTATATATATAATATATATATATATATATATATATATATATATAATGCGTATATCGTATAAAATTCGATAATCATTGAAAATAAGCATGACAAGTAAACTCAGCAAATAACGCGCGCGACGTGGATCACCGTACAGCTGTTTCAACTTTATTAAGTCTCATCAGTGGTGTATACCTACGATTTCCCTCCGACAGAAATCGAAACCGGGAACCCAGCATGCAGAATCAGAAATTCTACCTCTGGGCCACCAGCCCCTGGCACACGAAACAAGCCGAATCAACCTTGTCAATCATAAACGCCACTACTATACAAAGTACAGTGAGCGTTGGGGGGTATCGCAAATTGGCCTTTGCTCAGGCGTAAGATTTAGAATTTGAAAATTAGCTTTTTGGAGCATCGTTAAGTAACCACTGATGAGACTTAATAAAGTTGAAACAGATGTACGTCGCGCGCGTTATTTGCCGAGTTTACTTGTCATGATTATTTTCAATAATTATCGAATTTTATACGACATACGCATTGTAATTGCCTTCAAAAATATAAACAATAATATACTTTACTTAACAATGCTCCAAAAAGCAAATTTTCAAATTATATATATATATATATGAAGTTAAACCTAATGAGTCAGATATACCTACTAAAAGTTTCGCTTAGTGCTCTTCAGGGCTAAGATCTGACTGATTATTTGCTCTACTTAGGTATTGAGCACTCTTTACTTATTAGCTTTAATATATCTTGGCGGTTATTATATGAATAATATATATTTTCATATATATATATATATATATATATATATATATATATATATATATTGTTTTTTTCTTTTGGCCAAGTATTATAGTATTAACAGATTATTTTCGGTTGGTACGACTATCTTGGTCTTTTCTTTTTTTTCAAAATTTTTTATCTCCCCAGGTAATGTTTGGTAGTATATTTTTACAATCAAACTATTTTTCGGATTTTTTCTTACTGCAAGAGTTTACCAACAAGTTTGGTATAATATATATATATATATATATATATATATATATATATATAGTATATTAAGAAAATTGAAAAAACACAGGTTTAGATAAGTTGAATGGTAAGTTTATTGGCCGACGCTGCGGAGTTTAACAGGTTTTGAATTCAGAGTGTTCCATCTACAAGACTGGTTATCTAGCCCACGTTAAAGACCTCACTCTGCCATACTATTTACCTATGGCTAGAAAGAAAGTAGTTGGATGCTTCCTATCCCAAGGATACTAACACTACTCGCAAAAATATGCGCTTTTCCGGGCGTAAGATTTTAAGTTTTAATGTAATGAAATATATTTGAAAGAGTAAAGAAAATAAATACGAACGTATATGTCAGTCAGTTTTTGGGGCGGCCTAATGTCAGCATGAGCCATACAGCGAGGAAGTCTATCCCCTTTTCAATAGCGCTAGACCAAGGAGATTGTTTTTTGCGTCTGAGGTGGAGCGTCACACCTACCATCAGCTCCTTACTTTACCGCACAGATCCCTGTGCTACTCATACGCTGAGTTAGCGAGGGTCGGTATCGAACTAGGAACCTTGTGGTTTCTAGCCGAGCGCTCTCTTATTTTTATTATATTCTGATTGATTTCTATATGAAAATCATTCATAGGATTGATTTTAATATGCTGGAGATTAAAACAATAATGTTAGAAATCAATAATACCAAGTTATTATTTATTAAACCCGGTTTTGTTAAAACCAGTATGCAAATTAATATCACCATATATCATGTAAACCTTTATTTCTTAGTGGTATATAAGACATATTTCAGTATTTTAAAGGCACGGATAACATAGGCTGTTTTGGGGGGAAATCTAACTCAGATTTTCAGAGACATATCGTTAATGAATAAGATTTATTCTACGTATTAATGATTAGATACTCATTGATAGATTTACGCAATTCCAAAGGTATTGTGATATAAGTAGTAACGTAGTTTCGGTTACACCGAATCTTCATTTTTTCTCTATATATCTTTTAGATATTTCTATCTATCTATTTATCTATCTATCTTTAGCCGTTCATTAATCGTTTTCTATCTATCGATCTATCAATATTTACCAACGAAATTTTAAACAAGTCTGATAACTTTAATACCCTTCTATGTTTTACTCTAACTTCTGTCCCCATCTGTTTATTGACTGCCCTATAAATGCTGCCTCCGTTTACTGACTGCCCCATAATTTCTGCTCATCTGTTTACTGACTGCCCTATTACTTCTGTCCCATCTGTTTATTGACTGCCCCATAACTTCTGCCTCCGTTTACTGGACTGCCCCATAATTTCTGCCCATGTTTACTGACTGCCTATTACTTCTGTTCCCATCTGTTTATTGACTACCCTATTCTGCCTCCGTTTACTGACTGCCCCATAATTTCTGCCCATCTGTTTACTGACTGCCCTATTACTTCTGTCCCCATATGGTTTATTGACTACCCTATTCTGCCTCCGTTTAATGACTGCCCTATTAATTCTGCCCCATCTGTTATTCTGCTCTTTAATCACTTTCTATCAATCGATCTATCAATATTTACCTACGAAATTTAAACTATGTCTGATAACTTTAATAACCTTCTATGTGTTACTCTATTTTTACTGGAAATATTTTCTGAATACAGAGCTAAGGTCCATTACTATTCAGAATGGGTGGTTCGATCTAAAAAACTGGTCGT
>CM042146.1:101270160-101282660 GCA_023376005.1 Doryteuthis pealeii
AGAGGAGTGGTTACTGGATCCATTTTCTGTGATATCCGTTTACGTGGATAGTATGTGGTGAAGACTGACTTCATAGTGATGTCTCTTTTTGGCACTGTGATACTCGGCCTTGTTGAGACCACACTCTTAGCTATATATCGATGCTTCGTATAATTGGCTCCAAGGGGTCAGATGTAAGATTCACTTCAAGCGAAAATATGGAGGCGGTGCAATTAGCCTACATTTTGTTATTCTGCATCGGGAGTTGACGAACTGGCCAATGTCCATCAATTTTGACGACTACTAGATATAATTAACGAAAAGATTTGGCTCCAAACCTGTACGAATGAGTTCGAAAATAATTGGCGAGCTAGCCATTCTTAGAAGCAGGTAATGTTCTACGAACACACAGACAAAAGAAATCGTGTTTGCGCAGAACTTTGTCTGTGTTGTTTTGGTTTTGGTCAGTGATCTTTAACCGTGGTCGCGAACCGTAAGAATTCTTTTAAAGCCAAACTAATTGGAAGAATATTTGAGAAAGTCGACGCCTGTTGAAAGCCTGATTAATAATATGGAGACTCTAAATGCGGCAGAAATTGTAAACAAACTCTTAGAAAACTGGTCAATGCTGCTGTTTCCTACAAAAACAATGAATATGACTCAATCTGTCTGCTTCATTTTAGAATCAGTTCAAACTGTTTATAGTATTATATAGTATAATTATATATATATATTATATATATATTTATATTCTTATTATAATGGAGATTGGTGTGTTCTCTGTCTGTACCCTGAAACTATATTACTAATCGTAGTCACAATTCCATAGTTATTTACATCACATTGCTTCACGGATTTTTTTTATATTTAAACTCAATTATTAATAAAATTATTCGTTTGTATTAGTGTTGTCCATATTATATATAACTAATACATGCATTGTATTATATATACAAAAATAGCGGTTTGCGTGTGTAACGGGAAGGCGAATTTGGCTTATTGATATTAAAATTGTGGATTTTTATTAAATAGTGTGCTTAGTACTTATTGATTTCTAACCATGTTTTGTTTTATTTTATGATAAAGCAAAAATTCTCCAATTAATTTTTAAACATGAATATCCCTTAACAAGAAAAATATAACTGTCATTTTATTCTTTATTTCCTAATTTAACTAATAGGTTAACATAACTAAAAATTCAGCATGAAAGACGGAGAGATGGATGAGGAAGTTTATTTCTATTTTTCTATTATAATCCCCGTCGTGTTTCAATCTTTTTATTCGCCTCCTTATTCGACTTTCTAATTTAATACGATATTTTACTACATTAAAACTTAAATACTTGCAACCGGAGGTTGTCATATATTTGCTAGTATATATATATATTAATATATATATATATATATTATAATATTACCACTACACAAACAGGCAGAATGTGACGCAAGTTCAATTTTCTTAACGGAGTTTAACAGGTTGAATTGTCACTTTTAATTAAGAGAATATTCCTTATACTTTAATGGAAGACAAGGAATTAATAACTGATTTAAGTTTTTGTCATATGTAAAAAAATTTCTGTTTACGACAATTGTTTCAACCGCTTCAAAATGTAGGCATTAATTAAGAATATTATATTCCGTGTTAACAAAAAAAAAATCCTAAAATAAACATAAGCATTGTAATGTACTTTTTCGTGTTTTTTTTATTTTATTTTTGGATAAATTATTTTCCTCTTATTCTCTCTTTTTTCTCCTGTTTGTTCACTCAACCCCAGATGTTCCTAAATATTTCGTCCGGTCATGAACGGGTACATTTGTAGTGCACAACACATCTAATATATAAAAGAGATTTTGGTATGTACGTGTCGACGTAAACAAAAAACGGAGGTCATCAGATTCAACTCTTGCAACACATTGATATTCGTTCTAACTAAGAAATTCAAATTTTGGTTATTGATTTTTATTGCTTAAAGGATTTATCGATGTAATTAATCAAATCACCCAATTTGTGGAACTGTCGTCATATCAGCCCCTCCTGATTATAAAATATTGTCTCTTTGCCTGCTTATTGTTAGAAGCGATAACACGCAAGCGAAGTTTGGACTTTTAATGAATTAATTTTGGCAGTCTAATCGTTCAGTTCCGAATTTATGGACTATTTATGGTCCATGTCTTTAATACTTTTATATCGTTAGAAAGATCAGAAAAGTACTTTTTCAAAATATGTAATTTTGTGTGCGTTTTTTATTAATTGAATCATTTTTTACAGCGAGTTAAATAAATTTAAAAATGGCTTAAGGATAGCCAGCTGCCGTATGATTATTGCGATACAAGCAGTGCAGTCCTATAACTAGTCAGACTCGGGATCTCTACCTATTTAGGATTTAAATCTTTAAAATATTTATATCTTTAGTATAAGATGAACTAGGTCTTTCTGAATATGTAATCTTGTATGTGTTTTTATAAGATTCTTTTTTTTTTTTTACAGCGAGTTAAAAAAAAACATACTAGTATAGGCGATAAATAACGAATACCGGCAGTTCGGAATCTCTTAGTCTTTCTGAATATGTAATTGTATGTGTTTTTATAGATAAATTATTTTTTTACAAAGGGAGTTTTGTCCACATTCTTAAAATTGTACCGTACAGTCATTTTAATTTTAATTTTTGTAATGCATAAAAATTGTCAGAAAATCAAAATGCACGCTTAAACGGGTTACATTATTTAAAAAATATTTAATCCGTAATAAGTATCATTGAAAATAAGTTTACGTCGTAAGTAGGGTTTACATATTGTGTATAAATAAAACAAGATTTATTCGAATAAATGACTTTTTAATTCTTTAATTTAATTTAATTTAATTTTTATTGTTTTAGAGTTTTAAAGGGTAAAAATAACAATAAGATTGACGATTTCCTTAGAATACTATTTTGCTTTTGGTTGTTAAACGTAATTATTTTCTCAAAACACGATAAAAACAAAAAACAAGGTTACTAATATGGACAACATCCGGTGTTTTATCTTTATCGAGGCTCCGACTGGAGATGAAGTAGTCAATTATTTGTAAGACGGAAATTTATTTCAAGTTTATCTGACATATCCAGTTATTGAACTTTTAAAAAAATTAATCTGTAAGTCGAAAAATTGTAAGCGCTTTGTTTTAAAAAATGACATGTATCTCGTTAGAATTCCCGAAAATGTTGATAAAACACAAACAACTAACAACCAACATTTAAATTATTATCAAAATACAATTTTAAAATATTCCTCAGAATTTGCCTTACAAATTTAAGATTTTAAGTTTTATGATTTTTACTCTTTTTTGCGAAGTCATAAACTTGCTGAGTTTATAGTTGCAATTTTCAGTTCTGAAAATCTGGCATGTTTAAATCGAGATTTCATAGGTGACATTTGAACTTTTTATGAAAATTGGAATGTTTTGTAATTAGTATATTTTGTTTAATTAAAACTTACATTTTAACTAGGGGGGGTAAGGGGTTAGGAGTTAGGGGGGGGGTAGTTTATGGGATAAATAAATTAAGATAATTTTGGGTTCCGTTCAAGGATTCCGATATGGGGATCAATTTACTATAACTTATACGAGGAAATGAGCACCCGTGGAATAACTCAATAAGTAAAGACTTTAAGAATTTTTTTTCAATCTGATAGATTGGTGTGTAATCGATAAATAATCACTTGAAGGGGAAAAAAAATAGATGGGGGGGGGGTGGAGGTCAGATAATCAGGCCCCCAAAAGTTTTTTTAAAACAATGTTTTTAAAATACTAGTAGCCACGCATTTTACCCTGTGAAATTTACCCCCCCCCCTATATTTAACACTATGAACTTGCCAGAAAATTAAATATTTCTTAGAAATATATTCTCGCAGTTTGGAAAGAGTATACATAAACATTCGATATAATGAAAATTGTAGATCTTATTCGAGTTGGATTTTTACTATATGAAACTTGTTTTTTTCGAATTGGTTCGGCTCTGGGTAGAGGAGCAATTGATTATTCATATGAGGATCTTTAATTTACGTGTGTTAGCTGAATCTCGGAATTTGTTCTATCTATATATATCTTTTTTAGAACTCGCTATTCGTGTGGTTTTTGTTTTGTCTCATTCTTGTCATTTATATTACAGCTGTCCATGATTAAAATTAGATTATAGTCTAGTATAATTTGAGATACAGTTTTTTCTTTTACAGAATTATACCCAGTTGCTGTGAAATATATTCACTACAATATTTTTATTGATAATCTGAATTCATATTCTTGCTATACAAAATTTCTTTCTCGTCTTTCTTTCTATTATATCTCTATCTATATCGTGTCTTCCTATTTTGCCTTTTACACGATCTGTATATTTTTGTGTCGGTTCGCTATATTTATCTTATATTATCTACGGTGTGTTTTAATATATTGTATAAAATATGTTTCTTTTTTGGGTCTACTTCTTGGGTTTCTATATTGTCATATGTTTTGTGTTTAATTATTTTTCGCTATTTCTCTTATTTTTTCTTTCATAACTCAATACATTTGCCTTCATATTCTTAAGGTTCACTAATTTTTTTTCTTCATTTTTTGCATTCTTGTTCATATTGCTTACTTCTTTTCTCTATCTTCATAATATTTTTCATTCATCATCTCTCACTTTTCATATCTTCATTACTCTCTAACAAGAAATACTTTTCCTTATCTTTCTTCTCATTTGGTTATCTTATTGCATACATATTTTTATTACATCACATTACTAATTTAATCTATATCTTCTTCTATTATACTTCTTTCGACTATCTATATCAATCTTTTTCTCTCTTATTCGATATTCTTATCTGTCTTTCATAGAATTATTTTCCTCTCCTTCTTCACTCTTCTTCTTCTTGTCTTATACTCTTCTTCGTTTCTTCGTCTTTCTTTTCTACTCTCTGTGTGTGTTTCTATTTTGGTTTATATTCTTCTCCTTTTCTATAATCTATCATATTTCTGATTCAGGATAATTTTTTTCTTGTTGTTCATATCTGTGGTGTCTTTATTACTTTAGTCTTATGTAAATTAATGTATACTTTGCGCTATTTCTTACTATATATATCATGTCTTATCTTACTTCTATATATCTATCTACTAATATCTATGACACTTATCGGCTTCCTAAGTTTGTTATTTATTGTAGTTACGTTCTTTCCTCGTCGTATGTTGACATAGCGTAAATGTGACTCTACTCTAGGTTCAAATTCTTAAAGTGGAGGTTTCTATACTAGAGTTTTTGTAATTTATAGTCTCTTATGCTTCTCTGTTCGCTGTTGTGGTTTAGTCCTTTTAGTCGATTTGTTGGTTTTGTTATCACTGATGACCCTTAATGGCCTGTTTCATTCTTCTCCTCATTTTCTTTCTCCTTCATCTTGCTTCTTGGCTAGGGAGAGGCTCATGCTTCTTTGAGTAATTATACCTTCTCCTTATATATATCCGTTGTTTTTTAGTATGAGTTGTATAGACGATCGTCGCGGATAATTGATACCTTCTTCCTAGTCCAGCTATTCTTCGCTAATCGTGTCGGATGGTATGCTCTGATACTGATTCTAGTTAGTCTTTTTCTCTTTACGATACTCTAACATTACTACTCTAATCCTCAATCTATACCTAATCTACTTATTCCTCGTGTTCATATGTCGTGGCGTACTCATGGAGTAATGATAAGAGATAGGCATTGATATGTGATGAGAGTAGGATGAAATGGAGAGAGAGATTTAAGGAGAAGATGATGAGAGGTTATACGCAAGAGGAGAGAGTCAGAGCGGTTCTTTGATTTTTTGCTTATTCTTGTCTCTTACTCGTTCCTGGCAATCTTGGGCTGATCCTGTTGGGTTTGCTTTTTTCTTCTTGTTCGGGCTGATCATTTCTTCTTTGATTTATTAATGAATTAACTTAAGCACTTTGTTGTTTTGTCTTTTAGTTTTATTCACACTCCTCCACCGCCCTACTTTCACGCAGTGTGAGACAGCGAACATTTTGGTGTGAGACGAGATATATTCGAGGTTTTCTCTACTATTAATTTCTAGCCACAGCTAACTAAAACTTAAAATTTGTCAAACGGCATCCCATTGCGCACTTCCGGAGGGTTAAGTCGAGGTCTTTATCCGTCAATAATGGTAATTTTTCACCCCAACCCCCGTTCTTTTTCTTAATGCTAGCCTGATTCAAAGTATATCTAACTACAGTACTAATTTTTATTGGCTATCCATGAATTATATAACAAATGACGAAAACCTAACACCATAGAAACTTGCTCGTGAAATATTTTAGTGGAAAGAGGGTGGCACAGACCTCTGTCCACTGTTTGGCAGTCTGACAGTTTGTCAAGTGGCAGGGGAAATTCCGAGACCATACGGATGCCGAGCTGCTGCAGGGTGCTATCTCAGTAGTATTGAGTCGCTTCACGGAGGCAAGCCTCCAGAAGCCCAGCGCTTGCAAACCCATCACCAGGTGTACTGGTGATTTTTGTGAGTTGTGGTGAGTTACATGGTAATAGTAGCAGGTATGAAAGGAGACTTAATTGCCTGACCTGACCTGACTGTACCTGAAGTAATTCAATTCTAAACATACACTGCACACAAATATTGCATATCTCACAATATTCTCTTGGTATATCATTGAAGTCCAGGCGATGCAGCCATACATAGTAATGACATGGCTAAATCGTGAAAGAATGCTCATTTTATTTGTATGTATTGTTGAGATGAGGCTTGATGTGAATTATTTTGAGGTTTCCGATTTGTTGTCTTTCATCTTTCTTGAGGTATGTATAATCTCATCTTTCGACGCTGTTTCCTCCGGCCTTCTTCATGTGTTCTCTGTGTTTTCGAGCATAGTAATAACCAATCTGCAAAATCAATTTTAATAGTTTATATTTTTTATTAAATGTTGTTCGACGCCTTTCTTATCAACACAAACTATTAAAAGAGATTCTGGTTATGCTATCCGCCAAATTCTTATTTTTATGAGTGTCGTCATTCTCAGCTAAATAATGGACCATTCTTTTATTATAAAGAAAAAAGGGAAGAAAGGGATATGCTTCATAGAATAATATGATAAGAAAGAAAGAAGAAAGAAAGAAGAAATGGGGTAGGGGAAGGATAGAGAGTGGATGAGCTGGCGGAAGCATAACGCTAATCTGTTTCAATCTAACAATCTAAGAAGGAATGAAAAAAGGGTGAGAGAGTTAAATCAAGATTATTATACTTTTTATATATTGAACTATTTGGCAATAGCCTTACTAAGACATATCGAACGTTGTAATAGTGAAATTATTATAATGTGGTATATCCACAGGTCCTCCTAATAGTATAAATATTATCGTAACATAGCTTATACTTCTACAGCACCAAATTGCAATAAGTAACCCAAGCATCATATATTTATTTACCAACCCCTCCACAAGAGCAGGATGTGACACAGGGTCAATTTTTTAAGCCGAGTTTAACAGGTTTGCATTCAGTTTTCCTTCTCCTAGACCGGTTGCCTAACCAAGTTTAAAGAGCCCATATGCCCCACTATTTATTCATAGCTGGAAGAAGAGTAGGATTCATACCTTTCCCGAGGGTATTAGATCTAAGTGAAATGCAATTACCACATCCAGGATTTGAACTCGGGGCGACGAGTCCATTTCCCATGACTTTAAACATTACACCACGCGCTTCTATATCCAGGCATCATATATTCATACATGTAACGTAGGTGCCTCAATTTAAAGATGATATACATTCATTAATATACTTATCTACTTGTTTTACTTATCTGTTGAGGTGGGTCTGTCGTTAGGCTAAGCATTATCTGTTCTTCGGGTGCGGTAACACTTGCTTCTTTGGGATGTCTTGTCTTGTGCCGATGCTTAGTTTTTAATGCCTTGGAGAACAGACCGCATCTTGTGTCTGTCTCCTTCAAAAATACAGCCAACACTCTCCGTCCGTCTCCCTCGAACACTTCAGCAAGACTGTCAACTTTCTCACTATCTCTCTTACTTCTCCGCTCTTGTTTCTTGCCTTGTCCTGTCCAATTCAGAAGCTAAGGTCAGTGACATCTACGTCATCACTCACACATCTACTTATTCTAGTTATTTTTTTATTATCAATTTTTCAATTTTTCCACATTCGTCCCACGTCAACCCACCACTGATGTCACACACACTGAATTCAATACGCATTATCATGTTACAATAGGTTTGTCATTTTCTACCTAGGATTTCACCACAGAATATGATTATCGGATTAACCATCTGAACCCATTATTACACTTTTCAATTTTTCCAAATATGTCCCACGTCAACCCACCGCTGACCTCATATACTGACTTCTACACTCATTATTTTACATTATTATTTTATTCGATATTTCCTAAGTGCCCATTCCTTGCAGTCTTGTGCCATACTAAACAAAGTTTAGCACATATATATATATAGGGCTGGGTTAGCTCAATCGGTAGAGCATTCGGCTAGAAACCACAAGGTTTCTAGTTCGATACCGGCCCTTGCCAACTCAGCGTATGAGTAGCACAGGGATCTGTGCCGTAAAGTAAGGAGCTGAGGGTAGGTGTGGCGCTTCACCTTAGATGCCAAAACAATCTCCTTGGTCTAGCACTATTGAAAAGGGGATAGACTCTCGCTGCATGGCTGATACCAACTTTAGTCACCCCGACGACTATATATATATATATATATATATATATATATATATATATATATATATATCTGTGTGTGTGTGTGTGTGTGTGTGTGTGTGTCTTCAGATGTCTAGGCATTTAGTGTTTTGCTCATATAAACACATTCTGTCTTTTCCATCTCTCAGCCTACACTTTCTTTATCCAAACGTATGTCTCGTCTTTTTTACTAGATACTCACGCTCTCCACCTTCTTCTCGTTTTTTTCTGTCCAATCAGAAGCCAACATCATGCCCACTTTATCATTCACACATCTACTTATTCTGGTTATTTTCTATAATTAACTTCATTTTTCCATATTCGTCCCACGTCAACCCTCTGCTGACGTCCACTCTCATTATTTTACATTATTATTTCATTCTATATTTCCTAAGCTCTCTTTTCTCGCAGTCTTGGGCCATACTAAGCAAAGCTTAGCATATGCATATACAAGGTGTTTCAAAATAGTATTGAGATTTTTTTGTACTTTTTGACACACATTGTATTCTGAAAAAATAACGTTCCATTCATTGTTCATTTCTGTCTTGGTAAATACAGCTTCAATCTCGATACTTTTATGACATACCTTGTAAAACACACACACACACACACACACACACGCATATATATATATATATATATATATATATATATATATATATATATATATATAATTATATGTGTATATCTGTGTGTGTGTGTGTGTGTCTTTAAATGTTTAGGCACCTAATGTTTTGCTCATACAAACACATTCTGTCTTTTCCATCTCTCAACATACACTTCTTTTGTTCAAATGTATTTCTCGTCTTTTAGCCAGACTCTCACTCTCTCCACCTTCTTCTTCAATTCACGCCTCACAGAATAAACCCAAGTATTCCGTTCTGTAATTCGGGCCAATACTGACCTGGTGCATTTAATAAACCTTCCGATTTCAGCGTTGCCAACCTAAGAAATAAGTTTTTGTTACGTCGGCAGCTTCATCAGTGTGTCTGGCGACAGTCAATTAGCGTATTCGCCATTGGAGACCAGCGAAGCAGACAGAACAAGTGTATTGCGCATGCGTAGCCATGAAAAAAAAAATTGGACGAACGCTGTACGCATGCGCACGCATTTTCTCTTTGCCTATTTGCATGTGTATGTGACAACATAGCGGCATTGTGAGAGAATTCCTAATAAAATAAATCCGACCGACAAAAGGCTGAGAAAATCTGCAGATGACAAGGAAAAAAGGGCACAATAAGTAAGAAGAAGAAAAAAATTAGAAATAAAACGAAGATTAGTATAAGTAAATAAAAAGAAAGAAAAGATGAAAGACGTTGGTTTTCACGCCTCGCACACGATTTTCGCGGCCATTTTGAAATCTTTTGAGTAACTTTTTTAGAATCCACATACGTTCCTGTGGAGCGATCTACCCGCGTACAAATTGTGAATCGGATCTATTCTGGCTTATTTAAAAACCAATCTGGAATAACGTGAATAAGAATTAAGAATAGAAAAGAAAGTTAGGAGCGAGAATAAATTTGAAACGAGAGTTTTACAGACGACTTCTAAAATGGTAAAACTGTACGCTTGCTAATCGATTAGGGCGTGTCTGTTGTAAGATGTTGTAGACGCTTTGTTCAATTATTACATTATATTTTTTTAGACAAGCTATTTATTTTCTTTTTTGTTTTTCTTTTTTGGTTTCTTTTTATTTTTTTATTTTCTTTCTATCTTTCTGTTTCTCTTCTAATTTATTCTATTTACTTATTCGTCGAATAATAGTGTTTTCTCTTTGTCATTTCTTATTCTTTCTTTCTAAATAGAATGATAAAAAAAAGAAAGAAATAAAGCAACTGAAAAGAAAATGGATTTAGACAGAAAGATAAAAGGAAATATTCAAAGAGAGGTAAAAGAAAGAAAGGATGAAAGAAAGAAGTTGAATAGTAAAAAAGAAAGAGGGAAATATTCAAAGAGAGATGAGATAAAGAAAAAAAGAATGAATGAAATAAAAATAAAAATGATGGAACAAATAAAGAGAAGGAAAATGTGTAAAAAAAAAGAAAAAGAAAAAGAAAAAAGAACAATCAGAAAATGAATGAAAGAAAGAAAGAAAGAAGGAAAAACAGAGGGAGAAGAAAGAAGCATCACGGAAAAAAGAAAGAAAAGAGAGCCATGAAAGAAAGAAAGAAAGAAAGAAAGAAGAACATAAGGAATAAAAGGAACAAAATAGAAGAAGAAAAGGACAGATAAAAAGGTAAGTATATAAGGAATGAGAACGAAAGAAATATGTGAATGAAATATGAAACATAAAAAAGTAGTGTACATAAAAAAAGAAGAAGTTAATCAGAGTATAAAGGATTAAACGTTTCTTTTCTTTTTTAAACCAGCTATTTATTTTCTGTTTTTTTTCTTTTTTCTTTTTTCTTTTTGTTTTCTTTTTACATTTCCCTTTTTCTTTATTTTCTTTCTATCTTTCTCTTTCTTTTTTTTTTATTTATTCTATCTATTATTCGTCGAATAATAGTATATTCTCTTTGGCATTTTCTTTCTTTCTTTTTTTTTCCTTCGTTTATTTCCTTCTTTTTCGTTTACATTCTACCTCCTATATCTTAAATCCTATTCATTCATTCTTTGTTTCTTGGTCGTTTTTTTTTTCTTCTTTTTTTTTTCGTTTCTTTCTTTCCAATGTTTTTTCTTTTATTCTTTAATTTGTTTATTGATTGATCTGTGTGATGTCTCTTTGAATTGTCGTTCTTTCTTTCTTTCTAATGTCTAAAGTATTTTCTCTTTCTTTTTTCTTTCTTTCTTTCTTTCTTTCTTTCTTCTTTCTTACGTTTTATTAATTTTCAGGAACTTTCCTTCCTTCATTCATTATCAAATTTTAGTATTTTCTCTTTTCTTATTGAATTCTATGTTTTCTTTTTTTCTTGTTTTGTTTGATTGTTAGTTTTCTTCTTTCTTTCATTTATTCTTTCTTTCTTTCTAATATCTATAGTATTTTCTAATTCTTTTTCTTTTTTTCTTTCTTTCTTTCTTTCTTAATTTCAAGACTTTATTACTTTCTTTCTTGTTTTATTCTGTACGTATCTTTTTTCTTTGTTTCTTTGTTTCTTAATTTTTTCTTTGTTTCTTTCTTTCTTTCTTTCTTTCTTTCTTTCTTTCTTTTTGATTTATTCATTTATTTATCTATTTGTATTCTCCTTTATCTTACAGTCTCTTTGAAGTTTTTCGTTCTCTCTAACATTTTGTATAATTCTTTCTTTGTATTATTCTTATGTATCCCTTTTTATTAAATGTCTTTACATAATTATTCCTTTCTTTACCAGTTCATTTATTTCTCTAATGTTTCTTCAGATATTTCCTCCTTCTTTTTCTTCTGTCCAGATTTTTTTCATTCTTTTTCGTTTAATCCTTTATACTCTGATTAACTTCTTTTTTTTATGTACACTACTTTTTTATGTTTCATATTTCATTCACATATTTCTTTCGTTCTCATTCATTATAAACTTACCTTTTTATCTGTCCATTTCTTGTTCTTTTTTTTTTCTACCATTCTTCATTTTCTTCCTTATGTTCTTTCTTTCTTTCATGGTTCTCTTTTTTTTCTTTTTTTTCCCTGCGATGCTTCTTTTTTCTCCCTCGTGTTTCTTTCTTTCTTTCTTTCTTTCTTTTTCCGATTGTTCTTTTTTTTTCTTTTTTTTTTTTTTACACATTTTCCTTCTCTTTATTTGTTCCACCATTTTTATTTTATTTCATTCTTTCTTTCTTTCTTTCTTTATCTTATCTCTCTTTGAATATTTCCCTCTTTCTTTTTTACTATTCAGCTTCTTTCTTTGCTTCTTTCTTTC
>CM042146.1:101287660-101297660 GCA_023376005.1 Doryteuthis pealeii
CCCAGGGGGCTTTCCTCCCTCCCCCAGACAATACCTGCCCCCTTGGTTTAAAAGGTTTTATTGCCCAGCGCCTGAGGCACCCCCTCGAGGGGGAATGCCGACGGGATCGACGTATTTTTTGTGCCTACCACCCATGAGCTTCGGCTTATGGGTGGGCCCACATAAAAATGTCCTTGTGTCACGCCCTCATAAGTGGGATGAGAGGCAAATACCCTTACCTGGACTAGGGGCTACGTCCTCTAGTCTTCAAAGTAAAGTAAGTAAACTCGACGTGGTGGCTTAATGTCGGTATCAGTAAGACAGCGAGGGAGTCTATCCCCTTTTTCCTAGCGCTAGACCAAGGAAATTGGTTCTGCGTCTGAGGTGGAACAACACCCCTACCATTAGCTCCTCGCTTTACCGCACAGATCCGCGTGCAACTCATACGAACCAGGAATAGTGCGATTACTTAGGCAAGTGCTCAACCGACTGAACAAACCCGGTCCTCTGCAAAATTTAAACAAAAAACAGAGTAGAGGAATTGTAAATCAGGGGGAGAATCAAGACCTTCTAGACAACAGTATTGTTATGGTCAGCAAGAATACTCAGAAGAGTCCTGGAGACCTGTAGAGACTTGTCACTCAGATTTCAGGGAAGGCCCATAATCGTACGCTGGTGTAAAACAAAAAACTCTCAAGGAGTTAAATAATAATAATAATAATAATAATAATAATAATAATAATCTCAGTCGTTAGTGCACTTGCCGAAGAAATCGCAAGGTTCCTGGTTCGATACTGGCCCTCGCTAACTCAGTGTATGAGTAGCACAGGGATCTGTGCGGTAAAGCTTATGGTAAGTGTTGCGCTCAATCTCAGACGCAAAATATCTCCTTGGTCTAGCGCTAATGAAAAGGAGAGATACTCCCTTGCTATCTGGCTGATACCAACATTAGGCCACCCCAACGACTTTTCATTTTTACTTACAAGGTTAAGTAAAGAAAACCTCAAGAAAGAAGTCGCTCATAATTGCAGCACAATATATTGGGTAAGTATAATATATAAAGAGAGATGGAGAGACAGAAAGAGAGAGGGGTTAATGAATTAGAAAGAATGAGGGAGATGGGGGAGAGAGACCGAGACAGATATAGAAAGGGGGAATGATTCAGAGAGAGAATGAGAGAGATGGAGGTGTATAAAATATAGACGGAGACAGAGGCAGAGAGGAGAGGGGGATGATTCAAAGAGAGAATGAGAAAGAGCTGGGGTGGATACGGGGAGAGGAGGAAATGAGAGAGAGGATGAAAGAGAGATGGGGGCGTATAAAAGAGAGAGAGAAGAGAGAGAGAGAGAGAGAGAGAGAGAGAGAGAGAGAGAGGGGGGGAGGGGTGTCGATAGAAAAATAATGAGAAAGGTGGAAATTGAGTGAGAGGGGGAAGAGAGAGAGAAAGGTAACGAGATAGGGGCATATAAAGAGAGACAAACAAACAGAATAGATAGATTGATAGAGAGGGACAGACAGTGAGAGAGAGAGAGACAAAGAAAGAGACACAGAGAGAGAAACAGAGATAGATATATTAATTGATAGAGAGAGGGATGGGCGGAGAAAGTGAAAGAGAAAGAGAGAGAGAAAGGGAGAGAGAATCAGTGATATATTGTTCAATACAAAAGCTGACCTGGTTGTAAGCACGATTTTTCTTTATTTTGACTCTATCGTAATAAATCAATTTTTCATTGCTGGTAACTTATACAATAATATCCCAATGCTTTGTTGAAACTGACCTTTTATGCATCGACCTAAAAGCGAATGACAAATGTTTAAATACTGACTCGTATTCCTTTCCGCATCCCCAAAGACCTACTGTATGGCGAATTAGCAGAAGGCACCCGACCAGTAGGGAGACCACGCCTGCGCTTTAAAGATGTTTGCAAGAGAAACATGAAGACATGCCACATTAACACCAACACATGGGAGGCTTGTGCAGAAGACCGTACGACCTGGGGACACCTCGTCAAACAAGGAACGAGAAGGAGTAAAAAAGAGAGGAAAGAAGCTGCCACGGAAAAGAGAGCCAAAAGGAAGGAGAGACAACAGCAACTCCAGCAAGCATCACTGTTTGTTTGCAGTCACTGCACCAGAGATTGCCATTCAGAAATTGGTCTGTTCAGCCACTCACGCAGTCGCAGATGGAAAAAAATTGACACTACGCCATCGTCTTTAGTTGACGGAAGGAGGCCAATCATTCCTTTCCGTAAGTTGATATGGAACCCATTTTTCTTTGCTTCTAAAATTTTCCCCCAAAAGTTTCTAAACAATGTAGTGAATTTGTCATACTGAACAAAGAAACAAAGAGTTGACTGCGTTTGAACTACTCATGAAATATTGAACTAAATTATCAAAAACCCTGTATTATGTTTACAGAATCCAAATTGATCTTTGGTGAAGTGAGTTAGTGTACTGTTGGTTTGAAAAATAGCAACTAGCTAAGCACAACTGAACAGTGCCAAGACAGTTGGTATTTATGAAAATCAAGAATAGTCCATTCATGTATTTGGGCGATTCCATTCCATGAGTCCTGATTGGCTGCTTGGTTTCTATGATGTTATGAATCTTCATAAATACCCTGGCATTTTGCAGTAGTATTGCAGCAAGATAGATTGGTATTCAGTTATGATTACTTGTTGCCTTGTCTTATCAATTCGACGGTAATTGGAACTAATATGATTATTCTACAATCATAATCAATCTGCTCATTCTTTGGAAGAGTTTGGTCCACTAAAGAAAAAATTATGAGTGTACAAATACGAGGTTGAGTCAAAAAGCAATGCCATTTTGTTTAGGACAGGTATAATTACCAACACAGGAACATGTATCATACATCAAAATGAAGCTGATCCTTTGTGAATCACATCCCTACTTCTTCACATAATCACCGTTTCTCTCAATAGCAATGTTCCACCTTCGAATAAGAGCATGTATTACTGCTCCGTAAAATTCTATTGACTGTTCTTTGAGCCATTTTATCACGGGATTTCGAGATATGTTTTTTAAAACGTCGAAGCATCCGTAATTTCGGTCCAAAGTGTCCACGAGTTGAATTCGCTTACTCTGGTTCTGTAGTCCGGCACGGTAACCACTACGCAACAGGACCGATACACTTTTTGATATGATTTTACTTCATATTTGACTATTAAAAGAGAGAGATAGGGGGGTATGGGGTTGAGAGGGATATGGGAATGGAGAGAGAGGGGTATGAGAGAGAATGAGAACAAGAACGGGGCGTATAAAGAGAAAGAAAGAGAGAGAGTGTGAGATAGGTAGATTGAGATACTGAGAGAGAGAGAGGGAGGTACTGAGAGAGAGAGAGAGAGAGAGAGAGAGAGAGAGAGAGAGAGAGAGAATCAGCGATATATTGTTCAATACAAAAGCTGACCTGGTTGTTAAGTTTTGACTCCCTTGTATTTAAAAGAATTAAGTTGATTTTGTGCACACTAAAACTTAGATTAGGATTTTCTTTTTAAATAACAATGACATGGTGTTGGTTGGTTGGTTGGTTGGTTGGTAATGACGGCATGTCAACCTTTGAGTTATTTTATGCCAAATACATTTTTTTTTATTCCTCCTTGTTGGATATTCAATTTTTTAACTCATTATTTTAGGCACATTTTTAAAATGATAAATGGCACCGTAAAAGAGTGGACCTGGGAGTAATGACAATGAAGGGGTATTCCTCAGAGTTCCAGAATTGGAAACTCACCACTAAATGCAGTTTAACGTTATACCCAGGACACTAAGACCCTCGAACACCACTTTCTAGCACGTATATGATAAAAGGGTTGGTGGTTTGTCATAAGAACAATTCGGTCGGTACAATCAAATAGGTGCTAGGACTTAACATGAGCCCAAGGGACAAATGTCTAGCCCAAGGGACAAAGTAGAATGCTGCATGTTATGGACTGCACAGACAACAAGATTCCATCCTTAAGCATCATGGGTCGTCACCCACATGGTCCCATTGGATAGAGTTCTTACCCCTCTGTAGAGGTGCAGTTGGCGTATTCTACAGCCTTAGCCGACAGGGTATGATATCTCATAGAAATCTGTCACGAGGATATTGAGAAATAATGAAGTGGGGAGCAGAGTTTATTTAAGGTTTTAATGAAATTTTTCGTCTTTTATCAGAGGTGATTTTGAATACATTAATTAAATACGGTCGTTGAATGCGTAACCAATAAATCAGTTGCAGTTGAATGTCTTCTATATTTCCGACCTTATTCACACACAAATATTTGCACCGGCTTTGGGGGGAAAATGCCCGCTAAATAATTACTTTTCGATAAGTGTCCAAAACGCTAAACAGAAAAAAAGCTAATGTCAACATTTTTTTAATTATCTTATTTCCATATTTTTTTCTTTTTCATTTTTTCTTATTTTTTCTTATTTTTACTTCTTTTTTCTTTTTCCGTTTTTGTCTTCTTCTTTATTCTTTTACTTTTTTCTTTTCTCTTTTCTCTTTTTTTTTCTTCGTTTTTTTTCTTCTTTTTTCTTTTTTTTCTTCTTTTTTACTCCTTTTTTCATTTGCTTTTTTCCTTTTTTTTTCTTCTTGTTTTTTTTCTTCTTTTCTCCATATTTTTTCATATGCTTTTTTTCTTTTTTTTCTTCTTTCTTCTTTTTCTGTTTTTTTTTCTTTTCTCCTTTTTTTCATTTGCTTTTTTCTTTTTCTTTCTCGTTTTTTCTGTTTCTTCTTTTTTCTTCTATTCTGCTTTTTTTTTCATTTTCTTTTTTCTTCTTCTTTTCTTCTTTTCCTCCGTTTTTTTTTCATTTTCTTTTTCTTTCTTTTTTCTTTTTCTGTTTTTCTTTTTCTATTTTATTCTTTTTACTTTTACTTTTTATTTTTTGTTGTTTTCCTTTTTCTCTTCTTTTTTCTCTATTTTTTCTCATTATTGTTATTTTAATTTCATTTTCTACTTCGCGCTTCTTTTACCGTTTTTGTCTTTATGTTTCTTTTATTTATATTTTTTTCGTTTTTTTTCGTTTTATCTTTTTTTTTATTTTCTTCTTATTTATTTTTCTACTTTTTTCTTTTTTTCTTCATTTTTCATTTGCTTTCTTCTTTTCTTTCTTTTTTTTTTTCCTCGTTTTTTTCTCCTCTTTTCTTTTTGTTTTTATTTTCCTTTTTCCTTTCCTTTTTTTTCTATTTATTTTTCTTTTTTCTTCTATTTTGCTCATTCTTATACTTCTTAGTTTCTTGTTTTTCTTGTTTTTATCTCTTTTTTCTTTTCCTTTTCTTTTTTCTTTTTTCTGTTTTTTCTTCCTATTATTTTCCTATGTTTATCTTGTCTTCGTTTTTCTATTTTGTCCATTCAAGTGAAAAACTTCATTAAAAATGAATGAATCTCTATATTTACTTCTTCTTTCGTTCGCATTCTCTTCTGGGATTAGAATGAAGTTTCACAGTGGCCACTCTAGTCAAAATGTCGCTGCCTAGCACTTTCTTCCATGTTTTGATTTTAACTTTTATAATACATTGATACCTAAACTTATGAGTTTTCCTTCTATTGTATCGGTTGCTTAACTAAGGTTAAAGAGCCGGCCCTATTATTTAATCATATATGGAGGGAGAAAAGTTGGATGCGTACCTTTCCCAAGGTTATTAGCACTATTGGAAATGCAATCAACTTTACTCTTACACACGCACACACACACACACACACACACACACACACACATATATATATATATATATATATATATATATATATATATATATATATATATATATATATATATATATATATATATATATATATATATATATATATATATATATATATATATATATATATATATATATATATATATATATATATATATATATATATATATATATATATATATATATATATATATATATATATATATATATATATATATATATATATATATATATATATATATATATATATATATATATATATATATATATATATATATATATATATATATATATATATATATATATATATATATATATATATCGGTTTAGCTCAGTCGGTAGAGTATTCGGCTAAAAATCACAAGGTTCCTGGTTCGATACCGGCTCTTGCCAACTAAGCGTATGAGTAGAACAGGGATCTGTACGGTAAAGTGAGTAGCTGATGGTAGGTGTGGCGGTCCACCTCAGACGCTAAGATAATCTCCTTGATCTAACGGGGGTCTTGGAGAAAAGGGGATAGACTCTCTCGCTGTATGGCTGATACCGACATTAGGTCGCTCCGACGACTTTACTTTACATACATACATATATATGCTGATGAGGCATAATATGCTGAAATGTACATACAGAGATCGACTTTTTCTCGATTTGTCTACGCCTTACATTTGAACAGATATTCGCCTAATTCGTTAATTATCAACTAATTAATTTTCAAATTAGGTATGACTTCAATTAAGCACATTTTTTCCCCAAAAATTGTCGGCTATCGCCATCTCAAACTTTTTGTATACTCTCATATATATATATATATATATATATATGAATAAAATACTGAAATAAATCCAATATATATATATATATACATATATACATATATATATATATATATATATATATATATATATATGAGTAAAATAGAAATAAATCCAATATATATATATATATATATATATATATATATATATATATGAGTAAAATAGTGAAATAAATCCAATAAATAGAAAAAAGAAAAACATGTATTCAAAAAAAAAAAGCCGAATTTACTCTTGATGTAGAAGTAGCCAAAATACGGTTAGACTCTTCTTTTTATACATTCCCAACTCTTGTCATTTTCAAAAAAACATATATAACTGTTTAGCGGGTTTGTTTGTCATGATTATTTTCAATAATTATCGAATTTTATACGATATACACATTGTAATTGCCTTCAAAATATATAAATAATAATATACTTTACTTAATAATGCTTCAAAAGCAAATTATCAAATACTATTATTTTTATTCCTATTATATTGTCCCGATGAAGGTTTAATATAAACCCAAACGTTTAAACGTTGACTTCCCCATCAAGAATAAATGCATACGTGTAGATTTCTACAAGGATTTATTTACAAATCCCCAAGAGAGCTTAATGTACGATAATTAATAAATGAATTATATATAGAGAAATATTTATACTTTCCATAAGAAAGGAAGACTTAACAAACCGTCATTTGACTTTTATAAATTTATTTCGACCTGAACTCAATAAAAATCCCAGGCAACTATATAATATCCAAGAAATAAACTAGAAAATTATTGGTTATTATATAGTTGACTGCCTGATGAAACTGGGGTCATTTATTAAGTTCCAGTCAAAATAAATTTATAATAGGGTTTGTTAATCTTTTCCTTCTCATTGATATATATATATATATTATATATATATATATATATATACACGCATATATTAATAAGTCATTCACAGACACGTGTTTCGGCGTTTCACGCCTCTTCAGTGAGGCTAGACACAATAACTATCCTTGGCTAGAGTCGAACTCAGACTGACTGTTTGGCTATCTGATATCTTATCCCCTCGTCCACTGACAGCTGTAGCGGGATTTGTGTTTTTAAACTATTAAATACATAGGTCTGTTTATGTATTTTACGGTCACAGAGAGGTCAAGTTTCCGGGGAAACGATCATATATATATATATATATATATATATATATATATATATATATATATATATATGTAGCTTATAATGGTGAAAGTTGGGTGTATAAAAACTATGACAATAATGACAAAAGTGACAGTGAAACAGGACGTACATATTTGACAACACCTGAATTTATTGACAAATTCCTCATAGAAGTGGCACGCTCAAGTTTTGGGCACATTCCAAAAATATTAATAAAACAGAATTCAATTTGACATTTGGAATTGAATTCCATTCAAATTATCAATTAGCAAATCTCCACCGATCTAGCAGAACAGACCACGCTCAAGAGACGGTCAATTTAGAAGGTCTGCGCAAAATTGGAATGGACATTAAATTTCTGGCTAGCAGATGGGAAAGTTTTCACAATGGTGAAAGAAAAGGAGCTCACTCAAGAAGTTGGTATTGATAATTTGTTGGACTATCTGACGTATAATTATTTAGTAAGCTTAGAGGTGGCACAAGGCCAGAAGTATGGGGCGCCCAATGAGAATCGAACTTACTAACAATGGTCTGCAAATCTAGCTTGCTAACCATTACTCCACGTGCAGTTCCCGACTACCTGTCGTATAGTTATTTTTTAAGCTTATGCTTAGATGTGGCACAAGGCTAAAAGTAAGGGGCACCCAGTGAGAATCGAACTCACTAACAATGGTCTGCGAATCTAGTTTGCCAACCATTATACCACATGAGGTTCCCGACTATCTGTCGTATAAGTTTACGAAAAGTCACCACGTATGTATGTAGACTCTACCAAGTAGCAGGAGAACAGTTGCCGACAGGAGTCCCTCCCAGAAGGAAGACTACAGATTGCCAGACAAGGAGTAATCGATACTACAATTTTTCTATTAAGAAATACTACTGATTAACAGACAAGGAGTAACTGGTACTACAGGCTTTCTATCAAGAAATACTACATATTAACAGACAAGCAGTAACTGGTAGTACAGTCTTTCTATCAAGGAATAGTACAGAGTGTCAGACAATGAATAAGTGGCACTACTGTCTTTCTATCAAGGAATACTACAGATTGCCAGACAATGAGTAACCAATACTACAATATTTCTATTAAGTAATACTACAGATTGACAGACAAGGAATAAGTGGTACTACAATCTTTCTATCAAGGAATACTACAGATTGACTGATAAGGAGTATCTACGGACACTACATTCTTTCTCAGTTTTAACTATTTCAAGGAATACATCAAATTTTGTTAAATGGCTAGCAGGGATGTAAGATAATTAATCATCAATATCATCGTATGCGATATCGTAAGATCTCAAATCAACTCAATATTCCCATGAGAACGATTAGAGCCATTATTTGAAAATGGAAGCAAAAATGGAACGGCCTCTAAAAGCCTGTGCTCGTAAACGAAATAGACGAGCAGCTACATCCATTAGTCGAGAAGTAATTCGAAACTCATGCCCTTTCAAGAACTTTTCTTGTTTTTTTTTAGGGTACTTCTTTAGGATATATTATTTCAGCACAAGTTCTTGGTTTGAAAATCTGTTCCGTGAAAAAAAAATTTTTTTTAGATGAATTCGTTTGAAATGTTCTTATATATATACATATGTGAGGGAGTTGTGTGTATATTCATATATGAACATGCATAAATATATATGTGTATATAGACATGTGTGTGAGTGTGAAATATATATATATTATATATATATATATATATATATATATATATATAAATGGACTCTCTCGTCGATTTTCAACGCATGAGTGTTCATTCAGTGAAAAACCAACACAGTGATTTGTTTATAGTGGTGAAGGCTTGTGTTGGACCATTCCGCACTTTTTGGCACAGTCGATAGGAAAGAATTGGTGCCCAAGGAATGCCACGAACCCAATCAACGACTGACCTCAGGAATTTTGAATTCAGAGTTTTCCCTCCGCTAGAGTGGTTACCTATCCAAGATTAAAGAGCCCGTCTGCCCTAATATTTGACCCATGGCTGGGGGGAGAATATATGGATTTATACATTTCCTAAGTGTATTAGCGCTATGTGAAATGCAAACAGTCTTGGCTAGGATTTTGAACTCTGGTCGACAAGTCCATTTCCCACAGCTCTAACCATTATGCCATGCGCCTATCTATCTATCTATCTATCTATCTATCTATCTATCTATATATATATATATATATATATATATATATATATATATATATATATATATATATATATATATATATATACACACACACACATATATATATATATATATATATAGAGAGAGAGAGAGAGAGAGCGAGAGATAGATTGATAGGCGCGTATATATATATATATATATATATATATATATATATATTGGCGAA
>CM042146.1:101302660-101310160 GCA_023376005.1 Doryteuthis pealeii
AAAAATGCGTAGTTCCCGTCGGCATCCCTCCTCAAGGGGGTGCCTCAGGCATTGGGCAATAAACCCATCCCTGCCCATTTAAATCAAGGCGGCAGGTGTTGCCTGGTGGGGAAAGAACCCCTGGGATTATGCCGTTAATTTCATTACCAACTACAGGTCCCGAAAGGCCTATGTTATTAATATGTTTAAAATCCTGCAATGTATGTTATATATCACTAAGAAAAAAAGTTTACCCGGTATCTGGTGTAGATAATTTGCAAATAACAGAACCAGGTTTAATAAATAATCACTTTGTGTCATTGATTCCTAATATTGTTGTTTTATTACCAAACGTATTAAAAGCAATACTATGTATAATTCTATATAGAAATTAATTAAACTAAAACAAAAATAAGAATAATGTTTTTATATGCGTTCTTATTCAGTTCTGTCAGTTTTTTTCTAATTTAATATAATATCTTATTACATTAAAACTTAAATATTTGTACTTGGAGTGCTCATATTTTTGTTAATACTTTTCCTTGCGATGATAACATGACTTTGCATGTGGAGAAAATAAACTTTACAAGTTGATGTTTAGAGCCGTATCCATTATAATAGAATACTTTGCGAGACTAAACGCAAGATATCTTTTCAAATTTAAAATTACATACAACGCCTTACACATTGCTTATCAGGTTTTTTCAAACAAAACAAAACAAAACAAAAATCTAGGTTTTTAAAAAATCTTATCATGACGTAATTTCTTGCTTAAGTATATTCCTTCTTGTATCATTTGTGAAACAAAAACTAACATCAACAGTTGATATTTGTTTTGTCCTAAAGAAGTTCGGAGATGTATGTCTGATATATATTTATTTCAAATATGAGGTCGATACCGTAGATTATCAATCTAAACACTAAGTGTCGACAAATATATATTTTTTCAAATATCAATGAATCGATATGTTTATATTACTTGCCGATCTCATCTCATATAGGGTTTGCCTCACGTGGTGTAATGATTAGAGTCGTAGAAAATGGACTCGTCGACCCGAGTTGAAATCCTGAACCAAGCTTTTTGTATTTTACATAGCGCTAATACCCTTGGGAAAAGTATGAATCCAATTACTCTCCCTCCATCTATGGGTAAATATTAGATCAGACGGGGCTCTTTAACTTTAGATAGCTTACCAGTTTAGGAGAAGGAAAATTCTAAATTCAAACCTGTTAAACGCCGCATAAGAAATTGACCTCGTGTCACATCCTTCTCGTTCGGAGGGGTTGGTAAATATATATATATAAATATATATATATATGAGAGATTCTCCCGTCGATTTCGACGTATGGGTGTTCATACAATGAACATCCACACAGTGATTTGTTTATAGTGGTGAAGGCTTGTGTTGGACCAGTCGATAGGAAATAATTGGTGCATCAAGGCTTGCCACAAACCCAATCAACGACCGACCTCAGGAATTTTGAATTCAGAGTTATCCCTCTCCTAGACTGGTTACCTACCCAAGGCTGAAGGGCCCAGTCTGCCCTACTATTTAACCTATAGCTGGCGGGAGAATATATGGATTCATACCTTTCCCAAGGGTATTAGCGCTATGTGAAATGCCAAAAGCTTCGTTTAGGAATTGAACTCGAATTGACGAGTCCATTATATATACTAGCAAATATATGCACCCTCCGGGTGCAAGTATTTAAGTTTTAATTTAATAAATATTATATTAAATTAGAAAGGCTAATAAAACTAAATAGGAATGCAGATAAAAAGATTTGAAACAGAGGGGGATATAAACGAAAAATAGAACGACTGAAACTTACTCTTCAATCACTCTCATCTTTTTTCTAATTTAAGTATTTAGTTAAAAGGGGAAGTAAAGAATAAAATGACAGTTATTTTTTATTATTAATGGATTTCATTTAAGATCTATTGAAGATATATTTGCTTATATTCATTAAAATAAAACCAAACAATTAGAAATCAATAATACTAAGCACATATTTATTAAAATCACATTTTTAATATCAATATGCAAATTAGCCTTCCCGTTCACACTGTAAACCGCTATTTTGTTGTATATATAAATATAATTGCATGTTTTTAGTATGTCGATATGGTCAACAGTGGCTTCGGCCTCTGGACCATTGATATAATTAACGGCGTCGATCCCAGGGGGCCATCCCCCCAGGCAACACCTGCCCCCTCGATTTAAAGGGGCAGGGCTGGGTTTATTGCCCAGTGCCTGAGGCGCCCCCTTGAGGGGGAATGCCGACGGGATCGACGCAATTTTTCACCCGCCACCCCATGAGCTTTGGTTTGTGGGTGGTCCAACGTTAATAGGGCCTTCGTGCCTGACCCGTACAAGTGGGGTACGTGGAAAATATCATGTTGATATGGTTAACAGTATTAATAATATAAAACAATTTTATTAATAATTGAGGTTTAAATAAAGATAAAATCATTGAGAATGTGATGTCAATAACTAAGGGAATTAAGGCTTGAGTAGTGATATAGTTTCGGTTACAGACAGAAAAACACACAATCTCCATTATAATAAGATATATTAAATCGCGTGATTTAAAACTGAATGTACTTATTCTATTTAAGTTTGTTCTGCTTCTAGGCGCTTAATTATAACTTGGGACTCCAAAATAGGCAGGATTTCATTTGCTCAATATATATATATATATATATATATATATATATATATATATAAGGAGGGATTGCTCGCCTGCAGCTGCATTTTAAGGATGTCTGCAAGAATGATCTCAGGTGCTTTGGCATTACCTCTTCTAGCTGGGGAAAATGGCTCAGGACTGCCCTCAGTTGCAGCAGGCTCTCCGTAGTGGACTGTTTATGTCAGAGGTCACCCTTGCGCAACACCGTGTAACCAAGAGGTCAAAAAGAAAGCAACGGCAACAAAGCACCGGTCCATCAACATCTGCAGGGACAGCCTTCACATGCGACGTCTGTGGTCGAGGCTCTTTTACGAAGATTGTGTTACATAATTGTTAGTACCCTAACACTTATTTACAGTAATGTAGAAACCAAAATGGCTGTTATAGGTTGCAGCTGGCGGCCTTGAATGATTGAGTGACCCGGCTTGACCTCATCCTGATCCTTCCGGTAGATACCGTGGGAATCGGTGGAGAAGACCCTCTTCCGGTTTAGATTATAAAGAGAGTTTTAGTTCAGTATTGGCCAAACCACGAAAGTGGTAAGTCGTGTTAAGCGCACGGGCGACTCAATCTGCGCAGGTAGTCTGGTGGAGATTTTGGAATAAAATATGATCTAAAGCAAATCGAAGTCTTGGGTTATTATCTAAAAACTACCAATGACACAGGGATTCTGATAAAGAGAAATCCCCAATGGAAGACCAGACACGAAGTCCCCAAGACGAAGATCAGACGCTAGAAGAAGAACGTAAGATACCAAAGATGAGCAGAAGAATAATAGAAGTAAAGAGAGTATACAACAATTGTACTTCACAGTCACAGGAGGCGCTGTAACTTCAGAGGCACAAGATTTATATTGTCTTTCAAGACTGCAATGCCAATATATAGGGACAGATGACAAGGTAGTATAAAAATAAATGTACTCGATTTTTTGAAGCATGAAATGAGACTAATGATTAAAGCCCCTCCAAAAATACCATCTATTAATCAATCTCACATTTAGACACACGTATACTTTATCTACAATTGTTTAAAAGTCTGTTCATCAGAGGTTTTTAATACAATATAGGGACAGTGCACTAACACATAGAAGTGTGTATGAGTGGAGAGACATGTTTAAAAGTGGCTGGACAAGCATAACATACAAAGAGGGAAAAGGACACCTGTCAACCTCCACTGCAGGAAAGGTGATTCTGACCTTTTTTGTGTATTCAAAAGGGCCTATACTGGAAGACTAACTGTTAAATGGGGGTACAATTAACAGTGGAAGATAGAGTGATTTACTGGTGAACAAACTGAAGCCAGCAATTCACACCAGTGCCTGAAAATGACCAATTTCGTGAAAATTTAAAGTGTCGATTTTATGTGATTTTCTGATAGATTTTGATGCGTAGAATAACATAGTAAAAGATGATTGAATTCTGTTAAGAATTGACGGAGATATGGGGCTTCAAAGATCGCACCAAAATGCCCTTTTTCAGGCATTATAAGTCTACGTATTTTCGTGAAAATTTAAGTTATCGATTTTATTGTCTTATCTTATGGATTCTGATGCATAGAATTCATTGATGCAGAAGAAAGTGCTCAATTCGGAGATTTAGCTGAGTTTTGATGCCTGATAACCATTCTGACAGTGCGTTAAAACGACCAAGAATGTTTTGTTGTTGCATTACAATGCATGCCCAAACACAAGTGGCCAGACCATTGAAACCATTAACCAAATTGTTTTCAAGGGGTTGGAACACCCAACTTACAGCTCAGTTCTGACCCCTTCTGACTACTGTTATGTTTGTAACATACAGAAGAAATTATATGAAATAGTGTTAACTTTTCAAGGGCCATTCTTTTACCTTAAAGCAGAAGCGCTTGTCCAGTGGAATTGGATCCTTGATAAAGAGTCCCCCGATAATGAATCCTTTTGGTTACTCTGGTAAAGAGTTTTCAGTTCTTGGTAAAGAGTCCTTCGATAATGAATCCTTTGGTTACTCTGGTAAAGAGTTCTCAGTTCTTGTAAAGAGTCCTTCGATAATGATTCCTTTGGTTACTCTGGTAAAGAGTTCTCAGTTCTTGGTAAAGAGTCCTTCGATAATGAATCCTTTGGTTACTCTGGTAATTGTATAAGTCCTTACTGAGTATTGGTAAATGTCCGGTAATCCTATGTCCGTTTTCAATGAGACATTTGTAATTATGACCAGTGGGGGGGGGGGTTAAATAGTATGTCTTCCACGCAGAATGCTTAGTGATTGGCTACAGGAGTCAATCATGTGACCTTGGACAATCTATAAATCCTGGAGGGGAACTAGAGCACATCTTATATATCAAAATAATTCCAACAAATAAGAATGATAAATGCAAAACCAGGTTATTGAAAAATTAACAAGTATTTATTAAAACACAGAGTAGAAAATGCTTCTAACTCTCAGACTACTTTAACCAGTTACTCTGAACGCTGTGCGTTCCAACATATTCAAATGTAAACAAAATGATTTGACAAAACAAAGGAAGCAACTCTATTTTTGTTTTAAGTCTATTTCGTTAGGTGTTCCTAACAAAGTCCAAGGTGAACACGATTGAAATGAGATACATTCACCACCCCATCTAAACCCCCTCCCCTATTCCATCTAGGGATATCGACACTGAAAAACATCGGAAGCACTGAATCTTCCACTGTCAATCTTGTGGGCCAAACAAAACGTTTACATTTGCGTTAATTAGTGGATAATTCACGTTTCACATTCGACCACCTGATGACCTACAGCGAACAGTCGTTAATTAATTTCCTGTTTGTACCTATATTGACAGCTTGATAAATGAATTGAATTAAATTGTTGATTAAGTCATGTGTCACTATTTCAGAACACCTACAATCGATCTTAGATCGATTTAGTAAGGCAATTGTTTTAGATGTCTCATTGTACACACGCAAATAAACACAGTGGAAATGTTGTATATTGATAATAAACCGGTGTTTTTGGGGCGTTACTGTGGAGACGGATATTATAGATTTTAAATTAAAGGGTTGAATTCAAAAGGAGGTTTAGATGATTGGCATGAAATAACCTTTGGGCAACAGACTGTGGGAAAGAAGGCTCAAAGTGTAGTTAGCTTAGACAGTTAGGACGGAGATACCGTTATACAAAGAGGTACCTGTTTTGAATCCGCGCAATGCGGTTGAAGGATCTGAGGTAAAAAAAAAACAGTATACAAGCCTTGGTTGTCTCTTTGTGCACTAATGGCGAACCAGCATCTTCAAGCTAAAGACACAAATCAAACCAGACCAGACCAGTCAACAGAAGTTAAAAGAAATACCTAGCTACAGAGACACAAGAAACAGAACACAAGAAACAGAAGATCCAACCATAAGGTACCAACCAGCAACCGCCCTGTCGGCTGGGACTGTGGAATACGGACAACTAGAGAAACACACCCTCTAAGCCAATCGGAGATAGCCCCTCAGCGATCTTATCAGCTGTGTCTTCTCTCACTCTCTCTCTAACTCTCTCTCTCTCTCTCTCTCTCTCTCTCTTCGACTTTTATTACACAAAAGAATGCTAAGTACTTTTTAAAAAACATTTTAGATAAGGTTTAGGCTAATAAACACGGCATATGTGAGATAAAACCAAAGATTCTTTATTTATTATTTTAGTTTTGCGTTTAGTGTTGCGTTTGACTTCTTTTTTGTCCAATCTGCGTGATAGCATATTTTATATTATCGTTGTTGAGATATTTATGTTCCGAAAAAAATCGGATAATATGACCAACCTATGATCGAATCCAATCTTAACTGGGATTATTCGTCTTTTCGATCCGAAGACGTCAATATAAAGACGGTTTTCTGTGTGGGTGGACTGTATTCATCTTTCAGAGCGCGAAAAATAATAACTTGATATTAACGCCATTAAATATTCGAGCATATTTTTCGATTGACGTTATTATTTCGCCATTCTCGTGTCTTCTTCTTCTTCTTCTTCTTCTTCTTCTTCTTCTTCTTCTTCTTCTTCTTCTTCTTCTTCTTATCATCATTTTACTCCTTTCTTCATCTTTTGCTGTAATTATTACTGTCTAGCAGGACCTCTGGATATACTACAGTATGATAATTTAATTATTACATCGTTTGATATGTTTACTTAAGAGCTGGTAAAAAATGAGACCGTCTAAATCTTCCAAAATGAAATGCAAAAATATAAATCATGATTGTCTGGTGTTACTTAACCTCCGAATTCTTATTTCATATGAATGTCGTCACCTCAGCTAAATGGACTATTCGGTTTTATTATAAAGAAAGGAACGGAAGGAAAATGATATGCTACATTGAAAAAATATAATAAGAAAGAAAGAAAGAAAGAAAGAAAGAAAAAGAGTAGGGGAAACGATGAAGCTAATCTATTTCAATCGAACATAATGAAAATATATGAAAAGAAGGGACGAAAAATGTGAGAGAGTTAAATCAAGATTATAACACTTTTTACATATTGAAGTAATTGCAATAGTTCTTAAGTAAACATATCAAACTTTATAATATAATTCAATCATCATACGTTGGTATATACACTCGTCCTGCTAGTCAATATCAATACAAATGTTAATATATATATATATATATATATATATATATATTAACATTTGTATTGATATTGACTAGCAGGATGATATAATATATATATATATATATATATATATATATATATATATATATATATTATATATGTGTGTGTGTGTGTGTGTGTGTGTGTGTAAAATGAAAATGGAAGTGAATCCGACAGTATGTTGAAAAAAGAAATAAAGGAAAGAAAAGTATAGAATAGATAAAATAGGATATTTTAATCAATTTTA
>CM042146.1:101312660-101331854 GCA_023376005.1 Doryteuthis pealeii
CATAACTAATACAAAACCGTACGTGGGAAAGAAGAAAATCTGCATGATTAACTGCGGAACACATAAAGGCCAGCGGAATTCTTTCTTTGTTGTTTTTATTTTTTTGTTTTATTTTTTGTCACGTTCCTGTGATGAAATAGAACACGATTAAAGGTAAGATTACACCGATGTACATAGATTGAGGAAGAGCGCTCTACATTATTGTTTAATATTTAATTTCCTTAGAGCCTACGCTAACAGTGAAATTCGAGGGTATGAAAATTTAATGCGAATCAGAGAAATAGCTGCCTTTCTATGATGACAAAACAAGATTATTTCAAGGTAGATAGAAAATGATATATTGAAACGAATACGTTCTTTCAAAACAGCCGCTCTTGATTGATGTATCGAAATCATAATAAATTATTAATTTTTTGATTTCGACAAAAGTAAAAAGCAACGGGGAAGCTGTTAGCGCTAAAAACGTGGCCATTACGTATAGTGTTGGCATTGATATTTTTTCATATTTTACATTTCTAAAAGTAAGCATTGTTACGTTGTAATTATTGTTTTTTTTTTATTTTAATAGAAATTGGTTGTATTGTTTCGATTCCCGTAGTAGAATATTTTAACCTGCAATGCTATAAATCGTGGATTGGTGACATTAAAAATAATCCGACCAGGATAAGCAATAACTAGATATAGAATAAACAGATTAAAAAATTATCTCCGGATGTTTGTCCTCCCTTCTTGAGAAGGTTCTCTCATGTAGTTGGATATTTGGTTGGTTGGTTGGTTAGTTGCATTTCTACACCATGTCAACCCATTGGATTCTTTTCTGCTGAAGACATTTTGTTTTATTCATTCTTCATGACTTTTACGGCTGGAGCGTATATAGAAGAGAATTACGGATAGACAGGAATCTGAGTTATAACCAAATACTTGCAGCAGCTAGAATACTTAGACTATTCCTAGCGACCTTAAGAGATTTGCTGCTACTCAGTCTTCATTCAAAAGTTATTTACTTCTTATTGGTTAATACTGTATGTAGTCTTCTGCCAAGCATTCGGTGATCCATTTGTATCTCATGGACCCAGTGACGTATCTGTGTCTTATTTTGAGAATACATTTTGAATTATGCAGATACCTTTGTTTTTATTTCTCTGAATTTTTTTAGATTAGGCTTGATAATTTGTATCATTTGGATTTTTGAACTATTGTCCTCATCTTTATTGTTATCTGCACAACGTTTTGGCCGATGGATTAAATAAAGGGTTAGGTTTGAAGTTCCGTCAAGGCTCCCGAGTTCGACAAGAAGATTTCCGAGTTTGAAGAGAAGGTCCCCTAGGTCGAGAAGGTTCCCGTGTCCGACAAGAAATACCTGAAGAAACCCGGAGGGCACATCAGCCGAAACATTGTGCAGATAACTACAATGATGAGGACAATAGTCCGAATAATACAAATAACATTTCTGTTGTTGTTGTGACGGCATTCTCCCTGGGTCAGTTGAACCGGCCCCATCCAACAAATTCACCGTATCTCGAATGAACGAGATTGTTAGTAAACTTATGAAAAGAGTAACAAGGAAATCAGAAATTCACGAGCGGTCCCCAGACCCGGCATACATATCTTGGTTTGAGGTAAACTGTCACATCTGACTGGGCGTCCAATGATGGGGTAAATATGGAGTTCATGAACGCAAAAATAGACATTCCTGTCAGTTGGGGGGGTTAGAATACACCGACTGCACCTCTGCAGTGTTGTAAGGCTTCCAATTGAGTCACCTCTTGGCTGTGGTGACGCATGATGCTTAATGATGGATAGCAGGTGGCTGAGCAGTTCATGACATGGAACACTCCACTTTGGCACTTACTTAGGTTTGATGACAAGTCATCTCACCAATATGATGGTCCCAACCCTATTGCTCTTATATCAAACCCAACCCTTTTTATCATATATGTCCTAGAAGGGGGTGATGAAAGTCCTAAAGTCCTGGTTTTGACGTTAAACTGCATCTAATGGTGAAGTTCCAATTTGGAGCTTTGGGGAGTGTGGAGTATCCACCATCATTTTGATATCCAGACATCTCTGGTATATTCTTTTATTGTTGGGGGAGTCCACGTGGCGTCGTGGTTAACATGCTGAATTTTGACATGGTGATAAGAGAGTGGGAATTTCAGTCGCGCTATTAAGTTCAATTTCGGGCTAATACCATTGGGAAAGGTATAAACACCCTCACACACACACAGCTATGGGTCAAATAGTACCTCTACTGTTCTTCTAAAAGGATGAATTTCGCATTAAATAATCCATGAAGGTTGACATGCCACTAAACAAAAGAAATTAGACCATTCATTTAACAGGAACTACAACTAGGTCCGGTCTAGTTCCGAATTGGTGGTCTGTTTGTATCTCAAATAAGCTATTTGGCATTAGGTTAGATTGATTGGATTTTACGGCATGTCAACCCTTATTTGGTGATTTTATGCTGAAGGCGATTTTTTTATTCATTCTTGATGAGTATTACATTTTTTTTAAATTTAAAATCAATCTATTTCAAAGGGGTTAGCTCAGTCGGTAGAGCATTCAGCTAGGAACCATAAGGTTCCTAGTTCGATACCCACCGTCGCCAACTCAGCGTATGAGTAGCACAGGGATCTGTGCGGTAAAATAAGGAGCTGACGGTAGGTGTGGCACTCCACCTCAGACGCAAAAACGATCTTCTTGGTCTAGTGCTAGTGAAAAGGGGATAGACTCCCTCACCGATTGACTGATACCGACTTTAGGCCACCTCGACGACTTACATTTGGTATCAAATAACCCATGAAGTTTGATGAGTCATTAAACAAAGAAACTAAACCAAGGATTGAAACTAACGAACCAACCAACCAACCAACCAACAAACCCTATTACCTCAGACGTAAAACAATCTCCTTAGTGTAGGCCTATTGAAAATGGGATAGACCCCCTCGCGGTCTGGCTGATACCGACATTAGCCCACCCCGACTTTACTTATATGTATGTATTTATCAACACCATCGCACGAGTAGGATGTGGCACAAGGTCAATTCATAAGTGGAGTTTTTATTGGGTTTCATTCAGTTTTCTTTTTTATATCAGTTGCTTTACCAAGGTTAAATAGCCCAGGCCACCCTACTTTTTACCCATAGCTGGAGGGAGAATAGTTGGATTGATACCTTTCCCAAATATATTAGGCTTATGATAATCCCCTAATCTTTTTTTATCATATATGTACTAGAAGGCGGTGACTGAGGGTCGTAGTGTCCTTGGTATGACGTGAAACTGCATATAGTGGTGACGTTCCTATTCTGGAGAGTGTGAAGTACCCATTCATCACCATTACTACCAGGTCCACTCTGACCGGAAGTGGTGGGACCTGTTAGGTTCCGATCTATGGGTTAAATAGAATAAAGTGTTTTTAAAATGTATTAAAAAACTGAGTTCTAAGAAATTAGTACCTACCAAGGATGAATAAAAAAAACTTGCTTAATATGAAGTTGTGATTGCAAGTTTTTATCTGAATTTACAAAGCAGAGTCTGATGTTGTTTTGACACCGAGCTGTAGATTTATCTTTTTTTTTTGTATCTTCTCCAAAATATATATTCACTTTATAAAAAAAATAATTGCTTTGTTTTAAGATGGAGTTTAATATTATAAAATATTAAATTCAAAAATTCTCACTGAATTAAATCCTTCATAAGTATTAAAAAAGTAAAATCCTATGCTTTACGCTTGAATATAAAAAGCAAGAAATCGAGTTTTCTGGAAAAACGTTACGTGATGGAACATTTTTTCTTAGGTTTATTTATTTTTTTAATTTGTCGAAAGAAATGAAATAAAAATCATCTCAATGATTTTTTCAACATATTCATCTATATATTGTAAAATTATACAAAATCCTATGAATTGATACTTAAAAAAACATGTTTTGTTGGGGAAAAAAGTGGAACGTGATGGAGAAAATGGCTTTTTTGAATTCAACAACAAAAATGCATAAAATTCATTAAAAAAAATAAAAGTTGAAATTTTTATTTAAAATTCAATCTGTAATCAGATCTATCTAATCTATTAGAAATGCGAAAGATTTTATCAAATATATATATATATATATATATATATATATATATATTACAATAATGGTACACAGTAATAACCAACTCGAGTTTCACCATAAGGATCTTCAGGGTTAAATCCACTGGATTAATCAAGATGTTGATTAATTGCAGTCGATTGCACGTGTGTATTTTTAAACAGAGCGTGTTGTGAGATGATAATGGTCGGGAAATTAAGGAACAAGAATTTTGATATATAAGAAGCGCGTGGGGAAATGGTTAGAATCATAGGAAATGGACTCGTCAAACCGAGTTCAAATCCTGGATGATACTGTTTGCATTTAACATACTGCTAAAACTCGTGGGAAAAGTATGAATCCAACTACTCCCTTTTCAGCTATGGGTAGAATAGTAGGGTAAACTGGGCTCTTTAACCTTGGTTAGGCAACCTGTCTAGGAGAAGGAAAACTCAGCATTCTAACCTGTTAAATTCCGCTTAAGAAATTGACATTGTATCCCACCCTGCTCGTGCGGAGGGGTTGGTAGATATGTATTAATATATTGCTTAACTGAAAAAAAATTGACTCTCTCATCGATTTCGACGCATGAGGGTTCATCCAATGAACAACCCACACAGTGCTTTTGTTTATTGTGGAGAAGGTTTGTGTTGAACCAGACGTACATTTTGGCACGATCGATACGAAAGAATTGGTGCACAAGGAATGCCACAAACCCAATCAACGACTGACCTCAGGTTTTTCATAATTCAGAGTTTTTCCTTCTCCTAGACTGATTACCTATCCAAGGTTAAAGAGCCAAGTCTGCCCTACTATTTTTTACCCATAGCTGGAGGGAGAATATATGGATTCATACCTCTATTAGCGCTATATGAAATGCAAACAGCCTTGTCTAGGATTTGAACTCGGGTTGACAAATCCATTTCCTACGACTATTATGCCACACGCCCCCATATCATTTTTTGTAGATTAACTACTATGGATAATAAACACAATGTTTTGAAAATAATGAAAACAATGCTATTGTAATGAAAAAGTTCAAACAAATGGAAAACTATGAAACATTCATTGAGAAGTGTTGTAAAGGGAAGTAACCGGATAATCCCACACGTATGCAAATGAGTACGTATAAAAGAACAACACGATGATTAGCTCAGTGTGATGTGAGGTGATCTCCACCCCCGAAGGTTGTTTTCGTATTCTCGGATGTAAACCCACGTGCTACAACTCTTCAGAAGATAAGTAATCTTTACCAATCCTCTTTTTACGCTCAGAGACTTTTTTTTTTACCTTGCCGGCCGAGGGCCATTTTTATTATTTGTATTCATTGTAATAATAAACTATTATTACAACCAATCGCAATCTTCTCGTTAATGTATTTCTAATACATAACAAGAAGTAAAACAGAAAAGGTTATTTTTCTGGGCTTCTCTTAGAAGGGTAGGAAGTTGAAGTTCAAACATGAACATAATAGCGCGACTGGAATTCAAACTCACTAGCTACTATTGAAGTAAGTAAGTCAGTCAGTCAGTCAGTCTACTATTGGTTTGAACAATGTGACTGGTCAAACACAACTAAACCAGTGTCAAGACAACTGGTACTTATGGGAATTCAGAACAGTCCACTCATGCATTTGGGTGATTCCATTCCCTGAATCCTGATTGGCTGCTTGGTTTGTATGATCCGCTGAGGCTCCATAAATCCTACCACTTTGCAGTGGTCTTTGCAGCAAACCAGGATCGTATTTCAGTTACGACTGCTTGCTGTCTTGTCTTGCCAATTCGATGGTAATTGGACTTAGTATGATTATCCTACAGCTACGTTATCGCAGACTAGCACGTTAACTACTACGCCACAGAGATCTTACCCCGCAAAGCATTAGAGCAGAGAGAATTGTTTCCTTTCCACGTAAATCAAGTCAGGTAGGCGGTGACCTATTGTCGGTATCAACCAGACAGCAAGGGAGTATATCCCCTTTTCACCAGTGCTAGGCCAGGGAGATTATTTTACGTCTTAAGTAGAGTGCCACACATACAGAGACAGACAGATCGAAACAACGAATGCGTCATTAATTCAAAGCTTGACACCTTTTTATGCCGTGTTTGTTAATCAGCCAAGAAGTAAAAAAAAAAAAGAAAAAAGAAAAGAAAACGTGAGTTACCTCCCTTAATTAAAAATGTATATTCTTTCTTATGTTTTGTCTTTTTGTTTTTTCATTCTTCTCTATAATGTGAAAAATGTCTACCATTGATGAAGATTTGGGTTAATAAGAACTAACACATTTGAAATTGTTCGTTAGAAAGTTTTCTTTTTATTGTCTGCATTTCAAGCTAAAAGACAATTATTTCTTCAAGTGCAACAAACCTGACCTCCTAGTTTACCCACTGCTATTTATCCAGAGAATGCAAAAAATTATGTTTTCAGAATATATATATATATATATATATATATATATATATATATATATATATCAATAAAGGAAGAACTCAATACAGTAATCCATAATAAATTTATTTCGTCAAAAATTGGGGCCCATATAAATCTAAGTTGATTTAAACCGGCTCCCCAAGTTTTTGCCTCATCAGATGGGTCTCAATTCACTTATGAACAAGCATATCACAAAAAACCCCAAAGAGCTGAATATATGTAAATTCAACCAAAACAAAAAATATTTAAAAATTATATATATTTTTAACAGTGTGGGAGTGTAACCATAGAAACAGGAAGTGAATGAAAAAAAAGAGATACATCTCAAAGTTGATTTCTAGGGTGTCCAGACAGACAAAGAGGTGACATGACAGAAAAAACAGAAAGTATATTAAAATATAAAAAGACAAGTAAAATAAAAAGATTTTAAATTTAAAACATTAGAGTATAATGATGTATAAAAAAATACTAGTTAAGATATAAATAATAAAATAAATTAATAGAAGATAATAAATTTAAAAAATTATTATAATATTATTTTACATTGAGCTCTCTTTAGTGATTTATGATTCACTGTATTTATACATACTGGATCATCATTATTAGTACAGTGGATCTAGAAATCACATATAGAATCATCCCTTACTACCAAGTTTTGGATAAATCTCTTTTATATATATATATATTATATATATATATATATATATATATATATGTGTGTGTGTGTGTGTGTGTGTGTGTGTGTGTGTGTGTGTAATTTAATATACCAAGCGTGTTGGTAAATCCTTGCGGTGAGAAAAACCCAGCAAATAGTTGATTGTAAAAATATACTACCAAACATCAACCAGGGAGAAAAAATCTTTTGAAAAAAAGAAAGGACCAAGATATTCGTACCAACAAAAAATAATCTATTGGTACAGTATTTGGCCAAAAGAAAAAACAATTTATATGTATATATATGTATATAAGATATATATATATATATATTCATATAACCGCTAGGAGAAAAGCTAATAAGTAAAAAGTGCTCGATACCTAAGTAGAGAAAATAATAAAGATAAATCTAATGAGTCAGACGAACCTACTATTAGTTTCGCTTAATGCTCTTCAGGGCTAAGCTCCTACTCTTAGCCCTGAAGAGCATTAAACGAAACTAATAGTAGGTTCGTCTTACTCATTAGATTATCTTTATCTTATATATATATATATATATATATATATATATATATATATATTGGCATTGCAGTCTCGAAAGACTATTATATAGTTATTGCGACCCTGAAATTACAGCGCATCATGTGACTGTGAATTCCAATGTTCGAAAAAAATTCTCGCCCACAGATATCGCATGTGAAAGCTATTCCTGAAAATGTTGATTTAAAAAAAAGCCCCTCGGCAAGTTGTATGGAGGCCCTGGGTTGTCCAGCGACATATCCCCCTCTCCGGTTTGATCCAAAGGAATGGTGAACCAATACATACCACTATATATATATATATATATATATATAATATATATATAATAAATGAAGGAAAACCGTATTACTACGGCATCTTCAGGTAATCACAAGAACATGACTCTTACAGAGAATTTCCTAAAGTAACATCGCTTTTAAATCTATCAATTTGGGAGGCGTTGGGTTTGTGTCTTAGTTTGAGATGGGCAGGGATAGTTTATTTGAATGAGGGGGTGAGGCCTATACTTTGGAAGGGGTGTGGCTTACATATGGAAATGATTTCTTGGGAAATAGGTTATATATATATATATATATATATATATATATATATATGGTTTGATGTTTGGTTTTGAAGGCTATCACAATGCAAAGTGTGAAGAAAAATTTTTTTTTTCTTTTGATAATTTTTCATCCTCACCGTAGAAAAACGATTTTAAGTATTTGTGATTAATTTAAAAAGAAACACAAATTGATTATGATTAATAAATTAAAAATGATATTTTGGTGATTAAAATAAAATAAAAATAAAATTGATATGAAAAATAACAAACTCCCATGGGCCTCCACAGCAGAAGAATCTTCTGAGCATGTGCAGAAAAAAGGACCCACTTCCGACCCCTAAGATAATCTCTCGGTCATTCTGACTTCGGCCTTAACTGGGACCAGACACTATTTCTGGACGGGCAGGAAGCTCCCCCTCAACGACCTATGAATAAAGCCTAAATCCTAAAACTACCTTTTGTCTTTGTCTCATCCTTTTCTTTCCTTGAATTCCCTTTTTAGCGCGACCACAAGGATAGGGTTAAAAGTAAACCCGGGGAACACGCACCAGGAATAGCCAGCTATCCTTAAACCTAAAACATTAAACCTCTTGTCACCCCTCGGTGTTTTTATTTTTATGCACTACCCCCCCCCCTCGATCTTTAGGTACGGTGCTTTAAGAACTGGTTTAAAGAACAGGTGATATTATTTAAAAAAAAAAACAAACAAAAAAAAAAGCAAAAATGATCCAAGCGGAAATTAGTGTACTTCATTGGCGCAGTATGTCTCGTATCACAGCAACGAGTCTAACTTAGCAAGTTGTTATTAGAACCGGATATATTGTTAAGCCGGCTATGAACTTTCTTCTTAATGGCTTTCATGTGATAATTAACGGCCTACGTTAATTGCTAAAAGGAAGTGGGTTTTAATAATAAGACGCCATTTTTTAATGAACTTAAGAGTTTTGAGTTTCCTGTGCTGGCACAAACAGACGATTATAAACATATGCAATCAATAAGAATTTTTTTGTCTTTTATTTATTTACTTTAATTTTAAATTTGTAAAAAAATCGATTTTCAGATGGTTTAGAATTGTAGAGTTTGAAGATATATACTTAGGTTGGTTGGTTGGTTGGTAGATTGAATTTTACGACATGTCAACACTTGTTTGGTTATTTTATAACATAGACGTTTTGTTTTATTCATTCGTGATAGGTATTCATTTTTTTTTAATTTACACTCAATATTTTTAATCCATTTTTAAAACTCAATTTTATCTAACCCATAGCTGGAAGTCTAACAGATAATACAACTCCGGTTCAGAGTGGACCTGAGAGTAATGGCGATGATTTTACGACATGTCAACCCCTGTTTGGTTATTTTATACGAGAAACCTTTTGTTTTATTCATTTCTGATAGGTGTTCAACTTTTTAAAACAATTTTACACTCATTTTTCTATTCGAAATGAGAGTCTAACAGATGTTACTGCTCCGCGTCAGTGTGAACCTAGGAGTAATGGCGTTGAAGGGGCACTCCACACTCCCCAAAGCCCCATAACTCGAACTTCACCACCAGATGAAGTTTAACGTCAATCCCAGTACACTAAGAACTTCAGTCACCGCTTTCTAGCACATATATGATAAAAAGCGTAGGGGTTTGTCATAAAAGCAATAGAGTTGGGACAATAATATAGGTGATAGGGCTTGGATTGGTTTTGTTTTGTTTTACGGCATATCAACCTAAGTGGGTCATTATATGCCGATAAAGGTTTGAAATAAATCAATTCTTAATTGATAATACAATTTTTTTATAAATACATTTTTATATTTAACCCATAGATGGGACCGTAACAGGTACTACCACTCCGGGTTAGAGTGGTCCAGGGACCAATGATGATGAAGGGATGCTCCACATTCTCCAAACCTCCAAAACTGGAACCTCACCATCAGATAGAGTTTAACGTCATTCCCAGGACATGTAGACCCCCAGTCACCGCCTTCTAGCACCCATATGATGAAAAGGGATTGGGGCTTGCCATGAGGGCAATAGGGTTAGGAAAATCATATAGGTGCTAGGGCTTGACGTGGCCAGCCGATTGATCGGAGGGGGTCTCTCCAGCCGACCGTCTATCCTAATTAAGGGTTAAAGTGGACTGTTGCAAGTCCTGGACAATACAGTCATCAAAATAATGTCCTTAAGCATCACAAGTTGCCACCCACGGTCAACAGGTGTCCCCATTGGAGATATTTTACCCCTCTAGGTGGAGTCAGTATATTTATGTAGGTGGGTATTTATCAACTACCTGAACAGAAACGAAAAATTTGCACCATTTAGACTTTAACTCTTTGTTTTGCCTTCAGTACGAATAGGATGTGGCACAAAGACAATTTCTAAGCAGAGGCCAATAGATTTAAATTGTTCCTTCTCCTAGACTGGTTACCTAATCAAGGTTAAAGATCTCAGTCTTCCCAACTATTTAACCTTATCTGGAAGGATAATAGTTGGATTCATACATTTCTCAAGGGTATTAGCGCTATGTGAAATGCAAACAGCCTCGCCCAGGATTTGAACACGTCTCACCGTTTCCGTTTCCCACGACAGTAAATATTACACCACACACCTCCACAAGAGATGCTGGTGAACTGAGTTCAACTCCGGTTAGGACAGTCTGCATTCACTTTGCACTAAAGCTTTTGAAAAAAGGCATGAATCCAATTATTACATATCAATGGGTAGGACAAATGAATCCCTTTATGATTCATTGATTGATTTGATTCTAGCAGCATGCCAACAAGTCTAGGATTATTTTATGCGTGGAATTTTCGGAGTCGTCTTCACAGCGCGTTCATATTTACATTTTTCTGTAGTTTTTTCTTAAGCGTTATTATTTTATTTATTTATTTTGCACACGTACATATCGAATGCGAATGATTTATAAACAGATCCACTTAACCCCAAATTGGTAGCCTAACAGGTATTAGCACTCCAGTTCGGAGTTCACATGGGAATAAGGGAAATGAAGGGGTATACCACCCTCCACAGTTCTCCAGAATCGGATCCTCATGATCACATCAAGTTTCACACGGGACATCTTTTTTTTAGAGGATTCAGGGCATCTTATCTCTCTGCAGACGACACAGTCAGGAAAGCTCTGTATTCGTAAACCAAGTTCCTGCAAATTACATGTGTTATATATATATATATATATATATATATATATATAATATATATATACAAGGTGTGTCATAAAAGTATCGAGATTTAAGCCGAATTTACCAGAAAGAAAATAAATGGTACGTTCATTTTTTTTTAGAATACAAGGTGCGTCATGAAAGTGCCGAGTTGGAAATTGTATTTACCAATATAGAAATAAACAATAAATCGAACATTAATTTTTTCAGAATACAAGATGGGTCGAAAAATCTCGATACTTTTTGACACACCTTGTATATATATACGTATATAAATGTGTGTGTGTGTGTGTGTGTGTGTGTGTGTGTGTGTGTGTGTGCGTGAGCATGTGTCTGTGTGTACATATATATATATATAAGGAAAATTTATATAAATCCGAAGGTATGTAAATATATAGAATATGAAAAAATAATCTATTCAGATTTCAAACGTGAATTACGTCACATAGTTTTGAAACAGAACACTACGAACGCCAACAGAATGCTGAGATATTTCTCATTTTTTCTTTCATATCTAAAATGGAGTATAATTTAGAAGATACAATGACACATATTGAATATCCTTATAAAAAATAAGAGATATGCTAACAAATCCGACAGTATGTATCAATGTTATTATGCCAACGTTTAAGCGTTTCGATTTTTATATTAAATCATCTTCAGATTGATGTTATGAAACTTTATCAAATGAAAAACTAAACTGAAAAAGATGGCAAATTCTTCGCTTTCTATAATCGTTAATAGTGATCTCTTTTAAAATGTGGTGACCCCATAAAGATTGTTTTTTTTTAAATTGAAGCGCTTATCATGAATGAATTATAAATAAAAGTTTGGTTATTTGTTTTATCATATTATAATATATATATTATATATATATATATATATATATATATATATATATAAAGATAAAGATAAAGATGTTTTTTTCTTTTTGGCCTAATATTGTACCAATAGATCATTTTTGGTTGGTACGATTATTTTAGTCTTTGCTTTTTCCAAAATGTTTTTTCTCCCGGTAATGTTTGGTAGTATATTTTACAATCAAACTATTTGCTGGTTTTTTCTCACCGCGAGGATTTACCAACAAGTTTGGGTATATATATATATATATATATATATATATATATATATATATATATATATAAGTTATCCACAGACAATGTGTATCAACATTTACCGTCTCTTCAGTGTGGCGTAAAGGTTAACAATCTAGGATGCAGTGACATTAATATTGTATAGCGAGTTCGATTCTCGCTGAAATATCTACTGTTGTGATCTTGTGTCACGTTCTACTCGTGAGGACGACTTGGGTAAAATACCTACTTATTTATAAGCAACTAGCAGGACCTGTGGATATATAAGTTATGATAATTTATTATTACAATGTTTAGTATGTTTAATTAAGAGCTATTGTCAAATAGTTCAATATGTGAAAAGTATAATAATCTTGATTTAACTCTCTCATACTTTCTTAAAATGGGGCGTTAAAATATTTACATTGATTTGCCAATAGAAATCTGGAGAGAGGTGTTTAAAATATCTACATTAATTTACCGACAAAAAGTGACAAAAACACGACTCGGAAAATATACAAATTGGGCAGGAAATTTGCCTGAATTAAGGAAGGAGGCCGGGATGAGATCAAAATTCCCAAAATATATTCCGTAATTCACAATTTCAATATTTCAAATAAAATAAATATGTAACTTTTTTTTTCAATTCATTTTGATTTTTTGGGCATTTTTAGCGACGCAAGACCTTTTGGAATGTTTCATTTTGAGAATTGGGTGAAATAAAATGGGACAAATAAGAAATATGCGATTAAAAAACGTCAATAATCTGGATTTACATTTAGCATTGCATCTTGAACCATTTGGACTGTGTCATTTTTTAACCAGAGGGTGTTGCAGGGAATAATGGGCGTACGATTTAGGAACAAGCGTATTATTTAAAGCAATAAGCTTGGGATTTATAAAACATCACGAAATATACCAGGTCTTAAATCTTGTACAGTCTAAACAGATTAGTGACCTTTATCACAAGAAAGCATTATTCACAATAAGTATGTAATTTTTGACAAATCTAATATTTACAAACATCTGCACATGTACATTTAACATGTATGTTACGGTAAAATGACAGTCAGTTCCATCTAAACTGCTGCTTATACATATTTTTAATGTTTTCCTTTGACATATACATATATATCAATGTAAAAACATTCGCCCAAAATAATTCCATTTGCACAGAGAGGATGAATTGCTTGGCCTTTGTACAAAAATTATCCCCCGATCTGAGCTTGTCTACTTAAAACTATTGCATATTTCGATATTTATAGGAAGTAGTTGTGTGCAATGTTACTATGGACTAGATTTGCACCTTCTTCTAACCGCCCTGTCGGCTGGGGCGTTCGAATACACCGACTGTACCTCTGCAGAGGGGTAAGACTCTCCCAAATGGGTCACCTGTTGGCCGTGGGTGGCTACCGGTGATACTTAACGACTGAGTTTTGGTGGATGATCAGTCCATGACCTGCAACACTCAACCTAGACGCTTACTTAGGCTAGACGGGCGGCCGGTGAGACCCCCCCCCCGAACAATCGGCTGGTCATGTCAAGCCCTAGCACCTATATGATTATCCCAACTCTATTGCGCTCATGGCAAGCCCCAATCCCTTTTTATCATATGGGTGCTAGGAGGCGGTGGCTGAGGATCTACATGTCCTAGGAATGACGTTAAACTCTATCTGATGGTGAGGTTCCAGTTCTGGAGGTTTGGGGAATATGGAGCACCCCTTCATCACCATTGCTTCCTGGTCGACTCTGACTCGGTCTCATCTATGGGTTAAATAGAAAAATGGGTTTATAAAAAAAATTGAGTATCCATTAAGAATGAATTTTATTTCAAAACTTTATCGGCATTAAATGACCCACTGAGGTTGATATGCCATAAAACGAAACAAATCAAACCAAACCTTATTACAATTAACAATCTGTTGTGATATTTTACAACGATGTAGATGTTTGGTTGTTTGGTTGTTTGAGTTTTACGGCATGTCAACCCATTGGGTCATTTTATGCCGAAGACGTTTTTGTTTTATTCATTGTTGATGGCGACACAATTTTTTTTTTAAACGCATTTGTTTCTATCTGAGTTCTGAGCAAACACCAAGCTATCTTTTGGTACAAATAATGTTCAATATAGGTGAAATAATAATAATAACAATACATTTTGTCATAGATTTAGTGCCACATCGGGATATTGATCTTGCTATGAAAAACTCAAAAATCATCAATAACTTAAAATTGGTTAACTTTCTGATTTTCATTTTTTGATTACATGAACAAAAATGCTTTTATAAACCAATTTATAGGAGTAGGGAAGCTCTAGAACTTATTTTACAGACAAAAATAGATTACAAAAGTCGCCATTTTTCGTGAAGCCCACCAAATTTGGAGAGCTAAAAATCGACATAGCTCCGCCAATTTTTTGGAATTGGAACCTCAAAATTTGGGGAGGGTCTAACTTTAACATAGTCCACACCTCAGAAGAAAATCAGAAAAATTGAAGGCGGTGGGTGACAATTTTACTTTTTTCTGGATGATTTAATTGCCCTGCTATTTTACTATGATATAGCCTTTGTGCTATTTTACTACGAACTAGTTGTATGCTTTCTTACAATGAACTAGCTATGTGCCGTCTTGTCTTTGCTAGTCGCCCCACTCTAGTGTGTCCATGTGTCGGTGTCCTCAGGAGAACGTCACTTATGAGGTTGTTATTACTTCTCCAGAAGTGTCCAGCATGTATTCTTTTGGATGACCTATGTGATAGAAGGCAAGTGACTGTACAACTGTACAATTGCGATGTGCTGCTTCCAGGATTTGTTCAGGACAGTACGCAGTCTCCTAGTGTAGTTCCCATTTAGCTTTTTTTCCCAATCGTTGTGTTAAAGTCCAAATGGTGCAGCCATACGTTAGCACTAGCACGGCTATACCCCAGAAGAATTCTCAATTAATCTTATTAGGGAGATCAGATTTTCATATGATCGATAATCTGTCTATAATAATCCGTTTTTTCCTATGCGTATATATATAATATATATATATATATATATATATATATATATATATATATATATATATATATATATATATATCTACCAACCCCTCCGCACGAGCAGGATATGACACAATTTCTTAAGCGGAGTTTAACAGATTTGAATTCAATTGGTTACCTAGCTATGGTTAAAAAGTCCAGTCTACCCTGCTATTTACCCATAGCTGGAGGGAGAGTAGGATTCATACCTTTCCCAAGGGTATTAGCGTTATGTGAAATGCTAACAGCTTCGTCTAGGAATTGAACTCGGGTTGACGAGTCCATTTCCTACGGCTCTAACCATTAGACCACGCACCTCCGATGCGTATATTGACATCATTTTCTGTAGATGTTACTAACTACGTATATATACAGGGTGACTGTAAAGTAACAAATTAATCAACCTGAAAAAAAAGCACAACATAGATTTAATTGCCATATATGAAGCAACATTTATAAAGAAATGAGAAAAATATAACTGCTTATAAAAAAGGGATAAATACTTTAAAATAGGGAGTTACTTTCCAATTACCCTGTAGAAGACCGGCTTAGCTCAGTTGGTAGAGCGTCCGCCTGGGAACTATGAGGCTACTGGACGATACTCAATTAAAGCCACCCCGATGACTTTATAAACACACACATATATATATATATATATCAAACTAACTGTTTGCGCACTTTCATAGTGTCGTGCAGCAAGTCTCCAAAAATGTAGGATATATGAATTTATAAACAAAGCGAGAAATCTGGGAAGACCGCTGGTGTAGCGGTTAGAATCTCCGACTGTCAGCCAGGCAGTTAGAGTTCAAATCACACACGAAGAGGCTTCGAGGCTATCTCTGCTGATAAGGCATAATAGGCCGAAATGTACATTCAGAGAATGACTTTTTCTCGATTTGTTTACGCTTCACATTTAAACAGATATATCCGCCTAATTCATTAATTATCAACTAATTAATTTTCAAATTAGTGATGACTTCAATTAAGCACATATTCTCCATATATATATATATATATATATATATGTGTGTGTGTGTGTGTGTGTGTGTGTGTATGTGTGTAGAACAACTAACTAATAATGCTTATCCCTATTATCCAGACTTCGTCTATTCATGTGCTTCCCTAGGCCAATCGTGACCATGGATTTAATTGACTCGTTAAGTGAAACCTTGCCACTCAAACTAAATGACTTCCGGTGATTTTTCTATAGTTCACCGTTATTGCTTATTCTTCCGTTCCAAAATAATAGGTGTTGTCCCGCCCTGTCGGTTAGGGCTGTAGAATACACCGAGCGCACCACTACACAGGGGTTAAATCCCCCTAATGGGTTCACCTGTTGACTGTGGGTGGCAACCCGTGAGGCTTAAGAACGATTTTTTGTGGCTGAGCAGTCTATGTCATGCAACACTCCACTATAGTCCTTACTTAGGCTAGACGGGCGGTCAGAGAGACCCCCTCTTATCAATCAGCTGGTCACGTCAAGCCCAAGCACCTCGATGATTTTCCCGACGCTGATCTTGAAGGTGGTGGCTGAGGTTACTTACTTACTTACTCACTGTCCAGAGTATGACGTTAAACTTTATCTAGTGGTGAAGTTCCAATTCTGGATCACTGTAAAGTGTGGAGTACCCCTTCATCACCATTACTCCAAGGTCCATTTTGACCCGGAGTAATAGTGTTTGTTAGGGTTCCATCTGTGGGTTAAATAGATCAAAAAATGAATTTAAAAAACGTTTTGAAAAAATTGAGTACGCAAAAAAAAAAGAATATTTATCAAGAATAATAAAACAAAACGTCTTCTGCATGAAAATAAACCAACAAGATTTGACATGTCGTAAAATCCAACCATCCATTTGTTCATCCAAAATGGTGTCAACCTCTGGCAATGCATGTAGACACCATTGAACCCACTTGTCAAATCCATTACAGAATGTCTCCTGAGAAATTCAAGGCCCAAAATCGCCCACTGTTAAACCTTTAAATACCGGTTTGTATTCCATACTATTTCACCTTTTCGTCTATCTTTTCGCTTTAACACAACCTGTTCTACCTCGCATACATACGAGCACAGAAAATGTTTATTGTTTATTTCAATTAAGGGTTAGGGTTAGGGTTGGGGTTTAGGGTTAGGATTTGTTTAAGGAAAATAAATAAATTGGTTCTGTTTTTCTAGGGCACACTGTACAGGTGCCCCAGAAAAACAGAACCCAAACCCTAACCCTAACCCCAACCCCAACCCTAACCCTAACCCTAACCCCAACTTCAACCCTAAACCTAAACCTTAACCCTAATCCTAACCCCCATAAGTTAAATTAACAGTTTAATACAAAAGCTTGCTTGCTTATTTTGGGGGTGTTTAATATTATTTTTTACAATCGTTATGTATTTATAGCGCTACCGACTGCGACCAATGCAGTTATTTAGTTTTTTTTACCTCAATATATTCAATAACTGTTTTACATATCACAGACCACTTAGTACCCGGACAGCTAACACTATTTTATTCTCAGGATTGCGGCGTCGCCACTTCTGGCCAACAGGATGCTTCATTGCTCCAGCTTCCTTCTTTTCCCATCTTTTTCTTTCTTTTCTTTCTTATTCGTTATATATGTAACTAAAGTGGCTACCCGGCATCACCTTAGGGGATAGCAAAAAGTTTTCTCTCCAGATCCATTATTACTGAATCACAAATTAGATTCTCCAGTATGCCCCATAAATCCTTATGAAAAAAAACCTTGCGTTGATCTTGCAACTCTGAAAAGAAAAATTAATGTCTACTATTTAGAATACTAAATGCAAAATAAATTCTATGCTGCTTCATTTGAATTTTATTTTATTTATCTACACAATATAAATCAAACTTCATTATTTGCTCAAAACTAAGCCATTAATGAATTTAATGTGTATATATTTATTTTGTCGTTTAACTGTTTTATTTTCGAAGTTTCCTCCGGACATACAAATACACAACACCCTTATAGATGTAAGATACTTACGTAATTGTACGTCCTTATCATCCAGCAAAAACCATCTGGTTAAAAATGAAGATGAAATTCAAAAATGTAAATCCGATTATCACTGTTACTTATCTGCCGAATTCTAATTCTTACGAGATTCATCACCTCAGCTAAATAATACCGTTCCGTTTTTATATAAAGAAAAAGGGAGAAAAAAACATGTTACACAGAAAAAATATAGAAAAAAAAAAAAAGGTGCAAGGCTTGAAGCGACAACACTAATGTTTCAATCGAACATAATGAAAAGATGAAAAGAAGGAAGGAAAGAAAAAAATGAGATTATCATACTTTTTAAATATTAACTATTTCGCAATAGCTTTTAAGTGAACATATCAAACATTGTAATAATAGATTATCACACTGTTTATCCACAGGTCCTGCTAGTTTTATATATTTGTCAGAGATAACCTATGCTTTCTTCTTTCTTTCTTTCTTTCTTCACTCTTTCTTCTTACAGTTCATTCCAAATATCTACCCCTTTCCCTTCTTTATTTCTTCACTTGTTCTATCTATTTCTAGTTAATATATCCCTCTTATTTTCTTATTGTATTCATCACTGTCTCATTTATTTCTACTATTTTTCCTTCTTTCTTTCTTCTATATATCTTTCTTTTGTCTTTCTTTTTTCTTTCTTTCTTCCTCCCGTTCCTATTCCTTTTCCCAGCTTTCTATCTCTCTC
>CM042146.1:101331954-101346954 GCA_023376005.1 Doryteuthis pealeii
AGAAACTGGCGTAGACGTTGCGTATGCCCCTCATTTCCCCTTATCCCATTGTGAACTCCGAACTGGATGCTAATACCTGTTAGGCTACCAATTTAGGGTTAAGTATCTTTTATAAATCTCCATCAATTAATTCATTCAAATTTTTCCATTCACACATTATATCATTTTCAACATTCACAAATTCGCATTCGATATTTGCACGTGTGCAAAATAAATAAGAAAAATAATAACGCTAAGAAAAAAATTACAGAAAAAGTGTAAATATTGAACGCCCGCTGTGAAAGACGACTCCGAAAACCCCACGCAAAAAAATAACCCCAAACTCGTTGACATGCAGCTAGATTCAAATCCAATCAATGAGTCATAAAGGGATTCATTTGTCCTACCTTATTGCATATGTAATGATTGGATTCATGCCTTTTTTCAAAAGGCTTTAGGTGCAAATGAAATGCCAGACTGTCCTAACCGGAGTTGACACTCAGTTCACCAGCACCTCTTTGGACCGTCGGTGATGGTCGTGCTAAATCTTACTGTCGTGGGGAAACGAAGAAACCGTGAACGTGTCAAATGCGGGCGAGTTGTTTGCATTTTCACATAGCGTTAATACCCTTGGAAATGTATGAGATCCACACTAATTATCCTTCCATATAAGGTTAAATAGTTGGGAAGACTGAGATCTTAAACTTGATTTACGGTAACCAGTCTAGAGAAGGAAACAATTTAAATCATTGGGCCTCTGCTAAAAATTGTCTTAGTGCTCACATTCCTATTCGTACTGAAGGCAAAACAAAGAGTTAAAGTCGAAATGGGCCAAATCTTTTCGTTTCTGCTTCAGGTAGTTGATAAAACCCACCTACATAAATATACCGACTCCACCTCTGCTAGAGAGTGTAAAATATCTCCAATGGGACAGCCTGGACCGGTAAGGGCAACCTTTGATGCTTAGACATTATTTTGATGGACTTATTGTCCAGACTGGCAAACCAGTCCCACTTTACACCCTAATAGGATAGACGGTCCGGTGAGAGACCCCCTCGACAATCGCTGTCACGTCAAGCCCTAGCACTAATGATTTTCCAACCCTATTGCCTCATTTGGCAAGCCCCAAGCCCTTTCATCATATGGTGCTTCACGAAGGCGGTGACTTGGGGTCTACATGTACCTGGGAATAGACGTTAAACTCTATCTGAATGGTGAGTTCCAGTTTTGGAGTTGGAGAATGTGGAGCATCCCTCATCAATCACTTGGTCCCTGACCACTCTAACCCGGATGTTAGCTACTGTTACGGTCCCACTATGGGTTTTTTAAATAAAATAAATTAAAAAAAATGTATTTATACAAAAAATTGTATTATCAATTAAGAATTGATTTATTTCAAACCTTTATCGCATATAATGCACCCACTTTAGGTTGATCATGCCGCTAAAACAAAACAAAACAATCCAAAGCCCCTACACCTTATATTATTGTCCTAACTAACTATTGCTTATGACAAAACCCCAATTCTTTTTATCATATATGTGCTAGAAAGCGTACTGAAGTTCTTAGTGTACTGGATTGACGTTAAACTTCATCTGTGGTGAAGTTCGAGTTATGGGGCTTTGGGGAGTGTGGAGTGCCCCTTCAACGCCATTACTCCTAGGTCACACTGACGCGGAGTAGTAAACATCTGTAGACCTCCCATTTCGAATAGAAAAATGAGTGTAAAATTGTTTTAAAAAGTTGAACACCTATCAGAAATGAATAAAACAAAAGTTTCGTCTATAAATAACCAAACAGGTTGACATGTCGTAAAATCATCGCCATTACTCTCAGGTCCACTCTAAACCGGAGTTATTATCGGTTTTAGACTCCAGCTATGGTTAGATAAATTGAGTTTAAAAAATGGATTAAAAATATTGAGTGTAAATTTAAAAAAAAGAATACCTATCTCGAATGAATAAAACAAAACGTCTATGTTATAAATAACCAAACAAGTGTTGATATGTCGTAAAATTCAATCTACCAACCAACCAACCAACCAACCAACCTAAGTATATATCTTCAAAACTCTACAATTCTAAACCATCTGAAAATCGATTTTTTTACAAATTTAAAATTAAAGTAAATAAATAAAAGACAAAAAATTCTTATTGATTGCATATGTTTATAATCGTCTGTTTGTGCCAGCACAGGAAACTCAAAACTCTTAAGTTCATAAAAAATGGCGTCTTATTATTAAAAACCCACTTCCTTTAGCAATTAACGTAGGCCGTTAATTATCACATGAAAGCCATTAAGAAGAAATTCATAGCCGGCTTAACAATATATCCGGTTCTAATAACAACTTGCTAAGTTAGACTTCGTGCTGTGATACGAGACATACTGCGCCAATAAGTACACTAATTTCCCGCTTGGATCATTCTTGCTTGTTTTTTTTTTTTTTTCTAAATGCTATCACCTGTTCTTTAAACCAGTCTTAAAGCACCGTACCTAAAGATCGAGGGGGGGGGTAGTGCATAAAAATAAAAACCACCGAGGGGGTGACAAGAGGTTTAATGTTTTAGGTTTAACGATAGCTGGCTATTCCTGGTGCGTGTTCCAGGATTTACTTTTAACCCTATCTTGGCGGTCGCGCTGAAAAGGAATTCAAGGAAAGAAAAGGATGAGACAAAGACAAAAGTAGTTAGATTTAGGATTTATTCATAAGTCATAGTCACCACTTTGATGGTGATTTCTGCCCTCCAAAATAGTGTCTGTCCTAGTTAAGGCGAAGTCAGAATGACCGAGAGATTATCTTAGGTCGGAAAACGGGTCCTTTTTTCTGCACATGCTCAGAAGATTCTTCCGCTGTGGAGGCCCCATGGGAGTTTGTTATTTTTTATATTAATTTTATTTTTATTTTTTAATCACCAAAAATATCATTTTTAATTTATTAATCATAATCAATTTGTGTTTCTTTTTAAATTAATCACAAAATACTTAAAATCGTTTTTCTACGGTGAGGATGAAAAATTATCAAAAGAAAAAAAAAATTTTCTTTACACTTGCTTGTGATAGCCTTCAAAACCAAAACATCAAACCATATATATATATATATATATATATATATATATATATAATATATAATATATATAACCTATTTCCCAAGAAATCATTTCCACATGTAAAGCCACACCCCTTCCAAAGTATAGGCCTCACCCCTCATTCAAATAAAACTATCCCTGCCCATCTCAAACTAAGACACAAACCCAACGCCTCCCAAATGATAGATTTAAAACGATGTTACTTTAGAAATTCTCTGTAAGAGTCATGTTCTTGTGATTACCTGAAGATGCCGTAGTAATACGGTTGAAATAAATTATTGTAATGAAGCAAGTTTAAAGTTTTTTTCATTATATATAAATATATATATATATATATATATATATAGTGTATTATGGTTCACCATTCCTTTGGATCAACACCGAAGAGGGGGATATGTCGCTGGACAACCCAGGGCCTCCATACAACTTGCCGAGGGTCTTTTTTTAAATCAACATTTTCAGAATAGCTTTCACATGCGATATCTGTGGCATTTTTCGAACATTGGAATTCACAGATGCGCTGTAATTTCAGGGGCGCAATAACTATATAATAGTTTTTCGAGACTGCAATGCCAATATATATATATATATATATATATATATATATATATATATATATATAAAGATAAATCTAATGAGTAAGACGAACCTACTATTAGTTTCGCTTAATGCTCTTCAGGGCTAAGGTAGGATCTTAGCCCTGAAGAGCATAAGCGAAACTAATAGTAGGTTCGTCTGACTCATTAGATTTATCTTTATTATTTCTCTACTTAGGTATCGAGCGCTTTTTACTTATTAGCTTTTCTCCTAGCGTATATATATATATATATATATGAATATATATAATATATATCTTATATACATATATATACATATAAATTGTTTTTTCTTTTGGCCAAATACTGTACCAATAGATTATTTTTGTTGGTACGAATATCTTGGTCCTTTCTTTTTTTCAAAAATTTTTTCTCCCTGGTTGATGTTTGGTAGTATATTTTTACAATCAAACTATTTGCTGGTTTTTTTTCTCACTGCAAGGATTACCAACACGCTTGGTATATTAATTACCACACACACACACACACACACACACACACACACACCATATATATAATATATAATATATATATATATATATATAAGAGATTTATCCAAAACTTGTAGTAAGGATGATTCTATATGTGATTCTCTAGATCCACTTACTAATATTGATGATTATGTATAAATACAGTGAATCATAAATCACTAAGAGAGGCTCATGTAAAATAATATTATAATAATTTTTTTAATTATTATCTTCTATTAATTTATTTTATTATTAATATCTTAACTAGTATTTCTTTTATACATCATTATACTCTAATGTTTAAATTTAAAATCTTTTTATTTAACTTGTCTTTTTATATTTTAAATATACTTTCTGTTTTTTCTGTCATGTCACCTCTTTGTCTGTCTGGACACCCTAGAAATCAACTTTGAGATGTATCTCTTTTTTTCATTCACTTCCTGTTTCTATGGTTACACTCCCACACTGTTAAAAAATATATATAATTTTTTAATATTTTTTTGTTTTTGGTTGAATTTACATATATTCAGTTCTTTGGTTTTTGTGATATGCTTGTTCATAAGTGAATTGAGACCCATCTGATGAGGCAAAAACTTGGGGAGCCGGTTTAAATCAACTTAGATTTATATGGGCCCCAATTTTTGTCGAAATAAATTTATTATGGGATTACTGTATGAGTTCTTCCTTTATTGATATATATATATATAATATATATATAATATATATATATATATATATATATATATATATATATATATATATATATTCTGAAACATAATTTTTGCATTCTCTGGATAAATAGCAGTGGGTAAACTAGGTCAGGTTTGTTGCACTTGAAGAATTAATTGTCTTTTAGCTTGAAATGCAGACAATAAAAAGAAAACTTCTAACGAACAATTTCAAATGTGTTAGTTCTTATTAACCCAAATCTTCATCAATGGTAGACATTTTTCACATTATAGAGAAGAATAAAAAAACAAAAAGACAAAACATAAGAAAGAATATACATTTTTAATTAAGGGAGGTAACTCACGTTCTTTCTTTTTTTTTTTTTTTTACTTCTTCCTGCTGATTAATAGACACGGCATAAAAAGGTGTCAAGCTTTGAATTAATGACGCATTCGTTGTTTCGATCTGTCTGTCTCTGTATGTGTGCACTCTACTTAAGACGTAAAATAATCTCCCTGGCCTAGCACTGGTGAAAAGGGATATACTCCCTCGCTGTCTGGTTGATACCGACAATAGGTCACCGCCTACCTGACTTGATTTACGTGGAAAGGAAACAATTCTCTCTGCTCTAATGCTTTGCGGGGTAAGATCTCTGTGGCGTAGTAGTTAACGTGCTAGTCTGCGATAACGTAGCTGTAGGATAATCATACTAAGTCCAATTACCGTCGAATTGGCAAGACAAGACAGCAAGCAGTCGTAACTGAAATACGATCCTGGTATGCTGCAAAGACTACTGCAAAATAACAGGATTTATGGAGCCTCAGAGGATCATACAAACCAAGCAGCCAATCAGGATTCAGGGAATGGAATCATCCAAATGCATGAGTGGACTGTTCTGAATTCCCATAAGTACCAGTTGTCTTGACACTGGTTTAGTTGTGTTTGACCAGTCACATTGTTCAAACCAATAGTAGACTGACTGACTGACTGACTTACTTACTTCAATAGTAGCTAGTGAGTTTGAATTCCAGTCGCGCTATTATGTTCATGTTTGAACTTCAACTTCCTACCCTTCTAAGAGAAGCCCAGAAAATAACCTTTTCTGTTTTTACTTCTTATGTATTAGAAATTACATTAACGAGAAGATTGCGAGTGGTTGTAATAATAGTTTATTATTACAATGAATACAATAATAAAAATGGCCCTCGGCCGCAAGGTAAAAAAAGTCTCTGAGCGTAAAAGAGGATTGGTAAAGATTACTTATCTTCTGAAGAGTTGTAGCACGTGGGTTTACATCCGAGAATACGAAAACAACCTTCGGGTGGAGATCGCCTCACATCACACTGAGCTAATCTTCGTGTTGTTCTTTTATACGTACTCATTTGCATACGTGGGGATTATCCGGTTACTTCCCTTTACAACACTTCTCAATGAATGATTCATAGTTTCCATTTGTTGAACTTTTTCATTACAATAGCATTGTTTTCATTATTTTTCAAAACATTGTGTTTATTATCTATCTGTAGTTAATCTACAAAAAATGATATGGAGGCGTGTGGCATAATAGTCGTAGGAAATGGATGTGTCAACCCGAGTTCAAATCCTAGACAAGGCTGTTTGCATTTCATATAGCGCTAATAGAGGTATGAATCCATATATTCTCCCTCCAGCTATGGGTAAAAAATAGTAGGGCATACTTGGCTATTTAACCTTGGATAGGTAATCAGTCTAGGAGAAGGAAAAACTCTGAATTATGAAAAACATGAGGTCAGTCGTTGATTGGGTTTGTGGCATTCCTTGCACCAATTCTTTCGTATCGACCGTGCCAAAATGTACGTCTGGTTCAACACAAACCTTCTCCACTATAAACAAAAGCACTGTGTGGGTTGTTCATTGGATGAACCCTCATGCGTCGAAATCGATGAGAGAGTCAATTTTTTTTCAGTTAAGCAATATATTAAAGCCCCTCCGCACGAGCAGGGTGGGAAACAATGTCAATTTCTTAAGCGGAATTTAACAGATTAGAATGCTGAGTTTTCCTTCTCCTAGACAGGTTGCCTAACCAAGGTTAAAGAGCCCAGTTTACCCTACTATTCTACCCATATCTGGAAAGAGAGTAGTTGGATTCATACTTTTCCCACGAGTTTTAGCAGTATGTTAAATCCAAACAGTATCATCCAGGATTTGAACTCGGTTTGACGAGTCCATTTTCTTATGATTCTAACCATTTCCCCACGCGCTCCTTATATATTAAAATTATTGTTCCTTAATTTTCTCGACCATTATCATCTCACAAACACGCTCTGGTTAAAAAATACACACGTGCAATCGACTGCAATTAATCAACATCTTGATTAATCCAGTGGATTTAACCCTGAAGATCCTATGGTGAAACTCGAGTTGGTTATTTACTGTGTACCATTATTGTAATATATATATATATATATATATATATGATATTGATAAAATCTTTCGCATTTCTAATAGATTAGATAGATCTGATTACAGATTGAATTTTAAATACAAATTTCAACTTTTATTTTTTTTAATGAATTTTATGCATTTTTTGTTGTTGAATTCAAAAAGCCATTTTCTCCATCACGTTCCACTTTTTTCCCCAACAAAACATGTTTTTTTTTAAGTATCAATGCATAGGATTTTGTATAATTTACAATATATAGATGAATATGTTGAAAAAAATCATTGAGATGATTTTTATTTCATTTCTTTCGACAAATTACAAAAAATAAACCCCAGAAAAAATGTTCCATCACGTAACGTTTTTCCAGAAAACTCGATTTCTTGCTTTTTATATTCAAGCGTAAAGCATAGGATTTTACTTTTTTAATACTTATGAAGGATTTAATTCAGTGAGAATTTTGAATTTAATATTTTATAATATTAAACTCCATCTTAAAACAAAGCAATTATTTTTTTTATAAAGTGAATATATATTTTGGAGAAGATACAAAAAAAAAAAAGATAAATCTACAGCTCGGTGTCAAAATATCATCAGACTCTGCTTGGTAAATTCAGATAAAAACTTGCAATCACAACTTCATATCAAGCAAGTTTTTTTTATTCATCCTTGGTAGGTACTAATTTCTTAGAACTCAGATTTTTAATACATTTTAAAAACTCACTTTCTTCTATTTAACCCATAGATCGGAGCCTAATTTCCTTGTTACTCTTTTCATGAGTTTACTAACAATCTCGTTCATTCGGGAAACGGTGAATTCGTTGGATGGAGCCGGTTCAACTGACCCAGGGGGAATGCCGTCACAACAACAACAGAAATGTTATTTGTATTATTCGGACTATTGTCCTCATCTTTGTAGTTATCTGCACAATGTTTCGGCTGATGTGCCCCCCCGGCCTTCTTCAGGTATTTCTTGTCGGGCACGGGAATCTTCTCGAACCCTGGGACCTTTTCTTCAAACTCGGAAACCTTTTTGTCGAACTCGGGAGCCTTGACGGAACTTCAAACCTAACCCTTTATTTAATCCATCGGCCAAAACTTTGTGCAGATATCAATAATGATGAGGACAATAGTTCAAAAAATCCAAATGATACAAATTATCAAGCCTAATCTAAAAAAATGTCGGAGAAATAAAAACAAAGGTATCTGCATAATTCAAAATGTATTCTGCAAAATAAGACACGGATACGTCTCTGGGTCCATGAGATACAAATTGATCACCGAATGCTTGGCAGAAGACTACATACAGTATTAACCAACAAGAAGTAAATAACTTTTGAATGAAGACTGAGTAGCAGCAAATCTCTTAAGGTCGCTAGGAATAGTCTAAGTATTGTAGCTGCTGCAAGTATTTGGTTATAACTCAGATTCCTGTCTATCCGTAATTCTCTTCTATACGCTCCAGCCGTAAAAGTCATGAAGAATGAATAAAACAAAATGTCTTCAGCAGAAAAGAATCCAATGGGTTGACATGGTGTAAAAATCCAACCAACCAACCCACCAAATATCCAACTACATGAGAGAGCCTTCTCAAGAAGGGAGGACAAACATCCGGACATAATTTTTTTATCTGTTCATTCTATATATAGTTATTGCTTATCCTGGTCGAATTATTTTTAATGTTACCAATCCACGATTTATAGAATTGCGGGTTGAAATATTCTACTACGGGAATCGAAACAATACAACCAATTTCTATTAAAAGAAAAAAACAAACACTAATTACAAGGTAACAATGCTTACTTTTAGAAATTTAATCTCTGAAAAATATCAATGCCAACACTAAACGTAATGGCCACGTTTTTAGCGCTAACAGCTTCCCCGTTGCTTTTTTACTTTTGTCAAAATCAAAGAATTAATAATTTATTATGATTTCGATACATCAAACAAGAGCGGCTGTTTTGAAAGACCGTATTCGTTTCAATATATCATTTTCTATCTACCTTGAAATAATCTTGTTTTGTCATCATAGAAAGGCAGCTATTTCCCTAGTTCGTATTAAATTTTCATACCCTCGAATTTCACTGTTAGCGTAGGCTCCAAGGAAATTAAATATTAAACAATAATGTAGAGCACTCTTCCTCAATCTATGTACATCGGTGTAATCTTACCTTTAATCGTGTTCTATTTCATCACAGGAACGTGACAAAAAATAAAACAAAAAAATAAAAACAACAAAGAAAGAATTCCGCTGGCCTTTATGTGTTCCGCAGTTAATCATGCAACTTTTCTTCTTTCCCACGTACGGTTTTGTATTAGTTATGAGGCAGTAGGTAATTTGCATGTCTGCGTATAGCTCGGGTGATCTTATGCCTCTTTTATCAGGGAGAGAGGCCATGATTACTACACGAGCTGAACGGTATTGTAGTCTAGATGGTCTCCTCCGATCTCTAGTTCCACAGGTCTCTTTTACTGGCTTTTTAAAGACCGATGCAGGGAATCCATTTATAGTGGGTATCACTGTCACTTTCATGGTCTTTTACTTTTTACTGATCAGTAAAAGTAATCCCAATGCTTTTCGATTATTTATTTCCTTTCTTGTCTTCCTTTATATTTGTATTTTTCTTCCTCCTCATCTTCCGCATCTCTTTAATTTCCTTTAAATAAAATCATTTTTTTTTGCCATCCAATAAAATATCTAATGACACATGCGTGGTTATCCAATATTTCATTTTAAAATCATTAAGATTCACTCATTTTCTCACCTTTCTCGTTTCTGTTTAAACAATTAATAAACCTCAACAATCAATATTCATCAGAAAACGAATTAGAAAAAAGTAAAGACAAAAATAGCATAAAAAAATCCTTCCTCTCTGCAAAAAAAAAAAAAATAAAACAAAAAAACAAAACAAGCAAAAAGACAAAAATAAAATAAAAAACCCAAAAAAAAAAACAAAAATAGCATTAAAAATCCCTCCTCCCTGCAAAAACAGAAAGAAAAAAACTGGTAAAACTGAAAAACAAAAAAAGCAAAAAAAAACAAAACAAAAAACAAACAAACAAAAAACACAGCGATCGATGTTGTAAAACATTACCCATTCATTTTATTTAATCTTGAACTTCCTTACAAATCCACCTTTCTCCCAAATATATATGATTATTAATAATTTATTCAAAATATACAGAGCATGCAATCGCCAGTTTGTGGTTTTATTCTTTCAAGCCAGGTTTTTGATAATCATTTTTTGTGGAGGTGTGTAATACATGTTTCTCTTCGTTGTGGTTATCATTTATTTTTCTCTTTTTAAGAAAAAGCAAACAAATATCGAAATTCCATAAAATTCGTCATTATCAAAAAACCTGGCTGAAAGAATAAAACACAAACTGCGATTGCATGCTCTGTATTATTGAATAAATTATTAATAATCATAATATTTGGAGAAAAGGTGATTCTGTAAAGAAGTTCAAGATTAAATAAAATGAAGGGTAAGTTACCAACATCGATCGTGTTTTTGTTTTTGTTTTTGTTTGTTTTTTTTTTTGCTTTTTTGTTCAGTTTTACCAGTTTTTTCTTTCTGTTTCAGGAGAGGATTTTTAATGCTATTTGTTATTTTTTGGCGTTTTTTATTTTATTTTTGTTCTTTTTGCTTACCTTGTTTGTTTATTGTTTTTGTTATTTTTTTTTTTTTTGCAGAGAGGAAGGATTTTTTTATCTATTTTGTCTTTACTTTTTTCTAATTCGTTCTGATGAATATTTGATTGTTGAGGTTTATTAATTGTTAAAACAGAAACGAGAAGGTGAGAAAATGAGTGAATCTTAATGATTTTAAAATGAAATATTTAACCACGCATGTTCATTAGATATTTATTGGATGGCAAAAAAAAAATGATTTTATTTAAAGGAAATTAAAGAGATGCGGAAGATGAGGAGGAAGAAAAATACAAATATAAGGAAGACAAGAAAGGAAATAAATAATCGAAAAGCATTGGGATTACTTTTACTGCATCAGTAAAAAGTAAAAGACCATGAAAGTGACAGTATACCACTATAAATGGATTCCCTGCATCGGTCTTTAAAAAGCCAGTAAATAAAAGAGACCTGTGGAACTAGAGATCGGAGGAGACCATCTAGACTACAATACCGTTCAGCTCGTTCGTAGTAATCATCTGCCCTCTCCCTGATTAAAAGAGGCATAAGATCACCCGAGCTATACGCAGACATGCAAATACCTACTGCCTCATAACTAATACAAAACCACGTGGAAAGAAGAAAGTTGCTGATTAACTGCGAACACATAAAGCCAGCGGAATTCTTTCTTTGTTGTTTTTATTTTTTTGTTTTATTTTTGTCACGTTCCTGTGATGAAAATAGAACACGATTAAAGGTAAGATACACCGATAACAAGATTGAGGAAGAGTGCTCTACATTATTGTTTAATATTTAATTTCCTTGGAGCCTACGCTAACAGTGAAATCGAGGGTATGAAAATTTAATACGAACTAGGAAATAGCTGCCTTTCTATGATGACAAAACAAGATTATTTCAAGTAGATAGAAAATGATATATTGAAACGAATACGGTCTTTCAAAACAGCCGCTCTTGTTTGATGTATCGAAATCATAATAAATTATTAATTCTTTGATTTTGACAAAAGTAAAAAAGCAACGGGAAGCTGTAGCGCTAAAAACGTGCCATTACGTTAGTGTTGGCATTGATATTTTCAGAGATTAAATTTCTAAAAGTAAGCATTGTTACCTTGTAATTAGTGTTTGTTTTTTTTTTAATAGAAATTGGTTGTATTGTTTCGATTCCGTAGTAGAATATTTCAACCCGCCAATTCTATAAATCGTGGATGGTACATTAAAAATAATTCGACCAGATAAGCAATAACTATATATAGAATGAACAGATAAAAAATTATGTCCGGATGTTTGTCCCGCCCTTCTTGAGAAGGCTCTCTCATGTAGTTGGATATTTGTGGTTGGTTGGTTGGATTTTTACACCATGTCAACCCATTGGATTCTTTTCTGCTGAAGACATTTTGTTTTATTCATTCTTCATGACTTTTACGGCTGGAGCGTATAGAAGAGAATTACGGATAGACAGGAATCTGAGTTATAACCAAATACTTGCAGCAGCTACAATACTTAGACTATTCCTAGCGACCTTAAGAGATTTGCTGCTACTCAGTCTTCATTCAAAATTATTTACTTCTTGTTGGTTAATACTGTATGTAGTCTTCTGCCAAGCATTCGGTGATCAATTTGTATCTCATGGACCCAGAGACGTATCCGTGTCTTATTTGCAGAATACATTTTGAATTATGCAGATACCTTTGTTTTATTTCTCGACATTTTTTTAGATTAGGCTTGATAATTTGTATCATTTGGATTTTTTGAACTATTGTCCTCATCATTATTGATATCTGCACAAAGTTTTGGCCGATGGATTAAATAAAGGTTAGGTTTGAAGTTCCGTCAAGGCTCCGAGTTCGACAAAAAGGTTTCCGAGTTTGAAGAAAAAGGTCCCAGGTTCGAGAAGATTCCCGTGCCCGACAAGAAATACCTGAAGAAGGCCGGGGGCACATCAGCCGAAACATTGTGCAGATAACTACAAAGATGAGGACAAATAGTCCGAATAATACAAATAACATTTCTGTGTTGTTGTGACGGCATTCCCCCTGGTCAGTTGAACCGGCTCCATCCAACGAATTCACCGTTTCCCGAATGAACGAGATTGTTAGTAAACTCATGAAAAGAGTAACAAGGAAATTAGGCTCCGATCTATGGGTTAAATAGAAGAAAGTGAGTTTTTAAAATGTATTAAAAATCTGAGTTCTAAGAAATTAGTACCTACCAAGGATGAATAAAAAAAAACTTGCTTGATATGAAGTTGTGATTGCAAGTTTTTATCTGAATTTACCAAGCAGAGTCTGATGATATTTTTGACACCGAGCTGTAGATTTATCTTTTTTTTTTGTATCTTCTCCAAAATATATATTCACTTTATAAAAAAAATAATTGCTTTGTTTTAAGATGGAGTTTAATATTATAAAATATTAAATTCAAAAATTCTCACTGAATTAAATCCTTCATAAGTATTAAAAAAGTAAAATCCTATGCTTTACGCTTGAATATAAAAAGCAAGAAATCGAGTTTTCTGGAAAAACGTTACGTGATGGAACATTTTTTCTGGGGTTTATTTTTTGTAATTTGTCGAAAGAAATGAAATAAAAATCATCTCAATGATTTTTTTCAACATATTCATCTATATATTGTAAAATTATACAAAATCCTATGCATTGATACTTAAAAAAAAACATGTTTTGTTGGGGAAAAAAAGTGGAACGTGATGGAGAAAATGGCTTTTTGAATTCAACAACAAAAATGCATAAAATTCATTAAAAAAAATAAAAGTTGAAATTTGTATTTAAAATTCAATCTGTAATCAGATCTATCTAATCTATTAGAAATGCGAAAGATTTTATCAAATATCATATATATATATATATATATATATATTACAATAATGGTACACAGTAATAACCAACTCGAGTTTCACCATAAGGATCTTCAGGGTTAAATCCACTGGATTAATCAAGATGTTGATTAATTGCAGTCGATTGCACGTGTGTATTTTTTAACCAGAGCGTGTTGTGAGATGATAATGGTCGAGAAATTAAGGAACAATAATTTTAATATATAAGGAGCGCGTGGGGAAATGGTTAGAATCATAAGAAAATGGACTCGTCAAACCGAGTTCAAATCCTGGATGATACTGTTTGGATTTAACATACTGCTAAAACTCGTGGGAAAAGTATGAATCCAACTACTCTCTTTCCAGATATGGTAGAATAGTAGGGTAAACTGGCTCTTTAACCTTGTTAGGCAACCTGTCTAGGAGAAGGAAAACTCAGCATTCTAATCTGTTAAATTCCGCTTAAGAAATTGACATTGTTTCCCACCCTGCTCGTGCGGAGGGGCTTTAATATATTGCTTAACTGAAAAAAAATTGACTCTCTCATCGATTTCGACGCATGAGGTTCATCCAATGAACAACCCACACAGTGCTTTTGTTTATAGTGAGAAGGTTTGTGTTGAACCAGACGTACATTTTGCACGGTCGATACGAAAGAATTGGTGCAAGGAATGCCACAAACCCAATCAACGACTGACCTCATTTTTTTCATAATTCAGAGTTTTTCCTTCTCCTAGACTGATTACCTATCCAAGGTTAAATAGCCAAGTATGCCCTACTATTTTTTACCCATAGCTGGAGGAGAATATATGGATTCATACCTCTATTAGCGCTATATGAAATGCAAACAGCCTTGTCTAGGATTTGAACTCGGGTTGACACATCCATTTCCTACGACTATTATGCCACACGCCTCCATATCATTTTTTGTAGATTAACTACAATAGATAATAAACACAATGTTTTGAAAATAATGAAAACAATGCTATTGTAATGAAAAAGTTCAAACAAATGGAAAACTATGAATCATTCATTGAGAAGTGTTGTAAAGGGAAGTAACCGGATAATCCCCCCACGTATGCAAATGAGTACGTATAAAAGAACAACACGAAGATTAGCTCAGTGTGATGTGAGGCGATCTCCACCCCCGAAGGTTGTTTTCGTATTCTCGGATGTAAACCCACGTGCTACAACTCTTCAGAAGATAAGTAATCTTTACCAATCCTCTTTTACGCTCAGAGACTTTTTTTACCTTGCCGGCCGAGGGCCATTTTTATTATTTGTATTCATTGTAATAATAAAC
>CM042146.1:101351954-101366954 GCA_023376005.1 Doryteuthis pealeii
ATTAAGGGTTAAAGTGGACTGTTGCAAGTCCTGGACAATACAGTCATCAAAATAATGTCCTTAAGCATCACAGGTTGCCACCCACGGTCAACAGGTGTCCCCATTGGAGATATTTTACCCCTCTACAGAGGTGGAGTCGGTATATTTATGTAGGTGGGTATTTATCAACTACCTGAACAGAAACGAAAAATTTGCACCATTTCGACTTTAACTCTTTGTTTTGCCTTCAGTACGAATAGGATGTGACACAAAGACAATTTCTAAGCAGAGGCCAATAGATTTAAATTGTTCCTTCTCCTAGACTGGTTACCTAATCAAGGTTAAAGATCTCAGTCTTCCCAACTATTTAACCTTATCTGGAAGGATAATAGTTGGATTCATACATTTCCCAAGGGTATTAACGCTATGTGAAATGCAAACAACCTCGCCCTGCATTTGAACACGTCTCACCGTTTCCGTTTCCCACGACAGTAAATATTACACCACTCACCTCCACAAGAGGTGCTGGTGAACTGAGTTCAACTCCGGTTAGGACAGTCTGCATTCACTTTGCACTAAAGCTTTTGAAAAAAGGCATGAATCCAATTATTACATATCAATAGGTAGGACAAATGAATCCCTTTATGACTCATTGATTGATTTGAATCTAGCTGCATGTCAACGAGTTTGGGGTTATTTTATGCGTGGGGTTTTCGGAGTCGTCTTCACAGCGCGTTCATATTTACATTTTTCTGTAATTTTTTCTTAAGCGTTATTATTTTATTTATTTATTTTGCACACGTGCATATCGAATGCGAATGATTTATAAACAGATCCACTTAACCCTAAATTGGTAGCCTAACAGGTATTAGCACTCCAGTTCGGAGTTCACATGGGAATAAGGGAAATGAAGGGGCATACCACCCTCCCCAGTTCTCCAGAATCGGATCCTCATGATCACATCGTTTCACATGGGACATCTTTTTTTTAGAGGATTCAGGGCATCTTACCTCTCTGCAGACGACACGGTCAGCATATTCTAATCTCAGAAAAGCTCTGTATTCGTAAACCAAGTTCCTGCAAATTACAAGTGTTATATATATATATATATATATATATATATATATATATATATATATATATATAAGGTGTGTCATAAAAGTATCGAGATTTAAGCCGAATTTACCAAGAAAGAAAATAAATGGTACGTTCATTTTTTTTTTTTTTTAGAAATACAAGGTGCGTCATGAAAGTGCCGAGTTGGAAATTGTATTTACCAATATAGAAATAAACAATAAATCGAACATTAATTTTTTCAGAATACAAGATGGGTCGAAAAATCTCGATACTTTTTTGACACACCTTGTATATATATATGTATATAAATGTGTGTGTGTGTGTGTGTGTGTGTGTGTGTGTGTGTGTGTGTGTGTGTGTGCGTGAGCATGTGTCTGTGTGTACATATTATATATAAAGGAAAATTTATATAAATCCGAAGGTATGTAAATATATAGAATATGAAAAAATAATCTATTCAGATTTCAAACGTAAATTACGTCACATAGTTTTGAAACAGAACGCTACGAACGCCAACAGAATGCTGAGATATTTCTCATTTTTCTTTCCATATCTAAAATGGAGTATAATTTGGAAGATACAATGACACATATTGAATATCCTTATAAAAAATAAGAGATATGCTAACAAATCCGACAGTATGTATCAATGTTATTATGCCAACGTTTAAGCGTTTCGATTTTTATATTAAATCATCTTCAGATTGATGTTATGAAACTTTATCAAATGAAAAACTAAACTGAAAAAGATGGCAAATTCTTCGCTTTCTATAATCGTTAATAGTGATCTCTTTTAAAATGTGGTGACCCCATAAAGATTGTTTTTTTAAAAATTGAAGCGCTTATCATGAATGAATTATAAATAAAAGTGTGGTTATTTTGTTTTATCATATATATATATATATATATATATATAAAGATAAAGATAAAGATGTTTTTTCTTTTGGCCTAATATTGTACCAATAGATCATTTTTGGTTGGTACGATTATTTTAGTCTTTGCTTTTTTCCAAAATGTTTTTTCTCCCCGGGTAATGTTTGGTAGTATATTTTTACAATCAAACTATTTGCTGTTTTTTTTTCTCACCGCGAGGATTTACCAACAAGTTTGATATATATATATATATATATATATATATATATATATATATATATATATATATATATATATATATATATATATATATATATATATATATATATATATATATATATATATATATATATATATATATATATAAGTTATCCACAGACAATGTGTATCAACGTTTCCCGTCTCTTCAGTGTGGCGTAAAGGTTAACAATCTAGGATCGCAGTGACATTAATATTGTATAGCGAGTTCGATTCTCGCTGAAATATCTACTGTTGTGATCTTGTGTCACGTTCTACTCGTGAGGACGACTTGGGTAAAATACCTACTTATTTATAAGCAACTAGCAGGACCTGTGGATATATAAGTTATGATAATTTATTATTACAATGTTTAGTATGTTTAATTAAGAGCTATTGTCAAATAGTTCAATATGTGAAAAGTATAATAATCTTGATTTAACTCTCTCATACTTTCTTAAAATGGGGCGTTAAAATATTTACATTGATTTGCCAATAGAAATCTGGAGAGAGGTGTTTAAAATATCTACATTAATTTACCGACAAAAAGTGACAAAAACACGACTCGGAAAATATCCAAGTTGGGCAGGAAATTTGCCTGAATTAAGGCAGGAGGCCGGATGACATGAGATCAAAATTCCCAAAATATATTCCGTAATTCACAATTTCAATATTTCAAATAAAATTAATGTGTAACTTTTTTTTCAATTCATTTTGACTTTACGTTGGGCATTTTAGCGACGCAAGACCTTTTGGAATGTTTCATTTTGAGAATTGGGTGAAATAAAATGGGACAAATAAGAAATATGCGATTAAGAAACGTCAGATAATCTGGATTTACATTTTAGCATTGCATCTTGAACCATTTGGACTGTGTCATTTTTAACCAGAGGGTGTTGCAGGATGATAACGGGCGTACGATTTAGGAACAAGCGTATTATTTAAAAGCAATAAGCTTGGGGATTTATAAAACATCACGAAATACACCAGGTCTTAAATCTTGTACAGTCTAAACAGATTAGTGACCTTTATCACAAGAAAGCATTATTCACAATAAGTATGTAATATTGACAAATCTAATATTTACAAACATCTGCACATGTACATTTAACATGTATGTTACGGTAAAATGACAGTCAGTTCCATCTAAACTGCTGCTTATACATATTTTTAATGTTTTCCTTTGACATATACATATATATCAATGTAAAAACATTCGCCCAAAATAATTCCATTTGCACAGAGAGGATGAATTGCTTGGCCTTTGTACAAAAATTATACTCCGATCTGAGCTTGTCTACTTAAAACTATTGCATATTTCGATATTTATAGGAAGTAGTTGTGTGCAATGTTACTATGAACTAGATTTGCACCTTCTTCTAACCGCCCTGTCGGCTGGGGCGTTCGAATACACCGACTGTACCTCTGCAGAGAGGTAAGACTCCCCCAAATGGGTCACCTGTTGGCCGTGGGCGGTGACCCGTGATACTTAAGGATGGAGTCTTGGTGGATGAGCAGTCCATGACCTGCAGCACTCAACTTAGACGCTTACTTAGGCTAGACGGGCGGCCGGAGAGGCCCCCTCCGATCAATCGGCTGGTCATGTCAAGCCCTAGCACCTATATGATTGCCCCAACTCTATTGCCCTTATGGCAAGCTCCAAGCCCTTTATATTATATCGGTGCTAGTAGGTTGCTTATTCTTCAGGTTAAAAATAATAGGTGTTATCCCGCCTTGTCGGTTGGGGCTGTAGAATACACCGAGCGCACCACTACACTGGGGTTAAATCCCTCTAATGGGTTCACCTGTTGACCGTGTGTGGCAACCCGTGAGGCTTAAGAACGATTTTTTTGTGGCTGAGCAGTCCATGTCATGCAACACTCCACTATAGTCCTTACTTAGGCTAGACGGGCGGTCAGAGAGGCCCCCTCTTATCAATCAGCTGGTCACGTCAAGCCCAAGCACCTCGATGATTTTCTCGACACTGAGCTTGAAGGCGGTGGTTGAGGTTACTTACTTACTTACTGTCCAGAGTATGACGTTAAACTTTATCTAGTTGTGAAGTTCCAATTCTGGATCACTGTGGAGTGTGGAGTACCCCTTCATCACCACTACTCCAAGGTCCATTTTGACCCGGAGTGGTAGTATTTGTTAGGGTTCCATCTGTAGGTTTAAATCGATCAAAAAATGAATTTAAAAAATGTGTTTGAAAAAACTGAGTACGCAAAAAAAAAAAAGAATATCTATCAAGAATAAATAAAACAAAACGTCTTCTGCATGAAATTACCCAACAAGATTTGACATGTCGTAAAATCCAACCATCCATTCGTGCATCCAAAATGGTGTCAACCTCTGGCAATGTATGTGAGACACTATTGAACCCACTTGTCAAATCAATTTACAGAATGTCTCCTGGGGAAATTCAAGGCCCAGCATCACCACTGTTAACCTTTAAATACGCGGTTTGTATTCCATACTTATTTTCACCTTTTCGTCTATCTTTTCACTTTATACACACCTGTTCTACCCTCGGCATACATACGAGGTAATTCCAAAGATAATGCCTTCAAAATATTCAGAATCACAGAAATGTTTATTGTTTATTTTCAATTAAGGGTTAGGGTTAGGGTTGGGGTTTAGGGTTAAGTTTGGGGTTTGTTTAATGGGAAAATAAATAAATTGGGTTCTGTTTTTCTAGGGCACACTGTACAGGGTGCCCCAGAAAAACAGAACCCAAACCCAAACCCTAACCCTAACCCCAACCCCAACCCCAACCCTAACCCTAACCCCAACTTCAACCCTAAACCTAAACCTTAACCCTAATCCTAGACCCCCATAGTTAAAATTAACAGTTTTAATACAAAAAGCTTGCTTGCTTATTTTGGGGGTGTTTTGAATATTTTTTTACAATGTTTGTATTTATAGCGCTACCGACTGCACCAATGCGAGTCTTATTTAGGTTTTTGTTACCTCAATATATTCGATAACTGTTTTACATATCACAGGACCACTTAGTACCCGGACAGCTAACACTATTCTATTCTCAGGAATTGCGGGTCGCCACTTCTGGCCAACAGGATGCTTCATTGCTCCAGCTTCCTTTCTTTTTTCCCATCTTTTTTTCTTTCTTTATTTATTTATTCATGTTATATATGTAACTAGAAGTGGCTACCCGGCATCACCTGGGTAGGGGGTAGCAAAAAGTTTTCTCTCGCAGATCCGTTATTACTGAATCACAAATTAGATCCTCGCAGTATGCACCATTAAAATCCTTATGTAAAAAGAAGACCTTGCACTGATCCAGCAACTCTGAAAATAAAAATTAATGTCTACTATTTAGAATAGTGAATGCAAAAGAAATTCTATGCTGCTATCATTTAAATTTTATTTTTTATTTACCTTCACAAATATAAATCAAACCTTCATTAGTTTTGCTCAAAAACCAAGCCCTGATGATATTTAATGTGTATATATATTTATTTTGTCGTTAACTGTTTTATTTTCGAAGTTTCCTCCGGACATACAAATACACACAACAGCCCTTTATAGGTGTATAGATACTCGTGTACGTTAATTGTACGACCGTTATCATCCAGCAACACCCTCTGGTTAAAAATGAAGATGAAATTCAAAAATGTAAATCCTGATTATCAGCTGTTACTTATCTGCCGAATTCTAATTTCTTATGAGATTCACCTCAGCTAAATAATAGACCGTTCAGTTTTTATTATAAAGAAAGAAGGGGAGAAAAAAGCATGTTACACAGAAAAAATATGATAAGAAAGAAAGAAATAAGAAAGAAAGAAAGAAAGAAAGAGGGGTGAGGGCGTTGAAGCGACAACGCCAATGTGTTTCAATCGAACATAATGAAAAGATGAAAAGAATGAAAGGAAAGAAAAAATGAGATTATCATACTTTTTAAATATTGAACTATTTCGCAATAGCTTTTAAGTGAACATATCAAACATTGTAATAATTAGATTATCACACTGTGGTATATCCACAGGTACTGCTAGTTTTATATATTTTCAGATAACTATGCCTTCTTCTTTCTTTCTTTCTTTCTTTCTTTCACTCTTTCTTCTTTCACTCTTTCTTTACAGTTATATTTCTTTCATTGCAAATATCTACCCCTTTTTCTTTATTTATTTCTTCACTGTTCTATCTATTTCTAGTTATATATCCCTTCTTTATTTCTTTATTCGTTCATTTCTTCACTGTCCCTTTCATTTTCTACTATTTTGTCCTCTTTTCTTTCTTTCTATCTATCTTTCTTTTTTCTTTCTTTTTTTCTTTCTTTCTTTGTTCGCCGTCCTATTACTTTTCCCAGATTTCTTCAACATGTCTTCCTTCCGTATTTCTTTCTTCCCAATAATCAATTCGGTATTTCTTTCTTTCTTTCTTTCTTTCTTTCTTTTTTCTTTACTACTTTTTTCTTAATTTCCGAGATTCGTTCTTCTTTTCTTTCTTCTCTGTTCGGTTTATTTCATACCTGCTATATACATCTTCTTTCTTTCTTTCTTTCTTTCTTTCTTTTATATATTTACCAGATAGCTATGACTTCTTTCGTTCTTTCTTTCGTTCTTTTTTTCATTTTTCTCCACTGTCTTGTTTCTTTTGTTCTAGCTATATGTCCCTCTTTTCTTTCTTTCTTTCTTTCTTTTTTTCTCATTCTGTTCTTGTCTATCTATCTATCTCATTCTTTTTCTATCTATATATCTATCCATCTATCTATCGATCGATCGATCGATCGATCTATCTATCTATCTACATTCACTGTCATATTTCCTAGTTTTTAAAGCTATATATCTTTTCTTTCATTTTTTTTCTTTCTCTCTTCATAGTCCTGTTTCTTTCGTTTCTTCCTTTTCTTTCTTTCTTTCTTTCTTTCTTTCTTTCTTTTTCTTCTCCCCACCGCCGTTCTCTCATTTTTTTCTGAATTTATTTTCCTCATCATGTTTTTTTTCTTTCTGATTCTGTTCCTATCTATCTATCTATCTATCATATCTCATTCTTCTATCTATCTATCTATCTATCTATCTATCTATATTCACTCTCCCATTTCTTATTTTTCAGCTATATATCTTTTCTTTCATTTTTTTTCTTCTTTCTTCACAGTCCTGTTTCTTTCGTTTCTCCTTTTTTTTCTTTCTTTCTTTTCTTTCTCATTCTGTCCTATCTATCTAATCTATCTATCTATTTATCTCATTCTTCTTCTATCTATCTATCTATTTATCTATCTTCATTCACTCTACCATTTCTTATTTTTAAACTATATATATCTTTTCTTTCATTTTTTTCTTTCTTTCTTCACAGACCTGTTTCTTTCGTTTCTCCTTTTTTTTTTCTTTCTTTCTTTCTTTTTTTTTCTCATTCTGTTCCTATCTATCTATCTATCGTATCTCATTCTTCTTCTATCTATCTATCTATCTATCTATCTATCTTATTCTTCTTCTATATCTATCTATCTCATTCTTCTTCTATATATCTATCATCTATCTATCTATCTACATTCACCTGTCATATTTCTTATTTTTAAGCTATTATATCATTTCTTTCATTTTTTTTCTTTCTCTCTTCATAGTCCTGTTTCTTTCGTTTCTCCCTTTTCTTTCTTTCTTTCTTCTTTCTTTCTTGCTTTCTTTTTTCTTCTCCCCACCGCCGTTCTCTCATTTTTCTGAATTTATTTTCCTCATCATGCCAGCTATTTTTATCTTTAGTTTTTAAATCTTTTTTTCCATAAATTATTTTACAGTTCTACTGGAATGTGCAAAATACAGACTGCCCATCTTTTTGCGTCTCATGAAACAAAAAAAGAAAAAAAAACAAAAAAGAAAAAAAAGAAAGAAAAATGTTAAGAATTACATCAAGCAATTGAAAATGTAAGACAGGTCATTTCATAGAGTTGGAAAAAAATATATCAAACAATTTAAATAAAGTAGTGAATTATAAATAGGCCATTTTTCTTAATGCGAAAAGGTGTTTTGTAAAGAAACCGGAACTAGGGAGAAGTCTCTTGTGAGCATGCAAATGAAAAATGTGTCTGGCAATTTCTATGCTAAAAAAGAACACCAATTCAAAACACACAAATTAAATATTCTACCACGTTTACACACTTCAGTCAGTAACTATACACTTATACCGACACACAATTACGCCCGTTAAGAAAACGATGTGTTTGTATTTCGGGGTAAGTATCATAGCTCACTTGTTAAACACGTTGTGCTTACGGTCAGGTCACCCTAAAAGCACTGATTCCCAATAAATCACCGGATAAGCAAGACCAGATAATGTTGAACGGGTACATAACAGTATTCCATCAAATAAGTTTGTAAATTATTTGTATTAGATAGGAATACCTGTTATCATATAACTGTGTGTAAAAGTAAAATTCCTGATAGATACATAAAAAATGTAAAGATAAAATAAAATCCCTAACACCTAGGCATAAAATAAGACCAGACATCAATCAACCATATAAAAAATCGATAATCAAAATACTTGATTTTAGTAGGACATAAAATCACTCTTTGATGCCAGTGGCTTAAAATGGAGCTATATCAAACTTAATGTGCTTCTACAACAAACCCACACAAACAAACACAAAGACACACCACACACACACACACTCTCTCTCTCTCTCTCTCTCTCTCTCTCTCCTCTCTCTCTCTCTCCCCTCTCTCTCTCTATCACGCACACACAACCACACACACACACACACACACGCGTAATTATATGCATTAAATTAGAATTCCTACTAAATCAGTTGAAAAGAGCCTGCTTGTTAAAAAAAGCAAATATATTTTAAATTATAAAAATAGATGAATAAATGAATAAATCTATAAGTAATGGAGATTCGGCTTCTATTTGTCTGTAATCAAAATTACGTCACTGTTTACGTCACAATACTAAAAGTTGTCAATACATATTTTTTTTAAATAATAAAGAACAACCCTGCAATCAATTTTTAAAATTATTTTTTTACTCTCGCTTGTTATTCCGTAAGAAGAGGTTAACTAAAAATAAATACCTACGATTTTTGTGTAAAATCCATGTGTAAAATAGTCAAATTAGTTATTAAATGAATAATTAATACATGCAACATTTTATTTGAGAGGCAAAGAACTAAGTTTCCATTTCAACTTGTTTTTTTTTTACTCCTTTAATATATTTAATGATTTTTCTTACTTATGATACACACCCTCAGACATTGAATTTTCAACTCCCACCCTGCTCAGACAATATCTTTCAAAAATTAATTTTACACCACCCGGAAGTTGTTTTCTTTTTGGTAATAATAATAATAATAATAATAATAATAATAATAATAATAATAATAATAATACAAATTTCCACACAGTTATATTAATATCAAGTATTCCTATCTAACACTAATAATCTTTAAAACCACCCTGTCGGCTGGGGCGTTAGAATGCACCGACTGCACCTCTGCAGAGGGGTAAGACTCCCCCAATGGGGCCACCTGTTTGCCGTGGGTGGCGACCCGTGATGCTTAAGGATGGAGCCCAGGTGGATGAGTAGTTCATGACTTGCAATACTCCACTTTGGCCCTTATCTTGGGCTAGACGGGCGGTCGGAGAGGCCCCCTCCGATCAATCGGCTGGTACATTTCAAGCCCTAGCACCTATAAGATTTTCCCAACCCTATTGCCCTTATGGCAAGCCCCAACCCCTTGTTACATATGGGTGCTAGAACCGTGGCTGCGGATCTACATGTCCTGGGAATGACGTAAACTCTATCTGATGGTGAGGTTCCAGTTTTGGAGGTTTGGGGAATGTGTAGCACCCTTCAACCACCATTGCTCCCTGGTCCACTTCTGACCGGAGTGGTAGTACCTGCTAGAGCGTCCCATCTATGGGTTAAATAAGAAAAAATGTATTTATAAAAAAATTGTATTATCCAAATGAATTGATTTATTTTAAAAACTTTATCGGCATTTAAATGACCCACTGAGGTTGATATGCGTTAAAACAAAAACAAACCAAACCTAATCTTTTTAAAACATTATATATCATTATCGGTATTGCAGTCTCGGAAGACTATATAATTATTGTGCCCCTGAAGTTACAACGCCTCCTTGCGACTAGTGTCAAGCTCAACTGGGTCTTCTTTTCCCGCCGATCGTTCCAAGCCCGTTCCCTCGGTTGTAGTGTTGATAGATAGTAGGTAGAGATCGTGGAATCTCCTTGATCCGTTCATGCGCGGCACTAATTAGATGACGAGGCATTTGGCTACCTTAAGAGAGTCATTGTAAAGTCCAATGTTTGAAAAACAGCCACGGATGTTGTATTGTTGCCGTTGCTTTCTTCTGAATCTCTTGGCTTCCTGGTGTGGCGTTAGGGTAAATTTCAGGCATGAATAGTTCGCTACGAATAGCCTGCCGCCACCGTGGGCGGTCCTGAGCCAAATTTTTCCATTTGTAAGGGGTAATGCCAAATCACCGTCGGTGGGAGAGATTTCTTCATCTCTTTAAACATATCTACGTGACAAATAGTTGGTACCTTCTGTGCTTTGTATTCGGTGAAACATTCGATGCGTTATTCAGTGTCGGTCTGCTATGTCAACTAGAGATTTTCAACTTGATTCATAGATAGAATTTTTTTCGGCAATAACAAAATTTACTCTACGTTGGCGTGACGTAGAAAACGATCTGTCTCTTTGACTACTCAACGGTCAGTAACTCTCTCTCTCTCTCTCTCTCTCTCTCTCTCTCTCTCTCTCTCTCTCTCTCTCTCTCTCTCTCTCTCTCTATCTATCTATCTTTCTATCTATCTATCTTCTATCTATCTATCACACACACACAAATATACTCTTTTGGACCAAGATGTCAGCCTCTCCCCCTTCCCCCTCTCTCTCTCTCTTTCTCTCTCTGACTACTTGACGTTCAAAAGCACATACGCACACTCTCACACAGACACTCCCTCTCTCTCTCTCTCTCTCTCTCTCTATCTATCTATCTATCTATCTATCACACACACAAATATACTCTCCAGCTTCTCCTCTCTCCCTCTATCTCCCTATCCCTTTCTCTCTCTTCTTTCTCTCTCTCTCTCTCTTCTCTCTATATATATATATATATATATAATATATATATATATATATGGGGGAAAAGTATTTCATTAACCGTTCAAAAATGTTCAAAATTTAGTATAATGTGATTTTCTAGAATTTTTTAATATTTTAACTCTCACTTTCAAGACGGATTTACCCTGAAAATTATAGACCGTTCCTATTTGTGTAAGATGTCAGCCTCGGAAAATCAGCAGGGGATGAAATACTTATTTATTATAATAAATATGTTTAAAGAAGATGACTTTCCAGACATTCGCTCTGTCTCTCTCACACACAAGATACCAGCCCCCTCTCTCTCTTTCTCTTTATCTCTCTCTCTCTCTCTCCACACACACACACACACACCACACACATATATATATATATATATATATATATATATATATATATATAGATATATTTGATATGTATAAGTATTAACTTACCGGTGGGATGAGTACGATCGTTGGAAGCGCACAATATCCAGAGTGTTAAGTTGAGGAAAAACAAATACAAAGTGCCTCAATACAATGTAGAGCATAAATTATTAAGAATGGAAATGAGTAACCTACTCGAGTTTCATCGAAGATTCTTCAGGGTTACTTTTAAATTAATCAGTTTACGATTAATTTTTGGTGTATTATAACATGCCCTTGGAATGGACGCTAAATAGCAAGCGTTCCTCTACTAAATTTAAGTCCCATTCCCAACGGCATGTTATAACACCAAAGATTAATCGGAAAACTCGATTAATTTTAAAAGTAACCTGAAGAATCTATCGATGAAACCGAGTAGGTTACTCATTTCCATTATTAATATATATATATATATATAATATATATATATATATATATACACGTCTCCTGTTAATAATTTTGTTAACGATCTTTTCAAGCTTTCTGGGCAACTTTTTTTTACATTTGGATGGAATTCGTGGATAAGTCCACCAAAATTTTATCCAAGTACTTTCGGCACTTTGAAGTTGCCATCAAAAGGGTGATGTGTTTGTGTTCCATTTTTTTTTGTTTTTTGTTTTTTCAAGTTAGTAGTAGTGAGAGTAATTAGGAGGGGAATTCGTAGAAATTATATTGAGGGGTGTGGGGAATGGAAGGAGGAGAATTGGTATGAAAACTGTTGTAGGCATTTAAAAATACACACACGCACGCACACACACACATACATATATACATACATACATACATACATATATTAATAAGTCATCCACAGACACGTGTTTCGGAGTTTCACGCCTCTTCAGTGTGGCTAGACACAACAAATATCCTTGGCTAAGGTTGAACTCTGTTTGCCAGCCGGATATCTTATCCGTTCGGTCACTGACAGTTGCTGTAGCGGGACTGGTGTTTTTAAACTATTAAATACATAGACTTGTTTATATATTTTTACGATCACAGAGAGATCTACTTTGCGGGCAAACGATCATTGCTTTTATGCTTAGTAGTGAAAGTTAATTTAAATCACCAATTAGAGAACATGCCAAATTTATGGGGGCATAAATTAACAGGGTCACCACAGACACGTTATATATATATATATATATATATATATATATATATATATATATATATATATATGAAGTAGTCAAACAATGTGTTTGAAATGGCAAAGGCCGACAATTTAATTAGTTAACATAATCTCCCATATATTATATATAATATATATATATATTTATATATATTAATTTGAAAAGAACAAAAATCAGCGAGACTTGAAAATCATAGCAATGTGACCGGATTTGAAGGCTCCAATTAAGCACATTGGCCTTGTGTCCAACTTAGTAGCTGATGTTTACGAATACCAGTTGTTCTATAATAGCTTATTCATAGGTATGCAAGTAAGTGTACTTGGTAGCAGTGGAAATAAACAAACTCAGCAGATTTTTCTTGGCGAAAACTTTGGTGACGACAATGTTAATCAAATCCAGTACGTAAATCATTTTCTTTGAAGTTTGTCGGCAAAACGTTGAAAGATGTTCATTTGAAGGCGGAATGCTAAAACAATAAGATCAAAGACACTTGCCCATACACATGCACGCACGCACGCACGCACGCTCGATCGCCTGTATCTTATCTATTAAACCATAAAAGTCGTGATTAGGAAGTAATTATACAAAAAAAAATATATTTAAATTCTCGTATAGGATGTCTAAGCCTTTGTCTCTAAAATGTATATGCGATTAGCTCCTAGTTTGTTTTGTTTGTTTGTTTTGTTTTACAGCATATCGACCTCGGTGGATTATTTAATGCCAACTAAGTTTTGGATTCGTAGCGTTAGTTTGGTAGAAAACAAATATATATATATATATATATATATATATATATTATAAAATAATAAAATTCGAAGGCAATACAATGCGTAAAAAATAAAGACAAAAAGATGTTTTATATGTCTAATAGATTTCAAAGCAAAGCTTTATCATCAGAGTTTTATTTCAGAAAATAAAACTTTATTTTTATTTCTGAAATAAAACTCTGATGATAAAGCTTTGCTTTGAAATCGATTAGACATATAAAACATCTTTTTGTCTTTATTTTTACGCATTGTATTGCCTTCGAATTTTATTATTTTATAACATACTTAACAATGCTTCAAGCAAATACCAATTACTTTTATATATATATATATATATATATATATATATATATATATATATATATATATATATATAAGTTAAAAGAAAGGAATGAATCCGACAATATGAGTAAGAAAAGGTGGAATGAAAACATCACACAATGCTGTTAAGAAGAAAACAATTTATAAATATAATCATAGCTGATACTGATCAATATTTCGATTTACAAAAATCATCATCAGAGCTCATTCACTCTCGTAGTTGTTTGGGTCGGAGAGGAAAGTCAAATGAGTTTACAAAACAAAAAACCCTTAATACTGCAAAAAACGAAAGACGTTACAATATTCACCAACGTGGGCATTCGCGCTATATATATGTCGGTCATGTCTCATATGTATATCTTTTGTCAACCAAATGTAGCGAATTTTTGAGATGTTGGCAACATTTGACTTTCCTCTCCGACCCAAACAACTACGGGAGTGAATGAGCTCTGATGATGATTTTTGTAAAATCGAAATATTGATCAGTATCAGCTATGATTATATTATAAATTGTTTTCTTCTTTAACAGCAATGTGTGATGTTTTCATTCCACCTTTCTTACTCATAATATATATATATATATATATATATATATATATATATAAGTTAAGAAAAAGGAAATGAATCCAACGATATAAGTATAGATAAAAGGGTATGAAAACACACAATGCTGTTAAAATGAAAATATTTTATATCATATTCATAGCTAATATTGAACAATATTTCGATTTATAAAAATCATCTTCAGAACTTGTCTTTAATCCGGACTGCTTCTCTCTCGGTGAGTCTAGATTAAAAACAAGCTCTGATGATGATTTTTATGAATGGAAATATTGTTCAATATTAGCTATGAATATGATTTAAAATATTTTTATTTTAACAACATTGTGTGTTTTCTTATCCTATTATCTATACTTATATATATATATATATATATATATAATATATATATATATATATATATATATATATATATATATATATAATCAATAGTAATGGTATTATGGATGATTTATACTCATAACTTAAGTTTCATGCTTGTCAATCCTCAGATGAGTCAAATGGTTGAGATCTTAAAAAACAATAGGTTTTTACCGTTTATATAAACGTGAAGCGTTTTCATGCGATGGGA
>CM042146.1:101371954-101381954 GCA_023376005.1 Doryteuthis pealeii
GCCTATCAACCTCAGTGGGTCATTTAATGCCGATAAAGTTTTGAAATAAATCAATTCTTAATGGATAATACAATTTTTTTATAAATACATTTTTCTATTTAACCCATAGATGGGACCCTAACAGGTACTACCACTCCGGGTCAGAGTGGACCAGGAAGCAATGGTGATGAAGGGGTGCTCCACATTCCCCAAACCTCCAAAACTGGAACCTCACCATCAGATAGAGTTTAACGTCATTCCCAGGACATGTAGACCCGCAGCCACCGCCTTCTAGAACCCATATGATAAAAAGGGTTGGGGCTTGCCATAATGGCAATAGGGTTTGGAAAATCATATAGGTGCTAGGGCTTGACGTGACCAGCCGATTGATCGGAGGGGGCCTCTCCGACCACCCGTCTAGCCCAAGATAGGGCCAAAGTGGAGTATTGCATGTCATGAACTGCTCATCCACCTGGGCTCTATCCATTCCCAGCTATCTATATCATTACGGGTCGCCACCCACGGCCAACAGGTGGCCCCATTGGGGGAATTTTACCCCTCTGCAGAGTTGCAGTCTGTGCATTCTAACGCCCCAGCTGACAGGGCGGTCCAAAGAGATGGTAAGAACGCCCAATATTTTGTTTTACATATGAAACAATGAAGTTACGTCGTGTAATTATTACCGTCATAGGAAATAGACTCGTCAAACCAAGTTCAAATCGAGGCTGTTGCATTTTACATATCATTAATACTCTTGGATAAGGTATGAATCAAACTACTCTTCCTCTAGCTATTGGTAAATAGTAAGACAGACTGGGCTCTTTAACATTGGTTAGGTCACCTGTCTAGGAGAAGGAAAACTCTGAATTCATACCTGTTAAACACAGCTTAAGAAATTGACCTTGTGTCGCATCCTGCTCATACCGAGGAGTTGGTAAATATATATATTAGTTTTACAAATTGCGTTTCCCTATTGCAAAAAAATGGCACCATATTTATTTGGTGGTTGGTTGGTTGGTTGGTTGGTTGGTTGGATTTTACGGTATGTCAACTCTTGTTAGGTTATTTCATACCGAAAACGTTTTATTTGATCCATACTTTTTTCCTTTAAACTTATTTTATTCGGACTAATACCCCTGAGAAACGTATGAATACATCATTCCCAGCTATCTATATCATAGTAACACTGCCATTCTTCTACAAGTATGGATTTGGCATTAAATAACCAAAGAATGTTGATATGCCATTACACAAAGAAACCAATTAAAACCAATGCACAAAATAAATCCCTCTAGCTATAAAGTGGTAGCTAAATGCCGCCACGAAAGGAAATATTTACTTTTTGGGGGGCTCCCGGTTAAGCCATATTTCATCTATATATCAATATTCGTGTTCCTTAAAAGTACGACTGTTATTATCTTGTAACTCCCTCTAGTAAAAAATGAGACCGTCCAAATCGTCCAAGACGAAATGCAAAAAAGTAAATCTTGATTCTCTGGCATTGCTTATCGTCCATTTTTTTTCTTTTAAACTGATTTTTAAATACATTTTTTAGATTCAGTTTTTCTATTTGAAGATGGGACCTTAACAGTTACTACCACGCCGTGTTTATTTTTCTTTGGTTAAGTTTTGATAGACGAAATATTAGATGTTGCCCATAAAGTAATTTTAGAACAAGAGTATGTACGTGTTTATATATGTCCAATTTTTCTCAAGGCAACATTAAACGTGTACTTCACTTTTTGTCGTAATTTTATACTCACCTGGATGGATGTTCGATGTGAGGGGGAGAAGGGACTTTGGTCTGAAGATGGTATAGGCGGGAAACTGTCAGTAATCAGGTTTTGACTCAATGTCCACGCTATCTTTAGTGATATATAGACGCTCTATCAATGATATTGAGCACTGTCTGCTTGTAAATATAGCATCCAATTATCCACAATATATATATATATATATATATATATATATATATATATAATATATATATATATATACTCAAGCTAAAGGTAACTAGCCAAAAAGATAGACTCCAAAAAGGGAAAGGCCACTTCAGGAAACTGCTGGGACCCCCCCAAAAAAAAAAACATAGAGAATAATACCCAAAATATTGTAGATAAACAATTAGATATCAAGCTAGGGGATTTCACAACAGATGAAATTAACCAAGCTTTAAAGAAGCTAAAAGGTAGAAAAGCAGCAGGACTCGACGAAATACCCCCGGAGGTGTGGAAGATAGGAAAGTTCAATGACATACTGCTTAGGCTATGCAATGCAGTATATAGACAAAATAGAATAGAGAAATGGACGAAAGGCTGCATCCTCCCATTCCCTAAAAAAGGAGATCTCGGAATCGTGAAAAACTACAGAGGCATAACTCTCACGGCTATTGCAGCCAAGATATATAATGCCCTACTACTTAATCGCATCCGGCCCGAAATAGAGAAAATCCTTAGGAGAAACCAAAATGGATTCCGCAGAAATCGATCCACTACTTCTCAGATCCTGATTATTAGACGGATCTAGAGGCAACACTATTCGTAGATTTCTCCAAGGCCTTTGATTCCATACATAGAGGAAAAATGGAACAAATACTATTAGCATATCGTCTCCCCAAAGAAACGGTTTCAGCTATAATGATGCTATACAAAGACAATAAAGCGATGGTACGCTCACCTGATGGCGACACAGATTTCTTTGACATCGCCGCAGGAGTCCTTCAAGGAGACACATTGGCACCATATATATTCATAATATGCCTAGATTACGTACTCCGAACATCATTAGATACCATAAAAGAAAAAGGTTTCACACTGAAAAGGGCAAGAAGCAGGCGATATCCCGCACAAACAACCACAGATGCGGACTATGCTGATGACCTTGCACTTCTTGCAGATACACCAACACAGGCTGAATCACTGCTACATAGCTTAGAAAAGGCAGCAAAAAATATCGGCCTCTATGTGAACTCTGATAAAACAGAGTTCATAAGTTTCAAAAATAAAGGAAACATCTCCACACTCAACGGCAAGCCTCTTAAGCCAGTAGAACAATTCACGTACCTGGGTGGTAATATCTCCTCCACAGAGAGCAATGTTAATACACGTATAGCAAAGGCGTGGTCGGCCACAAATAGATTATCAGTCATATGGAGGTCCGATCTCCCTGACAATCTAAAGTGACAGTTCTTCCAGGCTGTGGTTGTGTCGGTGCTGCTATATGGCTGCACCACCTGGACCCTAACAAAGCGTCTTGAGAATAAGATAGATGGGAGCTGCACAAGAATGCTGTGCGCAGTCTTAAAAAAGTCATGGAAGCAGCACCCCACAAGGAAACAGCTGTACAGTCACCTGCCCCCCATTTCACAAACTATCCGAGCGAGACGGACAAGACATGCAGGACACTGCTGGAGAAGCAAGGATGAACTCGTGAGCGACGTTCTCCTATGGAAGCCAACACATGGACATGCAAGTGTGGGGCTCCCAGCAAGGACCTACATTGACCAGCTATGTGAGGATGCTGGCTGCTACGCAGAGGAGCTCCCAGGTGCAATGAATGATAGGGAAGGTTGGCGAAAGATTGTCATGGATACCCGTGCTGTATGCGCGACATGATGATGATGATGATGATGATGATGATATATACACTACCAAATGCATGCATCCTCTGGGTGCAAGTATTTAAGCTTTAATGTAATAAAATCTCATATTAGATTAGAAAGGCTAAAGAAACTATATAAGAATGCCGGTAAAAAGATTTGAAACAGCGGGAGGTATAATTGAAAAATATTTAATTGCTAAATTTTCCTAATTTAAGTAGTTAAAATAGGAAGTAAATAATAAAATTGCAATTATTTCTTTTTAATATAATTTTAAAGATTTATCCCCGAGATTTTTGCTCATATTCATTAAGATAAACCCAAAACAATTAGAAATCAATAATAGCTAGCACATATTTATTAAAATTAATTGTTTAAGACCAATATGCAAATTAGCCTTCTCGTTCACATGTAAACTCCTCTTGTGCTTTATATATAAATACAATTGCATGTTATTAGTATGTGGAATTGGCCAAGAATGTTGATAATGAAAATGAATTTTATTAATAGTTGAGGTTTAAATAGAAAAATAAAATAATGGAGAATTTGACGTAAATACCAAAGGGAATTGTGAATTAAGTAGTGATATAGTTTCGTTACAGACAGACAAACACACAATCTCCATTATAATAAGAGATATATGTGTGTGTGTGAGAGAGTCTGTTAGGGTAGCGTAGACATAGCGTATATATGTATGTGTGTGTGTGTGTGTGAGTCTCTCTGTCTGTTTGTCTGTCTTCTCTGTTTGCGCACGCGCTAAATTAAACAATATTAATCGACGCCTTTTGTTGGCGTGAAATTAAAAATACCATTTCTTTTCACGCAGACCCCGGTTTTTCTTTGTTTGCTTTTGTCTGGGCTAAATAAAATATACTCCCTATACAGATGAAGACTCCCATTCCAACCCCCACCCCATGTTTCTTAACACCTACATTTTGTCCAACAGTAATGGAAGGAATTCCGTCCATCCTTCAAAATAGCTGCTGATTTCATCCGATATTTATCATTAATTTTAACACCTGTCGATACACTAATGGTTTTTGCTCTCTCTTATATCTCACCTGAAGTCTTTTTTTTCCTCTGATAATCGAATGGAGAGGTGTCACCAGGACAGCGCCTCGTCTTTTGAATTACTCGCAACCAACTGACTAATTCTCATCGCACTGAGAGGATATTATTAACAGAAAAGACCCGTATGTAAAAACCCTTTCCAGACTGAATTAATTTCTCTCTATCTTCTTTATATATATAAAGGTGTCGCGTCTTTTTGTTATGTACGTGTCGGCTTATAACTCAGAAAAGAGATTTGATTGAGCATTAAAATCGGTCATGCACTTTAATCGAGGCACATGGTCTAAGGATTAAAAGTCGTTGGAAATTGGCTCGTCCACCCGATTTCAAATCGTGGACAAGGCTGTTTGCATTTCACATAGCGCTAATACCCTTGGGAAAGGTATGCATCAAAAATACCCACCCTCCAGATATAGAAAATAGTACGGCAGACTGGGCTCTTTAATCATGCATAGATAACCGGGCTTGACTGGGTTCTTTAACCTTGGCTTGGTAACTAGTCTAGGAGAGGGAAAACGCTGAACTCAAACCTGTTAAACTCCGCTTAAGAAATTGATTTTGAGTCACATCCTGCTCGTGCGGAGGGGTTTGGTAGATGTATACACTTTAATATGCTTATAATAAGAAAAAGTACCCTTAGATATGCATGCTCTATCAACGATATTGAGCACTATTTCCTTATAAATATAGAACTCTGTATTATCAATATTAATATGTGTGTGTGTGTTTGTGAATTGTTATTCTTTATTTTTACTTATACTGTTTTATTATGAGAATTTTATTTTAGTCTAAGCCTGATTTTATTATGAATAATACCTAATAATCCTCGTTATTATTACATAATGTTGCAATAGAAATACTAAAGTCCCGGTAACTCATCCGAATTCAAGTTTCATGAATTTCGATCTAAAGATAGTTAGACTGGGAGAACAAAATAATTACTTTTATTTTTCTCTCTGCCTATATATATATATATATATATATATATATATATATATATATATATATATATATACAGGGCGTTCGGGATAAATTTGACAGTTTCATAAAGAAAAAGAAAAACTGCTTACACTACTGTCAACAAGTTTCATTCAAAACAACCGCCATTAGCGTCGATCACAGCCACAATCCTGTTCCGGAATTTGGAACAAGCTGATGTTACAATTTCCCTGGGGAGGGTCTCAAAAACTACCTAAATCCTGTCGATTAACTGGACTTTTGTAGTACTGGCATGGCGGTTGGTATCTGGCTCAACAGCGCCGCATACATAATAATCCATGGAGTTCGGAGGCCAAACATTGGGAATGTTGTAGTCGTAAAAATTCACCGACAACCATTTTTGACTTTTCCAGGAGATGTGGCAGGAGGGGGGAAAATCCTGCTGCTATAGAATATGGCCTATCGTTGGCTACCCTTGTTATCTAGGGCTTGACTACAGTGTTTAGGAACTCCATGTAGGTATATGAGGGTCCTCCAACACTTTGTCTGCAGATTTTCGAGGAATTCTGATGTATGAATGCAATGAGATCGTTTGTTATGTTGCTTTCTTCTAGCCACAGCCTGGTCATCTCCATTGCAATTCTCCAGTTCATGCCTGATTTTTTTACAGTGTTCAGGGAGCATTAGGCAGTAACTATTATCTTATTTTGATGGCTGGCGCAGATCATCATGATCAAGTTATTCTCTTCCATGATTCAGGTGGGTTCCAGTCATCCATTCTATTTGTCATCACGTATATGTATGAAGAAGGGTCCAAGCTTTTAAATGATGCGTAGTGTGCGTCAATACCTCCAACCTACGGAGAAAAATAACCAAATACATATATGTCAAATTTATCCCGAACACCATGTATATGTATTTACCATTCCCTCCACAGGAGCAGGATGCGACACAAGGTCAATTTCTCAAGCGGAGTTTTTACAGGTTTGAATTCAGAGTTTTCCTTCTCTTAGACTGGTTACCTAGTCATGGTTAAAGAGCCTAGTTTGCCCTGCTATGTACCCATATTTGGAGGGAAATTTGGGTTCATACCTTTACCGAGAGTATTAGCGCCATGGGAAATGCAAACAGTTTCGTCTTGGGTCGACGAGTCCATTTCCTACAACTCTTACCATTAGCCCACGCGCCTCCACACCATATATATATATATATATATATATATATATATATATAAAGATAGATAAATATAGGGTGTGGAGGCGCGTGGGCTAATGGTTAGAGTTGTAGGAAATGCTCACACATACACAGATATACACTGACACCTGGTTGTGAAGAGTTAAAGCCAACGTGATATAACACAATAAAAAGATAGGCAAATAGATATGATCAGTCAGATATATATGGACATGGAGAGAACATATATATATATATATATATATATATATATATATATATATATATAAGATGGGTTCAATGGAGTCCCTATCTTAGTGTAATGGTTAGCAAGATACAATAAGAGATTGCCGGCTCGGAAAAGCTGCATCAACTTTTGGGAAGCTCACAGCGAGAGTCTGGGGCAACAACAGACTCACTATCCGTACAAAGGTACAAGTGTATAGGGCATGTGTTATCAGCAGCATCATGTATGGAAGTGAAACATGGACCCTGTACTCTCACAAAGAGCGACAGCTAAATAGCTTCTCACTTCGCTGCATTAGACGTATACTGGGCCTCGCCTGGAGGGACAGGATCACTAACACAGCAGTTCTAGGGAGAGAGCTCAACTTCCCAGCTTGTGTTCTCTACTGAGACAGCATCGTCTCCGATATCTGGACCATGTCCGGCGGATGGATGATGGACGAATCCTAAAGGACATCCTCTGTGCAGAACTTTTGTCTAGTAAGAAACAGTTTGGTCGCCCCCATCTGCGTTTCAAGGATGTATGCAAGAATGATCTCAGGTGCTTTGGCATTGTCCCTTCTAGTTGGGAAAATTTGGCTCAGGACCACCCTCGGTGTTATCAGACTCTCCGTAGGGAACTGTTCATGTCGGAAGCCACCACATCTAAGTTAATCTTAATAAATAACTATAACAGTTAATATTAATACAGATTTATATATAATATATATATATTATATATATATAATATATAATATAATATGATATATATAATATATTATATACTCTGGTGCAGATTTATTTTACTTTTCATTACCAATTAATTTTATTTGATTTACTCTCTGTCTGTCTGTCTGTCTGTCTGTCTGTCTCTCTCTCTCTCTCTCTTTCTCTCTTTTTCTTTCTCTTTCTCCCTCTCTTACTTTCATTCTTTCTCTTTCTCTTTCTCGCCCTCTTTCACTCTCTCTCTCTCTCTCTCTCTCTCTCTCTCTCTCTCTCTCTGTGTGTGTGTGTATATATATATATATATATATATATATATATATATAGTGTGTGTGTGTGTGTGTTGTAAGGATTTTTATTATTTGAACAAACGGGCAATTAGCTTCTAATTGCTTGATTTTAAGGGTTATAAACGGGAACGTTACGCTACAATAATTTTTGTATTGCAATTAACACGACTAGACTTTGTTTACTCATGACTTTGTGATTCAGAATGCTTAATTTTTTTTTAAAAGTTTATTTTAATATAATCAAATTCTTCAAATAAAAAAATAAAAAATAAAAAAGTATTTTAATCTTTCTAAATTTTTGTTCAGCGCCAATCAGGTTGAAAGTAGGGAACTTCTATTTTTATTTTGTGGACTTCCTTAACAAATCTTTTTTTTAAATCCACATATATACAATCCTTAATGATCCCTGAAACTGGAGGCAATAAAAACAGATTGTGTGCTTATTCAAATTCGGATGCCAAGTACTTGTTATATATATATATATATATATATATATATATATATATAATATATATATATATATATATGGAAATACGATGAGGAAATTAATCCAACAATATGAAAAGAAAATATTTAAAAAATATAACAAACACAGGATGTTACAATTTTTAGTGTCAATACTTAAGTATTTCGGTATTTTATACCATCTTCAGGACACTGTTAGGTGATATTTATGTGAGGAACAAAATGAAAGATGTTAAGTGTATAGTGGTTGTGTGAATCTGATGCTATTAACCGTTAATTTTTATATGCGCGTTTGTTTACGAAAGCAAATGACGTGATCAATGCATGTTCCTCACATTTGTTCCTCACATAAACATCACCTAACAGTGTCCTGAAGATGGTATAAAATACCGAAATACTTAAGTATTGACACTAAATCGTATTGACACTAAATCGTAATTCCTGATCGTAACATCCTGTGTTTTTTATATTTTTAAAATATTTTCTTTTCATATATATATATATATATATATATATATATATATATATTATATTATTCACGATATTCAAAAAGAAAGGAAGACGATCACCCTGTCGGTGGGTCTTAGAATAAGCTGATTGTATCCTCTGCGGAGACGCAGGGCCTATCCAACAAAGAAGTGCCCAGAGTATAGCACTAAACTGCATCTTATTATTAAAAACCAATCAATATATCAATCAAATGACGACACTTATCAGCATCAAGTATTGTAGATAAATAGACAAAAAACTGATCTACAAAACATTTACAACAGATGAACAAAAACTATAGACTTTATGAGTACTAGCAAAATTAGGCAACTTCTGGGCGCAATTATTTAAGTTTTAATGTAATAAGATATTATGTTAAAATAAAAAGACTAACGAAACTAAATAAGAACGAATATAAAAATATTAGATTTTGGTGGTTGGTTTTGAAGGCTATCACAATGCAAGTGTAAAGAAAATTGAGGTAACTATGGTGTTGTTTGTTTACCTTTGTAATTCTTAATATTTCGAGATAAAGATCCCTTCGTCCAAAGATTTCTGAAAGTCTGGAGCTGATAGCTTGTTGCAAGGACCTGTCCATTCTGTTGTATGATGGTGATGTCTTGCCACAAATTCTCTGTGTGAGTGCCTGTGTAATATGTCTGTGTGCACTTGTGTGTGTTTATGTGTGTGTGTCTGTCCAACAGTGTCTTAGTATCATTCCAGGTTTGACCTACCTTTTTTTTATTATTAGGTAGGCCTTAGTAGTTTGTTTGTTTGTTTATTTGTGTGTGTGTTCTCCAGACACATATGTTTTTTTATTACCTTTATCTGTTCGCTTCTTGTAACTTGGTCTGTGTGTGTGTGTTCTTCAGACACACTTTTTTTATTATATTTACTTGTTTGCTGTGTGCGTGTCATACAAATGAATGGACAGGTCCTAGCAACAAGCTAATAGCTCCAGACTTTCAGAAATCTTCTGACGAAGAGAACTTTATCTCGAAATATTAACAATAAATCAAAGGTAATCAAATACCGTCATAGTTAATAT
>CM042146.1:101386954-101394454 GCA_023376005.1 Doryteuthis pealeii
CGCAGGTGTCAATATTTACAAGTATCAATGATTTTAATAACAATCTCAGGTGCAAATGATGAAATTCAGAATCGTTTTTTTATTTACTATTTCTCTGAATGTTTGAGATGAGGCTTGATGATTAGTATTAAAGTTCGAAAAGAAGGTCCCCGAGTCCGACAAGAAATACCTGAAGAAGGCCGGAGGGCATATCGACCGAAACGTTGTACAAATAACAATGAAGATGGGGACAATAATCCATATAACGCAGATAATACTAATATTTATTTATTTATTTTATTTCATCGGAATCGCTGCAAATACCAACCATTATAAAGTATTTTACATTTTGTATTTTGACTTAGATTTACTCGTTATGATTTTCAAGACAACCTGCAAGCTATTACGCTGCAGCAAATACAGCAAATGCTTAATTAGATACGCTTCTGTCGCTTAGCTTCTATCCATTCATGATGAAACATAGATAAGTTATCAGCAAGAAGAGAAAACAGTTGATCAATCGGCTGATCAAGTTAAGCCCTAGCACCGACTCTCTTGCCTTTATAGCAAGCCCCAACCCCTCTTGGCTAGAGGACGGTGGCTGAGCATTTGGTGACCTGTTTATGTCGTTAAATTTTATCTGATAGTGAAGTTCCAATTATGAGCTGACCCAGAGTGATAGTGCCTGTGAAGGTCTCATCTTTTTGAATAGGAAAAATGTGTTTATAAAAAGAATTGAGTTTTAATAAAATTGAGTACCCATCAAGAATGAATAAAAAAATAAAACGCCCCAGTAGAAGCGTTAAACATTAGTTTAAGTTATAGTTCAGTTGCGACCAGCAAACTCACGAGAGAAGACGTTGTCGTCAGCTTCGAGATGTCGCTCGCACCGCACGGTCCTTGGCTGGGGTTTATTTTTAATAAAGACTTAAAGAAAAACAACAAAGTCTTGTTGATCGATTAAAATAAGAATGCACAGATACACAGCCCGAACAAGAAAGAAAAAAGCAACCTACAGCATCAGCCCATGAGAAGATGCTAGAAACAAGTAGACAAGATAGTACAAGTAAGAATCCTCATCATTATTTCTCATACTCTGTCTCTCTCTCACATTTACTAAACCGATGTTAATAGGGGTATATAACATTATTGGACCGTGTTAATAGCTAATTTTACTTCTTTATATTACAAAATAATTGTCAATACAGGGGGTAGAAAAGTAAGTATACAGTTATAAAAAAAACACATACAATACTCATTGCATTTGTTAAATAAGCAAATGTTACATATACGTCTAATAACATTAATTATTATTATTAATAACATGTTAATTATTAGTCACAATTGAATATGGCTAATGACACCAAAATTTTATAAAATGAGGACACTTAAGATAATATGCTTCTAATTTCATCTGTGTGATACTGTTGTATACCAACTTCTGCTACCCCTGTACATAATGAGTTTGGCTATATTTTTTTTTTACCAAGTTGTAAAATCCCGGTGAGAAAATCAGTCATTAATTTCTCAACTTTTATTTGAAATACAATGGCCCCTTGACTTTTGAGTTTAATTCGTTTAATTCGTTCTGCTCATAACTCAGTCTCATAGCATATCAAATTAATGTTCCCCATTGAAATAAAGTGAAATCCTATCAATCCATTCCAGCACACACACACACACACACACACACACACACACACACACATACACATACACATACACACACACATATACACATACACACACAATAACATTTTTCTTACATTTTTAATTAAAAAATAGCATTATATTTTATAAAACCATAATAAAATAGAATGTAATGAATTATGTGATGTAATATGTTTTGTTAATTTCTTTTATGAATAATGTTTTTGTTTTTTTGTGTGTGTAATAAATTTGTAAATTTTTTTTAGTGAACTTAGTAGCATAACTGTATCTGAAGCTCACTCATATTTCAGATTGTAGCTCTCAACACAAAGCAAAAAATCAACCAAATGAGAGGGCCTGACTCAATTGTCTTGTATATCAAATCAATTTTCCCTATTGATATAAATTGAAATACAATTAATTCGTTCCAGTCATCCCTCCACAAAAATCACCCTAATTTTTTTATAACGTTTTTTTTATGGACGTTATTTGTAGCAATTTTGGTTTTTTCCCACCATTATTATTATTACTATCCAAATAAAAAAACATAAAAATAATAAAAATACATTTTTTAAAGATATTGCTTGAGGAGGTGGATGTTAAAAATTAAATGTCGGAGAGTTTGAACCATAAATCATGAAATCATCAAATTTATTAAAGGAGTAAAAAAAAAATGAAACAATTTGTAATCGAAACTAAGTTCTATTAACTTTGAATATCTATTAAGATAAAACAAACTACATATAAATATATGATACTGTGGATGTATCTATTAAAACTTGTTTTAAAAAACAATGAGGACTGTCTAATATTGCATGCTCAAATTTTGAGTGTTTATTTTATTTAAGACGATTTATGACGGGTATAGTGACGTAAGCAGTGACGTAGTTTTTGTTACAGACAAAAACCGGAAGCAAATATCCATTATTATTATTCCTTTTGAGTTTTCACATCAGTGTTAGCTGATGGTCTTTCACTGGAGTCTGAGTGATAGCAAGTCTCCTCAGGTCTCCAGGACTCTTCTGAGTATTCTGGCAGATTGCAGCAGTGCAGTGTTCTGAATGGTTTCAATCCTTCCTCTGATATCCAAACTTTCCAAACCCTTTTCTAATCCTTTTGGGACTGTTCTAAGTGTTCTTGGTATAACTTTCACTTTATATTCCATAACTTTTTCAGTTCTCTGGCAAGGTCCAGATTTTTGTCATTTTTTTCATTTTCCTTTAACTTCACCCTGTGATCCACTGGCACTGCAAAATCCACCAGTTGACAAGTTCTTTCTTTTTTGTTAATCAACATTATTATTATTATTATTATTATTATTATTATTATTATTATTATATTTCACTCCTTTTGAGCTTTTCACGCCAGTGTTAGCTGATGTTCTTTCCGTGGAGTTTCAGTGTCTCCAGGACTCTTAAGAGTATTCAAGTCGATTTCAACAATGTTGTTGTCTGGATGTTCTCAATTCTTCCTTTGATATACTGTTCCTCTCATCTGTTTTCTAAGTTGTATGGGGACCATTCCAAGTGCACCAACTACCATCGGTATCTCTTTCACTCTCATGTTCCACAATTTTATTTTTTTTCAATTCTCTGGCAATATCTAGGTATTTGCCAATCTTTTCGTTTTCCTTCATCTTCACCCAGTGATCTGTTGGAACTGCAAAATCTACCAGATAACAAGTTCTCAATTTTTTGTTAATCAATATTAGACCTGGTCTTCTGGCTCGGATGAGGTGATCGGTGTTTAGCTCGAAGTCCCAGAGAATTTTATGCGGTTCATTCTCAACAACGGAATGTTTTCTGCATATACTTTTTTTGTATGGTTAAAAAATTTATTTTTTTGCATAATTCCCAGTGGTCACCTTCCTAACCGAGTCGTGACTAGCTTTGTATTCCCATTGTGCTAGTTTGCTACATTTCCTTAATACACAGTTTATGGTCTCAGCTCTGTCACCACACAGTCTACGTTTACTGTTTGTTGTGTCTTATTAATTTTTGCTTCAATATAATTTGTTCTCATGGCATTATTTTGTGCAGCAATTATTACCTATTCAGTTTCTCTTTTGAGGTTTCCTCTACTTAACCATGTCCACTATTATTATTATTATTATTATTATTAGTGTTGTTGTTGTTGTTGTTGTTGTTGTCATGGGTTTTTGTGGTTGGTGGTAGAACTAGTAGTACGTCTACTGACAGTTGTAGTATTTCCCAATGGAAAATTTATCCTGGGGATATTCCTCGGGGTCTGTAATTGATGGTTATAATTCCTATCGTTCTATCCTCAACCCATCTACTCACAGTCAATGCCAAGATCCGGTTCTCGGAATATTCAGAGGGGTAGTAACCTAATTTAAAAAATTACGATTCTGTTGTTGGCCCCAAGGAAAACTCATCAACAAATTGATCGTGGAAATGGTATTTTCTATATTTTAACTTTTCTTTTTTTTCTTTAAAGTAATGTATTCATTTAATAAGTCTGAAGGAAAAGTAATCATATATGAACCATCAAGAACGGCCACTTAAACTTACAGATATCGAAAACAGAGAGAAACTCTGATCTAAGCACTAAAGAGACGCATTATCTAAATATGAATTACAACGAACGGATACCAACATGTAAATACAGGAAAATGCGAGGGATGCTTCGAGAATAATAGTAGGCGGGGTGGCTTATTGTCGATATCACCGAGGGAGTCTGTGCCCTTTTCACTAAAACTGGAGGCGTATGGTGTAATGTTTAGAGTCGTAGGAAATGGACTCGTCGACCCGAATTCAATTCCTGGACGAAACTGTTTGCATTTCCCAGGTTTTTTTTTTATTTTATTTAACAATGCCTTGCGTTATAGGTATCAACCTCTTGTGTTTTATTTGAGACCAAACTGAATTTGATGGTGAGGTACCTGTTCTAGCAAGGACGAACTCGTAAGTGACCTTCTCCTGTGAACATCTATACATTGGCACATCAGACAAAATGTAAATAAATGTAGACGAAAATAGTGAATAACAATACAGAAACAATTACATTCAATTAATATTTCGTCTCTGTGGATTTAAGAAGCTTCATCGGAATTTTTATTGTTTTAAAACAGACTGCTATATATACGATGAAAAAATGGAAAGAAAGGCTAGAGGAAAGGGAGTAGAGGGGGTGTTGAAAAACAGAAGCTGGAGAAATAGAGGAGGATGTGGAGGAGCAGGAGGAGGAGGTGCTACCAAGAATATGATAGATTGCAAGCTGTTGGTGGGGTAGATTGATCAAAGGTTTTAGGGTAAATGGGGCATTTAGTGATTAATAAGAAATGTATCTTGTTCATATATATGTATATATATAGGGCCGGTTTAGCTCGGTCGGTAGAGTGTTCGGCTAGAAACCACAAGGTTCCTAGTTCGATTCCGGCCCTCGCCAACTCAGCGTATGAGTAGCACATGGATATGTACGGTAAAGTGAGGAGCTGATGGTAGAAGTGGCGCTCCATCTCAGAGGCCCAAAACAATCTCCTTGGTCTAGCGCTAGTGGATATAGGGGATATACTCCCTCGCTGCTTGGCTGATACCGACATTAGGCCGCTCCGACGAATTTACTTTATTTTTTATAGGGTACAGAAAGTTGGATTCGTCTGTGTGAGATGAGACGATGTTTGTGTTTTGGTGTTCAGGATTTTTTAATGTTTTATGCGTTTCAAAATTTTTATGATTTTACGTTTTCGTGTATTTTTGTTGCGTTATTTATCCTTTGGAATGTAATTGATTGTGTTTTCTTATTGCTAGCACCCCTTCAACACTCTACCATATGGAGTCTCATAGCCTTAAACAGTCTACGATTAAGGACTTTAGAAGTGGATTGATAAGCTGATTAATATTCGGACTAATCTTACTGCTATATCGGATTTGACCCTTCCCTATTTCTTGTAAGTTTACCTTATTGATTGATTGTAACTTATTGTTTTGCCATTTGTATGTGTCCGTTAGCATCGGATACTAGTGCTGAATAGATATATAAAGCACTCAATTTCTCTGTGTATCATCCAACATCCACGATACAACAGTTATCCCTGTTTTTCTCAACTCTTACTAATATATATATATATATATATATATATATATATATATATATATATATATATATATATATGCTTGTATGTGTGTGCGTGTGTGCGTGTGTGTGTTCTTCTCAGATATTCAACGCACAACCATGATATTATTCTTTATATATATATATATATATATATATATATATATATATATATATATATATATAGTCATCCACAGACACCGTGTTCGACGTTTCACGTCTCATCAGTGAGGCTAGACTTAGCAACTAGTTCGGGAGCAAGACCCGACTGCCTTTTCATCAGTCCGATTCCTTAATCACTCGGTCGTCTTCTCTCTCTCTCTCTCTCTCTATATATATATATATATATATATATATATATATATATAAGATCATGGTTTCATGTTGAATATCTGGGCACACACACACACACACACACACACACACATAATATATATATATATATATATATATATATATATATATATGCTTGTATGTGCCTAGATATTCAACACACAACGATGATATTATTTCTTAATTCAGACTTATAGAATTGAATTTAATGTTTTAACTAATTTAATCAAAGACTTGTCAGTTAGTATTAGTCTACTTATTAGTATTTCTTTGATCTTATTTCTTTTCATTTCATCGCCACACTTCTTCTTTCTGTATATTATGATCGTTAAGTAAGCATTATGAATTGAAGATGAAGAAAAAATCCTCAGGCGAAAAGAAAATCTCATAATAAGGAACGGCTGTTGTTCTACTGCTTCGTTATTCTCGGCCCGATGTTGCAAGATTTCTATTAGCAATATTAAATAAATTGAAGATGAAGACCTTATTAAGCGTTGGCTATTGAGCGAACCGTTTTTCTACGAATTGGCATCTTTCATATATCAAAAACATTTCTTTACAGCAATAACATATACAAAAGGAATGAAATTAGAGAATTCTTTGCAGAATTTACCTTTTTTTTTTCTTTTTTTTTTTTTGTTCAATAAAGAATCTTTGCTGTCTATATGAAAATAAATATAAAAAAATACGACAGGGGATATTTCAATTGAATAAATATTTTCCATGAATGTTTAAGAATTCATTTAGTTTAAATAAATCGACAATTTCGTGTTGAACGGGCTGATATTTAAAAAGAACCCCCAGAAACAAACAAATAATAAAAATTTAAAAAAAGGATGAATAAATAAAATAAAAATTGAAAAAAAAAAAAAAAACTTCAGATATCGTCTGCTCAAAAGTCAAATAGTTTTAATGGTCCTCTCCGAACAAGATGGCGTGTTCCCGCTCTCAATCATGATTGAGTAATCTTCTCGGCTGCGTTTGTTGGTCATGCCTGATCAAAAGATAATAAAATGAATCTTTCAACGCTTCAACAAACAACAAAATCAATACACGGACATTTTAAAAACTTTTTTTTTTATTTTGTTTGATGAGCGTGTTTTTCTGAATACTCGGCATATTTTGAATTCTCCATATAGTATTTGATTTTAAAGTACTTTCGATGCAAATAGGTTTTTGGTTGATAACATAGCCGATGTTGAATTAAATGACTGATGTGTAGGCTTAGTGCTAAGGGAAGATCTTTAAAAAGAAGAAGAAAAAAGAATCCGCTTGCATGCTTTCTTCAATTAGGTTTTTGAAACATGATCGAATGATTAATGGGTTATTTATTTCCTCCATAGACACGAGAAAAGATAGGACGATGACAAGAAGCAAATATATATATATATATATATATATATATATATATATATATATATATATATATATATATAGATAAAAGGATATGAAAAACACATATGT
>CM042146.1:101399454-101448353 GCA_023376005.1 Doryteuthis pealeii
TCAATCAACATCATATTTCAATTACCTTTTGTTACTATACAAATTTCAATTTTTTGAATATCTTCCAAAATATGAATAAAACCTTCATTACTTTTGCTCAAAAACCAAGCCCGGGTGATAGTAAGTGTATATATATATATATATATATATATATATATCTTATTATAATAGAGATTGTGGGTTTGTCTGTCTGTAACCGAAACTATATTACTATACAAGTCACAATTCCCTTTGTTATTTACATCCCAATCTCCATGATTTTATTTTTATTTAAACCTCAATTATTAATAAAATTACTTCACCTTTTTATTAGTGTTGTCCATATCTACATACAAATAACATGCAATTGTATTTATATATACAAAAAATAGCAGTTTACAGTGTGAATGGGAAGGCTAATTTGCATATTGATATTAAAAATGTGATTTTATTAAATATGTGCTTAGTATTGTTGATTTCTAATTGTTTGGTTTTATTTTCATGAATATAAGCGAAAAATCTCTTCAATTAATCTTAAATGAAATCCATTAACAAGAAAAAATAACTGTCATTTTATTCTTTATTTCCTAATTTAACTAAATAGTTAAATAAGTAAAATTCAGCAATGAAAGACGGGAGTGATGGAAGAGTAAGTTTCATTTCTATTTTTCTATTATACCCCCAGTCTGTTACATATCTTATCTGCCTTCTTATTAGACTTTCTAATTTAATACGATATTTCATTACATTAAAACTTAAATACTTGCACCCGGAGGGTGCATATATTTGCTAGTATATATATATATATTTACTTTGTCATTAATTGTTTTATTTTCGAAGTTGTGTCTAAATATATATATATATTTACTATGTCGTTAATTGTGTGTCGAAGTTGTGTGTGAATATATATATATATATATATATATATATATATATATATATATATATATATATATATATACATTTACTTTGTCGTTAATTGTTTTATTTTCGAAGTTGTGTATAGATGTATGTCCGGAGGACATACATCTACACACAACTTCCCTTTATATATAGAAGATATATATATATAGATTAACTTTTCTTCATGGTGGCCATTCTGTTTTCTGTTTCTTGTTTTAGCCTCAAACCCTGTGAAACTAATTTTTGCATTCTCCCCTATTATTTGGCTTGAGATGCTAGAATAAGAAAGGGAAACTGCAAAAATGTATACTTATATATATATATATATATATATATATATATATATATATATATATATATTATATATATAATGCGCATGTGTGTATTAGGGAAAATGGTAATAAATCCGACGGCATGTGAATATATAGAATATGAAAGAAAAAGTTATGCAGAGGATGATTTCATAAAAGTTTATTAGTATTAGCCAACGTAAAATTTTTCGTTTTTTTTTATTAAACCATCTTCAGGGCGTTGTTAATGGGATGTTGTTAATTTTTTAATTTATAAACATCACATATTTACAAAGCACTGATGTGGATTTGGGATAAAAACGCAACGTTTAACGTTGGTAAATACTTCAAACTATGATAAAAATCATCCTCTGAATACTATTTTCCATATTTTTTATATATATAATATATTATATATATACTATATATATATATATATAACAAAAAAACCTGTCGCAGTTGAGAGCTCAATGTGCTCTTAATGTTAGAATCTATATAAGTAAAGAAATAACAAAAGACTCTATTTAGGGAGGTTAAACAATTGTCTAACTCTCCTGATTCATCAGATCTGCGAAAGATGAATCTTAGACAATGTCTATTCTCCATGAAATAGACTATAACGCTAAATCTCTATGTCTTTTGTTATTTCTTTACTTATATATTTGCTCTGTGATTCTAACATCACACATTGAGCTCTCAAACTGCGACAGGTTTTTAAAATAAAACTCTTGTGTCGTAAGGAAGATTTCTTCTCTGGACTTTTGGATTATATATATTATATATATTATATATATATATATATATATGTGTGTCAGGATGAGGGATATCAGACAGGAAACAGCCAGTCTGAGTTCGACCCTAGCCAAGATAGTTGTGTCTGAAGAGGTGTGAAATGCCGAAACACGTGTATGTAGAGAATTATATATATATATATATATATATATTATATATATATATATGATATGTCATGGACTCGTCGCCTGCAATTGCGTAATTGCATTTCACTTAGCACTAATACCCTTGGAAAGTATGAATCCTACTCTCCCTCCAGCTATGGGTAAATAGTAGGACAGACTGGGCTCTTTAACCATGGCTAGGTAACCAGTCTACGAGAAGGAAAAACTCTGAATTCAAACCTGTTAAACTCCGCTAAAGAAATTGATCTTGTGTCGCATCCCTGCTCGTGCGGAGGGTTGGTATATATATATATTACCCAACCCTTATTTCCTTCACCGAAGAGCATAAGGCTCCGGGTTTGTTTGTTAATATTCACTCAGCGCCCCCTTGCCTCATATGGTAGAGACGTCTCAGTATCATTGACAGGTTAATTTCGCAGGAATTTCTCGGATCGTGACCGAAACAGTATAGTTTCTGACTATCCCGGTTTTGATTTCTGTCGGAGGGAAATCCTTAGTATATATCGCTGATGAGACTTAATAAAGTAGAAACAGTCTGTACGATATTCTACACGCCGAGTAATTCTTTGCGAAATTCACTTGTCATTATTATCTTCTATAATTATCGAATTCATGTGATATGCGCATTGTAATTGCCTTCAAGCAAAAAATATAAATATTAATATATATATATATATATATATGTATATATATATATATATATATATATATATATATATATATATATGATCAGGTTCATTCTATGAAGAGTTCATTTCTAATGTTAAGTCCATTGACTACGACTATAACTATTGCATCACGCGCCTCGTCTACATATGTACATATACGAATCATATACATGTTTGTGTAGATATAAGCTCACACTTGCATATGGTTTTCCTTCATACACACTCACAGATACACACACTCACACAGATACACACACTCACACATACTCACACGCGTCTGTGTGTATCCAAATGTTCTAATTTTGTTGTCTTCCTAATAATGTCCTTTGGCTACCAGACTCCTATTGCTATTTCTTGTCTCACCCCTCCCCTACTTCCCGGCTCTCAATCTTCTCTGAGTTCCTATCCCAGAGGCAGGATTTGGGGTCTGTTGCAGCACAGGTCAAATCTTGTAAGATTTCAACACTGAATACTAGCTCATATTAGGTTCGACAACGTGAAACTCTACGTCGTGAGTTTTATTATGTTATATTATTATGTTTTATTATGCTTTATTGTCATTCTTTTTTACAGTGGAAAATACTGTAATATTGTCCTGGATATCCGTCCATGAATCTCTGTAAGGAATTTCGCTATTTCCTGCTTGAAAAATATTGTGGTATATACTTACATATGTACATATACGAATACATATGCATTAGCAGGACCTGTGGATATATCACAGAATGATACAACGTTTAATATGCTTACTTTAAAGCTATTGCCGAATAGTTCAATATGTAAAAATATAATAATCTTGATTTAAATCTCTCTCTCTCTCTCTCTCTCACACACACATACACACACACACACACACACACACACACACACACAACACCTCTCTCTCTCTCTCTCTCTCTCTCTCTCTCTCTCTCTTCTCTCTCTCTCTCTCTCTTTCTTTTCTTTCTTTTCACCTTTTCCTTGTGTTTGATTAAAACAGATTAACGTTATCGCTTCCGCACGCTCACACTGTACTCTATCTTTACCCTACTCTCTTTCATTCTTTTATTATGTTTTTCTGTGTAGCATGTCCCTTTTCTTCCATTCTTTCTTTATAATAAAATCGGAATGGTTCATTATTTAGCTGAGGTGAAGGTACTCCTGAGAAATAAGAATTTTTGCGGATAAGCAACAATAGGTAATAAGAATTTACGTTTTTGACATTACAGCTGGGACGATTTGAACGGTTTCATTTTTTACTAGAGGGTGTTGCAAGATGATAACGGTCGTACAATTTAGGAACACGAGTATTGATATAGATTTTTATCTAGATACATCCTCATACTTGCACAGGGTTTTCCCTCAGATACTCACAGACATACACACAGACATACACACTCATACACACATGTGTGTGTGTGTGTGTGTGTGTGTGTGTGTGTGTGTGTGTGTGTGTGTAAGTGTTAATTTTGTTGTCTTCCTAATACATTCCTTTGGCTACCAGACTCCAATTGCTATTCCTTAACGTCTTAAGCCTCCTCCACTCTCTACTTTCCCCGCCTCAATCTTCTCCGAATTCCTATCCCAGAGGCAGGATTTGGGGTCTGTTCAGCACAGGTCAAATAAGTTTTGTAAGATTTCCAGTTACCCTAGGAAGGTTTATTCTGGAAATCGGCCGACTGGCTGACCGTGTAAAGAGTTGAAAATCGCTTGGCAAGGAGAATGGAAAGTTGCAATACTTCCAGGCGGTATTTTTCCCCCTTTTTCGCTTCTTCTTTAAAATCATGTACTTTTCTCGGCTTCCTTTCTTTAGACTAGCAAGAATATGTACCCTCCGAGTGTAAGTATTTAAGTTTTAATTGATTGATTTATTGATTTATTGGGAGCTAAAATGGGAGGTACGAGCAAGCTTCAGATACGCTTTTGTTACTATGTTCAATTGTATCTTGTCTTACCAGTGGAACAATTTACAAGTTTTCTGAGTTACGAGAAATCACTGGGTTGATTTTTTTATTTGTGTTGAGAGCAAGAAGTTGATGAATGACCGAGATTTAGAGCCGCTGATTTTAATAAGCTTCACTAAAAACATTTAGTTTCCAAATTTATTGTGCCAAAGAAAAACATTATTTATTAAAAAAAATAGACATTAAAAAATGTTACAGTACATAATTTAGTACATTCTATTTAATTATGTTTTTGTACAAAACAGTTGTTGGGTTGTCTTCCCTTTGCCTGGAAAGTTATCTTCTCTCTGGGTTCCCGTTTGTGACCACCAGGGTTTTTGGTATTTAAGCGCCCTGTTTTGAACTCTCTCTCTCTCTCTCTCTCTCTCTCTCTCTCTCTCTCTCTCTCCTCTCTCTCTCCCGGACCCTCACACACATGGGTTTAGACATTAGTCTACACCTTCTCTATCTGTAGTAGTTTACTTTAAATTATGGACTCTCCAGTCCTAGCTCTATTTTGTATGTTCTTGTAGTGAACTAATGTAATATTTTTTCATTGATATATCATTCCTTTCCTTGTATATGTATTTATGTCTTATATGATTCTCCATGGATCGCGTAGTGTAATGGTTAAAGTCATGAAAATGGACTCGTCACCCTGAGTTCAAATCCTGATTGTGGTAATTGCATTTCACTTAGCGCTATATATTTGGGAATGGTATGAATCCTACTTCTACTTATTTCATACCATTTTTCCCCTCTCTTCTTTTTTTCCTTCCACTACTCATTTATTCAAATTCTTTTTTTTCCTTTCCTTTATATTTCCATTCTTTCCTTTTTTCATTCCTTCTTCCTTCTGATGTCTCTCATTTCATTCTATTTTTTTTTTTAATAATTGTTTTCTTTCCATTACCCTCTCTTCATATTTTCTTTCCACTACTCATTTATTCAAATTCCTTTTCTTTCCTTCATATTTTTTCATTCCCTCCTTTTTCATTCCTTCCTTCTTTCCTTCCTTCCTTCTGATGTCTCATATTTCATTCCACTTTTTCACTCATTGTTTTTTCCCTCACTTCTTTTTTCCTTCCACTACTCATTTTTTCTCTTACTTCAAATTGTTAATTCCTTCTTTTTTCATTCATTCTTTCCCTCTTTCCTTTCTTCCTTCTGATTTCTCTTATCTCATTCTATTTTTTTTACTAATTGTTTTCTTTCCATTCCCCTCTCTTCGTATTTTCTTTCCACTACTCATTTATTCGAATTCCTTTTTTCTTTCCTTCATATTTTTCATTCCTTCCTTTTTTCATTCCTGATGTATCTTATTCATTCTATGTGTTCATTTGTTTTTTTTTTCATTCTCTTTTTTCTTTTTTACTTCTACTACTACTACTCTCACCCCCTCTCTCTCTCTCTCTCTCCTCTCTCTCTCTCTCTCTCTCTCTCTCTCTCTCTCTCTCCTCTCTCTCTCTCTCTTCCTCCTTTTTCTTCTTTCTGATGTCTCGTATTTTATTCATTTTTCACCCCTTTTTTTTTCTTCTTCTACTCATTCATTCCATAATTTTATTCATTATTTTTTCTTCTTATTATTTTTTTTTCTTCTTTTCATTTTGTTTTATATCGAATTAAATCTCCAATCTTTCTTTTCTCCCCCCCGATTCTTTCTTTTTTTGTGACCTTTTTGATGTTTTTTATTCCGTTCTACATTCGATTATATTTCTCTCAATCCTTTTTCTTGTTTATTATTTATTTATTCATTTTGTTATCCCTCTGATTATTTTCTAAATATTTCAGTTTCCGACTGAAAGATTTATTTCCAATTTCGCTCTCATCTAAGCGGCCCTTTCTGTGATCTTAGGCCTTTATACAATTTTTATTTTAGGTTCTGATGATAAAACATTCATTTCTAATTAGGTCATCGGAGTTCTCTTAATTTTATTTGCCGTCACTTTAAAAAAAATAATTCTGTTTAAAATTCGCCGTATTTGTGTGATCTCTTTCTACCCCTCTCCCATCTCCCACTTTCTCATTAATTTATTTTCCTTTTTTATTTTAATTTCACTTATTTGGTCTGATATCTCTCGCTCTCTCTCTCTCTCTCTCTCTCTCTCTCTCTCTCTCTCGCTCTAAACTCTCGCTCTCTCTTTAGTCTCATTGAGAAATTTAAAAATATCCTCCTCCTCCCTCTCTCTCTGCTCTCTCTCTCTTCTCTCTCGCTCTCCTTTTACGTAGTCTCAATTGAGAAATTAAATATCCTCCTCCTCCCCTCTCTCTCGTTCTATCTCTCTCTCGCTCTCTTAGTCTCATTGAGAGAATTAAAATATCCTCCTCGCTCGGCCCTCTCTCTCTCTCTCTCTCTCTCTCGCTCTCTTTAGTCTCATTGAGAAAATTAAAATAATCCTCCTCGCCTCCCCTCTCCTCGTCTCTTCCTCTCTCTCATCGCCTTCATTTAGTCTCATTGAGAAATTAAAATACTTCTCCTGCTAGCCCTCTCTCTCTTCTGCTCTCTCTCGTCGCTCTCTTTAGGTCTCATTGAGATTAAATATCCTCCTCGGGTGACTCGATTAGCGGACAGCCGGTAATCCACTCTCTCTCTCTCTAAATATATGGAGATGGGGAGACACTCTCACATCACTCGCTCGGCTCGCTGGCTCTCTCCTTTCGAGCTCTCTCTCGAGTCTCTCCGTCTCTCCGGCTCTCTTTAGTCTCATGAGAAATTAAAATATCCTCCTGCCTCCCCTCTCTTCTCTCTCTCTCTCTTCTCGCCTCTTTGTCTCATTGGAGAAATTAAAAATAATCCTCCTCCTCCCTCTCTCTCTCTTCTCTCTCATCTCGCTCTCTTATGCTCAATTGAGAAATATTAAAAATATCTCCCCTCCCTTCTCATCACTCTCTCTCTCTTCTCGCTCTCTTTAGTCTCATTGAGAAATTAAGAAATATCCTCCTCCCCTCTCTCTCTCTCTCTCTGCTTAGTCTCATTGAGACATTAAAAATATCTCTCCCACCCTCTCTCCTCTCTCTCTCTCTCGTCTCTCTCGCTTCTTATTCTAGATGCTCATGTGAGAAATATAAAAATATCCTCCTCCTCCCTCTCGTCTCTTCTCTCTCTCTCTCTGCTATCCTCTTTTGAGTCTCATTGAGAAATAAAATATCCTCTCCTACCCTCTCTCCTCTCTCTCTCTCTCATCCTCTCTTTAGTCCACATTGGAAAGTAAATAATCCCTCTCTCCTCCCCTCTCTCATCTCTCTCTCTCTCGCTCTCTCTCGTTTTAGTCTCATTGAGAATAGTTAAAATATCATCCGCTCGCTCGCCACTCTCTCTCCGTCGTCTTTGCTCAGGTCGTATTTTAGTCCTTCCATTTGAAGCCTTGAATACCCCTCCACTCCGCGCCCTCGGCATCCTCTCTCGTCTCTCTCTTCGTCTCTCGTCCTTTAGGTCCTCATTGAGAATTAAAATACTCTCCTCCTCACTCCTCGTCTCTCTCTCTCTCCGTTTCTCAGTCTCTTCGTTTTAGTCTGCGTTATTGAGAAACTAATAGTCCCGAGATCCGATCCGTCTCTCTCTCTCTCTTCCTCTCTCGCTTTATAGTCTATTGAGAAATCTAAAATATCCCCTCTCTCTCTCTCTCTCTCTCTCGCCTACGCTCTCGTGGTCTCTCTCGTCCTCATGTCGACCTTTAGTCTCATTGAGAAGAGCTAAAATAATCTTCACTCGCTGAGATCTCGTCTCCTCTCGCTCTCTCATTACGGCCCGTCTCTCATCATCTCGCTCATCTCTTCTCGTCTCTCCTCATCTAGCACTGCACGTCCCCAGGGTTACTTTTTTTTTCAGAACAACATTACTTCCTTCGAACGCCTCATCTTTCTTTTGTTTCTTTCCTTCTTTTTGCAACTTTATACCTCTCTTATCCTTTTTTTCCTCATACCCCCCCCTCTCGCTCTCTCTGTCTCAAGCATCTGTCTTCTCTCGAGATCTTCTCTCTCGTTCTCTCTCTCTCTCTAGTCTCATTGAGAAATAAAATATCCTCCAGCTCCGTCTCTTCCTCTTTCTCTGTCTCCTTCCTCGTTCTCCTTTGATCATCTTTATTTTGTTTGTTTCTAATTTCATATCTTTTTAATGTTCGCTTAACTGTCTTATATTTTTATGCATATACCCCTCTCTCTCCTCTCTGTCTCTGTATCTGTCTGTCTGTCTGTCTGTCTGTCTCTTTCTGTCACTGTCTCTCCCTCTCTCACTCTCATTCTCCCCCACTCTCCTCTCTCTCTGTCTCTCCTGCCCTATAATTAATCATTCTCTATTTTTCATATATTGTTTTAAATCATTCATACCTAATTTATTTTCAGATTTTATATTTGTAAGCGTCTCTTCTCTCATCTCTCTCTCTATAATGATAGTTATAAGATATATATAGCGTATATTTATATATATATTTCTCTCCCTCTCCTTCTCCCCCTCCGACGAAANAATCTATCTTCTATCTATCTATCTATCTACTATTCTTAGTCTCTTCTATCTAATCTACTCTATTATCTACTATCTTATCCAATCTATTCAATCTGTCATATCTACTGATCTATCTATCTATCCTATCGATCTATCTTTATCTAACTCTATCTGTTATGATAAACAAATAACAATGACAATGAATAAATATTTCAGTAGTTTGAGGCCAATATCATTTATCATCGCTTTAAAAAAATATTAAAGAATATATTCATTTCTTTTAATAAGTCACATATGTTGATGAAATGAAAGTCATTCATTTAGACAACAAAAGACAAAGATATATATATGATATATAATAATATATATATTATATATATATATATATGTGTGTGTGTGGTGTGCTGTGTGTGTGTAGTGTGCGTGTGGTTGATATATATTATACTATACATATAATATATTTGTCTTCTGTGTATATTATTATATTAATATAATATATTAAATAATGTGGCTGTTTGTGTGTACTATATTACATAAAATTATATTTGGTGTTATATATATATATTATATATATATATATAATATATATATATATATTGTCTGTGTGTAGCTGTATTTGTAGAAGACGTTGCGTTGTCGAAGTTACTGTGTGTAGTTAATTGAAAAGTTTATTTTCTTAGTATATATATATAATAAATGGGTGTGTTTAAAGGGAGCTCCGTTAGTGTGCATGTGGTCTAATCCATGTGAGTGTTTTTGCTCGTCTATATATTATATTATATTATATATTATATTTATACTTTACCACCCCTCGGCCGACAGGGGATGCGACACAAGGTCAATTTCTTAAGCGGAAGTTAAAAAGTTTGAATTCACGAGTTTTCCTTTCTACCTAGACCGGTTCCTACCCACGGTTAAAAGAAGCCCCAGTCTGCCTACATATTACCCATAGCTGGAGGGGAGTAGAGATTCATACCTATTCCCAGGGGGATTAGTGAAATGCATACCACGTCCAAGATTTGAACTCGGATCACGAGTCCATTCCAATGACTTAACCATCAACCACCGCAGCTTCCCATTTTGATATATATATATATATTATATATTTATATTATATTATATATATTTATATTATATATATATATATAATTATATAATTTATATACTATATTATTATATATATATAGATATATCATGTATATATCTTATATATATGATCCGTGCTTGGTGCTATGTTGATGTGTATGTGTATGTACATTTCCTGCTCTGTATGTTAGTATGTATGTGCATGTCAGCCTATGTGTGTGGTGCTTGCGTTGTATTGTGTAGGTATCGTCGTGTGTATTGTTTGTTTTTGGGCATAGTGATAATAGTCCGTGTGTGTGTTGTGTGCTGGCGTAGTGTCGTGTGGGAAATTCAAGTGTTGAGGGCTTGTGGTAGTATAGGAAAATATCTATAGAGTATAAATAAATGTATAGTATTTAAGGTTGATTCAGAGTGTATATGTAGTGTGATATGTGATCCGTGTGATTTGTGTATAATTTGTACTTGATGTTTGGATGTGTATGTGGTGTAGTGAGTTGTACGTGTGGTGTGGAGACCTTTGTGTAATATATATGGAAATGTTTTGGAATTCCGCAAAGATTTATAATATATATATATATAAATATATATAGTGTGTGTTGTGTTGTTTATCGGTTGATCAGGGTGTATGTGTATGTGATCCAGTGTGTATGTTTGTGTGTGTTTGTGTGATGGTGTATTCGAAAGATAATGGTAAGAAAATAAACAGAAACATGTAGTGGCAATCAAAAAAAAGGTTGTGAAATATATCTCTATAATATCTCTAATATATCTATTGTGTGTGTGTGTGTGTGTGATGTCAGTGTGTGGTTTTACGGTAGAGAGGGAAGTATGTGTGATGTGTTTGTGATGTCTGGGTGTGATAAATGTGTGTATTGAAAAAAATGGTTGAAGAAATAAAAGGAAAATATCTCATGGGCAATCAACAAAAAAAAAAGTTGTGAAATATTGATGTATCGACATACGAAATAGAGAGAAAAAATCAAAATACAGGCGAACCTATTGCCATTATTGCAAGAAAAATAAAATTTAACTATTATTATCGCTCCTGGAAATTCGCGACTGCGATCATGGCGATCGCTGGTGTCATGACACGCTTTAAAAAAAATGGATGTCTGTTCACATATGGGAAACGGATATACAAAGAAAGGAAACAGTAGAATTAATTTGAAAGAAGAAAAAAAAAACATGTTTACGTAAGACCTAAAATAATTTCATATCCTTGCATTCCAGTATGATTACTATATATTATATATATATAATAATACTACTATACCTATATAATATATAGTATGTATGTATGTACTGTATGTATGCTATGAATACATTGATGAAATGTCTTGATGAAATTTTGAACGCGATATAGAAAGTCAGCCGGCAGTGGTCTAATATCCAGCATCAGCCGGAGATTCGAGAGTCTATACTATTCAATAGAACTACACCAGGTTTTGTTTTGACCCTGGTAGAGGCGTCTCACCTACCATCAATTCTAATATTTTAATCCCATATGATCTTAAGTTGTAGTTCCTATGCGCCATTTCGAACCCGAATCCTGCTAGTCTTTGTGAATCTTCTTATGACGTAGCTAAACCAACTCATAGACAGCGACAACATTGGCAATCTATCTCATTGGTCAATGTGTCGGTATTAGGAACTTGACCGTAACTAGCACTGGGTTTGATAGAGTGCCAGGGTTGTCAACTTAATATGGCAAGTGCACTATTTTGTGGGACCAGTATCAAGGGAGGGTAAACATCATACAACCCAAGCAAACCGGACATCTTTTGCTAGAGTAAAGAATAATGTTGTAAGCCGAGAAAAATGGGATGCGACGTCATCTTGAATAGCCATCACCCACTAAAAAAAAAAAAAAAAACAATAAAAAAAGGTTAGAAAAGAACTGAAATATTATGATCAAGTAACACAGAATGGAGAATGTGGAACGCACCGAAAGGAACATTTGGTTTGTTATTGGAGCCCTGGGCACCTTCACTCTTTAAGTAATGGAACCATTTAGGGGCAGAATCAGGCAATCAAACAACAAAGCCACTCAAAGACTCGCACTTCTTAATAACTCTTTCTTCTTGACAAAACATTCACGCTCAAACTGACATTAAAGTTCGATGTGAGATTTTTATTGTGTTGTTATCATTATATATTATATATACTATATATATATATATATACTATATATGTGCGTTGATGTGGTGTGTGTGTGATGTGTGTGTAAAATGAATACTTAAGCACGCGTAAAACAACTTGGGTTGGTCCATTATATCTTGGTTTGTATAAGTGTTACGTGGATAAGTCGCAATATTCATACACAAGAATATAAAGTGACCTATACATAAGGTTAAGCATGATTCTATTATAATATCAGGGCTGATACATACAATTTATGGTGTGAAACATCGAGTAGCGTTATTTCTGTACACGCTATAATACATTAATTATATTAATATATATTATATATATTATATTTATATATATATATATATAGCATACCAATCTCTATAGATGCGGAACGGACACTCGTCTGAGACAGGGCTATTATCATATTAAAAAATCTTTACGTATCTACTCAGTAAAATTTACTCACTCTGTAGGTTCTGCATGGAGAATCCCCAACGGTAGTAGCCTGGGTTTCATCCGCGGCGAGATAAATCTGTAAATGTCATAACCACACTGAGAAGACGTGATACCGTCGTAACACAGCGTTGTAGATGACAACTTAATATATTATACTATTATATTCGGTGGACCTGAGTTTAAAATCTATCTGATGATGGCGCTGTAATTCATATCGCCCCCTAAACCCTTGGAAAAAATGCAATGCTATCCATCCAGCTAATGGGAAATAGCTTATATTAGTTGATCATATTACAATCTCCGCACTGGCCATGTGCAGGATTGTTGACACAAGGTTAAGTTTAAGCGCGGTTTAACAGGATTCAATTTCACGAAGCTTTCCTTTTACTAGCACACATCGTTATACCTAAAAATATTTCCTTACTACTTTTTAATTCAATTTCTAGCATAAGAATATACAACTAAGTGTTGACATACCGAGTTCCAGGTAAACCGAATTCATGTGCTTTAGAGTCGAAGAACATCTCCACACTCAATGGTAACTCCGGAAAACGACTCAATCACGAATAGGAAAGCATGGGTGCTGTTAAACAAATTATCAAATAGGAAATCAGACTCGCTGGAAACAAAATTTAAAGCGACATTCTCCCAAAAAAACCGTACATATAATTATTTATTGCTGTAACGGACGCACTACTGGACTCTAGCAAAGCGCCTAGAAATAAGCTTACGGGATTGCACGAAAATGCTGCGATCAAGTTAAACTGGACTGGAACAACACACCACCATACACAACTGTATGGCACCTGCCCACATAATCACACATACCATCCGTGTGAGGCGAACAGACCACACGAGGCACTGCCTAGAAAAGACAAGGCATGAACTCAATAAGTGACGTTCTCCTGGGAAGCCATCAATGGCAGGCCCAGAGTGGGTCGCCCTGCAAAACGTACATAGATAAACTTCTATGCGGATGCTGGATGCGTGCGCAGAGGATCGCGCCGAGACATGAGTGATAGGGAGGGATGGCGAGAGATATGTCATGGATCCGTGCTGACAGCACGACAGAATGATGATGATGATGCGATCGATGCTGACATACTGTAATTTACAACGATTGGTCTTTATAGACACGCTTGGAGAAAGGAAGATGGTTCTGAGGAGTTGGATGGCTGGGGCAATTAAATAACAACGAACGTTATATGTCACTTAACAAAGAATGAAACAAGTCTGTATGATCACTTTAAACCCATCATATGGAGGATCTCCCGTAGTGTAGTTGCTTACGCGATCATGTAGCATTCAAACACCAGGTCACACTATTGTGTTTACCTTCGGATTAATACGTTGAAAAAGGATGACTCATCATTTCCCTCTTTAATGTTTTGATTGCATATGACACTTACCTTTTTCTAAAAGTAATCTCGGCATTTGATGGTCTTGGTTAGTGACGTATGGTTCGTTGGATTTTACGCATGTCAAAATCCTATGATTGGGTATTTTATCTGTGAAGTCGTTTTATTCTTTTATTCATATCTTGATGGTATCCAGTAAAAAAAAACATAATTAATCCATAGACTGAACGCTAACAGCACTATCACTCCAGATCAGAGTGGTCGAGAGTAATGATGAGAAATGAGGTAGACTCTGCACGCTCGGAAATTGAATATTACCATTGAGGGTTGGTTGGATTTTACGGCATTTCAAACCTTGTTGGTAAATTTGTATACTGAAGCACTTTTTTTATCATTCTTCATTGCTACAACATTTTTTACTCAAATTTTTTAAACACATTATACTCACTTTTCTATTCAATCATAATGGCCTAACAGTTGACTTGACACCCGGTCCGAGTTGAACCTGGGAGTAATGAGCGATTAAAGGGGTACTCCACACTTCCCAGAGACGCCAGAATGAAACTTCACTATTAGATACAGTTTATCGTATACCAGGACACCTGGAATTATATATACCCACGACAGTTGAATTATGCTATATAAAATTTAAAATCAATTTAACCAAGGCTCCAGAGATAAATGTATCATAGCCACTGGACGAGAGTAGTCAAAGTTTTCTTTAGGAGAAGCATAGTCGATCGAATACCATTTTCGGCCTAATATTCTAGATCATTGCACAAACAAGGTTTGCATTCTGCGAATCTTTCAACCATATATTCTGAAAATTGGAACGGGCGTCGATGAAAAATTACTTCACGTTTTATTTCATTGCTCAAAGAAGTCAAGCCACCATCGAAATAAGAGCAGAAAATAATCTCTGTGATTTTGATTCATTACTCTGAAAATATTTTCTCTCAATATTGAAATAATTCATCCAAAATGAAGAACTCTGGTTTTTAACAAGAGTCATAATTATGCATATAAAAAACCTTTACTTCACACAGTTAGATATATTTCACACATCACATTGTCTAATAAGTGGCTAGTAAATGCTTTGAAACCAAATGGAACAATTGCCTGTTAATTGTATTTACGCTATAACAAATAGAATACCAGCTCTTACACTTGTAATCGACACGTTTATTTTCATTTCTCCAAAATACAAAATAACTGACACACACACAACACACACAACACATTATATGATATATATATATATATATATATATAATATATATATATAGATAATATAATATATATATTATGTGTGTGGTGGTGTGTGTGTGTGGTCGGAATGGTGAAAAAAAACCCTCAGATATCCAATTTGTTAATAAATAAATATTTACAACAGGTGCCTAAAAAATAATGCAAAAAAGGAAAAGGCCAAATCATCTGTACAGTTTGAAAAATCAACCCGTACCAAAAATCCAACAAAAGTTTAAAAAGCATTAAAGAGTAAGTTAAGCTCGTCTATTAAAAAAAGTACACATACACAATTTCTTTTTTTGATCTGAAATAATATGCTATAGTGTAAAACTAATTAGTAGCTAATTTCGTTTTCAATTACGTTTAAAAAGCCAACATTTGCAGATGTTGAACAAAATATGTCTTATCATAATATGCCATTGATACTTTATTTATAATAGGAAACTATTGTTACATAGGTCTGGATAGTCAATGAATGACTATACTACTAGTCAGATTTTTTAATCAGGGTACGTTAGATCAGATCACGTGGATTCATTGGAAATTCATAGGGACTCGCTTATGAGTTGTGGTCCGTGCTTACTGCAATCAGTTTCCAAGCATGTCATGTTCGCCTCACTCGGATGGTTTGTTGATAGGAGGCAGGTGAGCATCAGCTACATTCCTTTGGGCTGTTGTTTCCACGATTTGATATAAGATCACATGCGACATTTTTGCATTGCAGATGTTGAACAAAATATATCTTGTCATATATGCCATTTATTTATTTATAATGAAAATAAGCGACATTGTTACTTAGTTCATGGATAGTCAATCGAATGATATATATATATTTACCAACCTCCGCACGAGCAGGATGTGACACAAAGTCAATTTCTTAAGCGGAGTTCAACAGGTTTGAATTCAGAGTTTCCTTCTCCTAGACCGGTTGCCTAACCAAGGTTAAAGAACAATCTCTGCCCTACTATTTACCCCAAACTGGAGGAGAGTAGGATTCATACCTTTCCCAAGGTATTAGCGCTAAGGGAAATGTAATTACCTCATCCAGGATTTGAACTCGGGGCGACGAGTCCATTTCCCCATGACTTTAACCATTACACCACGCAATTCCCAATGAATGATATGCGTACAGTAGTCAGATATTTTTAATCAGGTACGTTAGATTCAGAATAACGTGGATTCATTGGAAATTTTCATAGGGGACGTCGCTTATGAGTTCGTCCTTGCTTCTGCATCAGTTTCCAGCATGTCCTGTTCGCCTCACTCGGATGGTTTGTGTGATAGGAGGCAGGTGGCCATACATCGACTTCCTTGTGGTTTTTGTTTCCCGATTTGTGTTTAGATCACATGCGGCATTCTTGAGCAGCCCCCCCCCCCCCCGATCGAGCTTATTCTCTTCGCTTAAACTCTCTATGACTGATAATCTGTTTAAAGCAGACCATGCATTCCCTATGCGTGCATTATCATAGTTTTCTGTGGATGAGATGTTACTACTTATGTACATGAATCATTCTACTGGCTTGAGAGACTTACTATCGAGTGTGGAGATACCTTCTTTCTTTTTAAAACACAAACAAACGCGCGTGCGCACACACACGCATATGATTATTTACTAAGCTTAGCTTAGATGTGGCACAAGCCAGAAGTATGGGTCGCACAATGAGAATCGAACTCACTAACAATGGTCTGCAAATCTAGCTTTCTACCCATTACACACGTGAAGTGCACCCTAGTGATTTAAAGATTCACTGTATTTATACATACTGGATCATACAATATTAATACAGCGTGTCTTTGAAATCACATATAGAATCATCCCTTACTACCAAGTTTAGAATACCTATCTATAATATTATAATATATATATATATATATATATATACATATATATATAATATTATATAATATATATATATATGCATTAAGTGAATGCTGAGATATGAGATATATGCTATTTCCTTTGTTCTTACCAAAATGAAATTAGGCTTTCTGCTTACTTGATTTCGACTTTCTACGTCGATGTAATATAATACCCTTTATTAATTTATAGTATCGAATAAGAATAACAAAACGTAATAAAATAATGTATTATAATACATCTACAGAAACGGCCTTTGAGCGTATAGGTCATTCAGTACATATTTTTAAGGGTTCGAAAGTTTACTCTCTCTCTCTCTCTCTCTCTCTCTCTCTCTGTCTCTCTTATCTCTCTGTCCTCTCGCTATCTATCTCCTTCTCTCTCTCTCTTCTCTCTTTATATATATATATATATATATATATATATATATATATATATATATATTCTTTCAAACAGCTGCCTAACTATACATATATAACATTTATATATAAACATACACACACACTCGAACACACACACACACACACACACAACATACATATAATATATATGTACTTATATTATATATATATATAATATATATATATATATATATATATATATATATGAGAGTGAGCATATCCAATCGCACAACGTGGTAAGTATATCACATTAGGTATAAGTATATCAAATTATATCTAAGATCTAGTTAGAACTCATGTAATCTTGACTGAGAAAAACTTTATAGTGCACTACTACTACTACTACTACTACTATAACATCGAAACCTCCGTTGATCACGTCAAGTCCTAGCACTTATATGATTGTCCCATTCCTATTGCCCTTATGCAAACCCCACCTTTTTTATCATATATGTGCTAGAAGGCAGTGATAAGGGTCTTAGTGTCCTGGCATAACATTAAACTGCATTTAGGGTAGTTCATGAGCTCTGAGCGTTGGAGTACTCTTTCATCGCCATTACTCCCAACTCCACTCTGACCCGGAGTGTCGTGCCTTTTAAGGTCCCATATATGGGCTAAATAGTGAACATGAGTTTAAAAGTTTATTTTTAATGAATACCAAACAAGAATGAATAAAACGTCATACAAAATAACCCAAAGGTCGACATGCCGTAAAAATCCAACCAACCAGCCAACCATTAGTCCAGCGAAGAGGTTGTATTTTTCATGTAAATCCTCTTCTGTCAGAAAACACAGCGCTACTAAAAAAAGAAGGGTTTTTGGATGGCTCTTACAAAATTATTGTCTTTTTGTTTTTTCGTAAATATTTTCCCATTCTACAGTGAAATCCTATTAACTTTGGCGCCAAAAATATCCAACAAAATAATTATAAAAGAATAGAAGACAATCCTCCCTTTAATTATAATAAGAAGAACTTAATCATCAACATTAACGTTTTAATAAAAATAAATACATATTATCCAGTAAAATATAAATAAAACCAATGGAAGAATAATCATTTACTAAATAATATTATTAATAATAAATAATATTTTTGATTTTCTCTACATGTAATAGCGTAGACAGAGAGCCAACATGAATGTTAGATTCCAATGCAATTACCTTCTGATGATCGTATATGTGTGAAATAGTGAAGACGCGTGGTGTAATGGCTACCGTCGTGGGAAATGGTCGCGAGTAGAGTTCAAATCTTGGACAAGGCTGTTTGCATTTCACATAGCGCTAATACCCTTGGGAAATGTATGAATCCTACTATGTTCACTTTAGCTATGATCAATTAGTAGGACAGATTGTTTGGGAAAAGAAAAACTCTGAATTCAAACCTGTTAAATTTCGCTTAAGAAATTGACCTTGTATCACAACATGCTCTTACGGAGTAGTTGGTAAATATATATTCATGTGTGTAAAATAATTAGAGGTTTGGCGTCAATTGTGAGTTGACGTGTCGCGCGTGCGGGGAGAGAGGGTGTGGAAATTGAAAGATTTTATGAATGAAAAAAAAAAAATAAAGAAACGTGGAAGGGATACGTGTGAATAACTGAACTTGGTTTCTGATTGGATAGAACTAGTCAAGAACGAGAGTGAGAGTAAGAAAGGTGGTGAGAGTTTGGAGTCTGGCTGAGGTTTTCGAATGAGACGGACTGATAGAGTTTAATGATTGTTTGAAAGGAACAGACTCAAAATGTGGTCTGTCCTCCGAGACCATTTCTCGATAGGTAACTTGGGACTGGAAAATAAAGAGCACTGTAAACACATCAGCCCATATACCCAGATGCCAAGTAGTAGCAGAGATAAGAAAATCATTAAAAAAATAAGTATGCCTATATAACTTACGATTAAACCATATTGCCCTTATGGCAAGCCACAACCCTTTTTATCATACTGTTGTAAGAGGAGATATTTCCCTTAAAATATAGTTGAACTCGTCCAACTGAACACATATAAAGATACGAAGACGTCATACTGTTGTAAGAGGAGATATCCGCCACAAGATAGTTGGATTCGTCTAACGGAAAACATATAAAGATACGAAGAGGTTATCTTAGTCGAGTTTACGTAGTAGTATTCGTAGTCGAGTCAATACTATTCGAGTATCTAGTTATACTGTTGGAGAACTGCGCGTTGACTCTATTATTTATATTCCTGTACAAAAGTTATAAAGCTATCTAGATTTTCAATGATGTATCTGATAAATTCAGTCACAACACATATATGTGCCAGAAGGCGGTAGCTGAGGGTCTTAGTGTCCTGGATATGATGTTCAGCTGCATCAAATGGTGAAGTTTTAATTTTGGAAATCTGGGGAGTGTAGAGTATTCATTAATTGCTATTACTTTCAGGTCCACTCTATAAGGTGAATAGAAAAAATGTATTCGGTATCCATCAAATATGAATAGAAGAAAACGTATTCGGCATAAAATAATCCAACTAGGGTTGTTATGCCGAAAAATCCAACAAGCCAAACCAAACTGAACCAAACAAGAAATGAGGCTTGATAATTTGTATCAATTAGATTTTTCAGAATGGTGTCCTCATTTTTATTGTTATATACTCAGCGTTTCGGCCGATGTACCCTTCTTGTGTTTTAATCGAAATTAGGAACCGTCATGTCGAAATTTGGAGCCTTCATTTCGTATTCTGGAGCCTTCATGTCGTATTCGGAAGTCAGCACCGAACTTAGAACCAAACCCTTTATTTAGTCCATTGGGGTAGACTGTTCTCATTCCGTTAGAAATGACCGGGTACTAGTGTTAAGCTATGTTAGATATTCTGTTATTATCGCCTGTTGCCAGGATTGAACCTGCAGCCTATAGTTTATTGTCTCCCGGAACTGTATTAACTCAACCCTTATAACCGTTACGCCATGTGAATATTGTCGACAATCAGGTTCCTAATAGTAAACACCCGCAGAAGGCCGGGGGACACATCGGCCGAAACGCTGAGTATATAACAATAAAGATAAAAACAACAGCCCGAAAAATCAAAATATGAGAAAAAATTAAGTAAAGTTGAAGAAATCAATCCACTGAAATGCTGAGTATATAACAATAAAGATATTATCCATGTTGAATTAAACAAAAGACACATATCCTGTTTAACAATTTTATTTGTGATTTTTTAAAAGTATTCTGGCCAACTTTTTAATATTTGGGTGGAATTCGAGGATTAGTCCACCAAAGTTCATGTCCCGAGTACTTTCGGCACTTCGAAGTGCCATCATCAGGGGTGATATGTTCCAGTTTTTCAAATTATATTTATGAATGTGGAGGCTGAAAGGAGAAGAATTGGTGAGAAGTGTTATAGGCATTTAAATGTGTGTACTGCTTGTAAATTAATTTTGGTTTAAGGGTTTGTATTGTTTATGTATAGAGCTTCTAGTATTAGAGTTTTTGTTATTTTTCTTGTGCAGAATGTGTGTATTTTCCGTTAGGATATTCGGTAATGAGAGTGGGCATGAATGTAATTTTAGGTGTTGAGAAATGGAGCTATTATCTGTCAAATGGAGAGTTAGATGACGTGACAATGTCGTTGAGGTAAAACTGATGTATGTATTTTCCTTTTCTGGGAGACTACAATCTCCTAAGGGACATTTAAATCTGTATACTACATTGGTCTCATTAAGCTGACTAGTCTGGGGAAAGGAATTGTTGCGGACAACGAGGTTAGTTGTTTTGAATTTTGTGTAATAAATAATCAATTTTACATTATTTTTAGGCATGGTTGCAGTAACGTTGTTCCGAATTAATTTTTTAGTGCTATTTCATCACGTTTGTAATTCCTGTGCATCTGGTTGCGATAATAAATGTTATTTGAAGAAGTATTTGCTGTAGTATGTTTTTCCTTGTGGCTAGCGTCTATTTTTTGGATGGTCTGTTTGATTTGTTCGTCAATGACGTGATTAAGATATCCGTCATTAACCAGCGTCTGATGAGGACAATAGTCCGTAAAATCTAAATAAAAAATACAAAAAAATTAACAATGAAAGAGAAGCTAAAACATTTTTTTTAAATTGATAAAGAAAAACGTAGATAAAAGATGACCTTAACCCCTTTCATATACACACAGTCAGAAAAAAAAGACGCCACCTTTTCAAAATAGAAAAAAGCTTTCAACCATTACTGATAGTTAAAATGGCGTCGTCAGGACTTCCGTTGTTTATAATGCGAATTCTAGAAGCGAAAATTGCATCTACATCAACGCTGATAGCAATGATTTGCAACGGGGACGCGATGGTTAAGAAGCGTTAATCACAATGGCGTGGGAGGTTTTTGCTCTTTTTTTTATTTTCTATGTTAGCATTTTTATAACTGGTTCCATTCAACGATGACTTTTGGTATTTTTATTTCCTATAACACAAAAGATATAAAAACACCAGGATTAGTTTTTTTTAAAAAGATCGTTGAATATACTCGTTTTTTTAACTGCCAGGACAGACATAAAAATGCACGACTCAAATCTCCCTATCAGTAAACCAGTGAGATAATGATTTTTCGCTGTCTCTATTTCTAAGTGGAGAGGGAGAGAGAGAGAGAGAGAAGAGAGAGAGAGAGGGGGGGATGGCGTGTGTTGTGGTGTGTGTATTGAGAGAGAGAGAGAGAGAGAGAGAGAGAGAGAGAGAGGAGAGAGATTTATTTGCAGTAAAGGCCAAGTTTTCAATATTGAATTTTGAAGCAAGCGTTGCTTTCAGAGAGAGAGAGAGAGAGAGAGAGAGAGAGAGAGAGACAGACAGACAGACAGACAGACAGACAGACAGAGACAGGGACTTACTTGCAGTAAAGGCCAAGTTTTCAATATTGAATCTTAAAGCAAGCGTTGCTTCCACAACAAACAGACAGACCGACAGACCGACAGAGAAGAGAGAGAGAGAGAGAGAGAGAGAGAGAGAGAGAGAGAGAGAGAGAGAGAGAGAGAGAGAGAGAGTATGTGTGTGTGTGTGTGTGGATGACAGACAGACAGACAGACAGTCAGACAGATATTTACTTGCAGTAAAGGCAAGTTATAAATATTGAATCTTAAAGCAAGCGTTGCTTTCCAAGACGACAGAGATAGAGACAGAGAGACAAAGGGAGGTGTGTGTGTGTGTGTGTGTGTGTGTGTGTGTGTGTGAGAGAGAGAGAGAGAGAGAGAGAGAGAGAGAGAGAGACAGGCAGATAGACAGACAAACACAGCGGCTGAGACACAGACAAATATTTACTTGTAGTAAAGGCCAAGTTATAAATATTGAATCTTAAAGCAAGCGTTGCTTCCAAGCTCGGAGATTGGCCTTCAAATGATTGGAAGCGCGTGGTATAATGTTTATCGTTGTAAGAAATAGACCCGGCGAAACGAGTTCAAATCTAGTGAAAACCGGTGCTTTCAATGTGACTCGGCTGTAAGCCTCCAATCCAAGTTTCATTCATACTACCAGTTTCATCACCATCCTTGAAATCGTTGTCGTCGTCGTCGTTGTGTTCGTTGCTACGATTAATACTAATAGCGATGATTAATCAGTTATTATTAATAACGTTAATGTTATTATTGCTACTATTTTATATGAGTATGTGTTGGAATATTTTTTTTTATATATAAGCCGTGCTGCAATCTAGAACTTAAATTTATAGACTAAGCGAGGTCACGTAGTCAATACCTCAGTCAATCAATAGCCCGAATATCTGGCTGGTTAACTATCTAATCGCTGATATTGACAGAAGTCCATTTGCACTCATTGACGAACGGACCTGCAACACTGAGGGGCACCAAGGAACAACCAAAGGATTCTTCATTAAGGATCGCGCTCTGCTTAACACAAAGGGTCTCCGCTGGACATTGCTCTTGCCTGAACCCTAAGGATTGCCACAAAAATCGTAACAGTACGCTACAAGATGAACCGAGATAGAAAGTGTCTTCTTGGGGGCACGCCTGATGGTTAAAGAATGAACCGTAGTAGCTAAGCAGTTTCTAACATGCAACAGTACACTTTGACTCATGAATAGGTAAGACGGCTGGCCGGAGAGGCACTCTCCGATCAATAGGCTGGTCACGCCAAGCCCTAGCACCTATATGATTGTCCTGGCCCTAATGTCCTTATGGTAAGCCCCAAACCTTCTATATCATATATGTGCTATAAGGCGGTGGTTGCGGGGCTTAGTGTTCTGGGTATGATGTAATTCCATATAATGGTAAAATTCTGGAGGTCTGAAGATTGTGGAGTACCCCTTTCTCGCCATTACTCCCTCATGATACAGAGTGGCAGTCCTTGTTCGGCCCCATCTATGGGTTAAATAGTACAAAATTGTTTAAATAAAGTTTTAAAAAAAGAATTTTTAATATCTATGATGAATGAGTAAAACAAAATGTTTTCGGCATAAAATAACCCAAAAGTGGTTGACATCTCATAAATCCAACCAACCACCAACCAACCAACCAAAGAATAGATCGTGATATACAGCGCTTGTAGGTTTATTTGCGCATGCGCTTGATGACGTCAATTCCGTTCCAAACAACCGAACATGCAGTGGAAAAAAAGATTATGTAAGGACATCAAACAACAACAATAACAAAAACAGCAGCAACAGCAGCGATAATAATAATAATAATGATAATAATAATAATAATAATAATAATAATAATAATAATAATAATAGCGAATATTATCCCCCAGCACATAAACGTCTGGGCAAATGAAACTGCAGAATGTTTCAACACGAACTTGATCTATTTGTAATTTCATAAAGGAAAACGAATCTTCTTTTTATTTTATTTCATGAAATCGGCAATTTAAATGTTTTGGAATCAAAGGTTGAATGTTGCTTTCTAGAATTTTCGATTTATCGAAAAGCTAAAGTCTGACACTCTGACCTTACTTAAAAGGTCAATAGGACTTGCGCAAACTTATCGAATTAGTGCCCCACCCAATATTAACCCCATCCCTTTATTGCTTGTTAATTCATTTGTGCATTTATTCGTTCATCTTATTCCTTTTTTTCTTTCTTCCCGAGTCTCGGTGTCCTTGGTTTTCTTTTTCTTTTTCTTTCTTTCTTTCTTTATTCTTCATCATTTAGGCTATGTATTTATTTGTAATTCTTTTGTCATCTATTTTCTGTTCATCTTTTTACATCATAGATTAAAATTTAACGTGGAAAATGGATGAGTGCAAAAATGAGCCATTGTGAAAATAGATATGCTAGAATAACCCAACTTTTCATTTATCGATATATATATATATATATATATATATATATATATATATTATATATATATATATATATAAAAGAAATCGCATTGTTTTGGAATGTACATGTCGTCCTATAACTTATAAAAGATCTTATTGCGCATTTAAATCGCGTATTTACTTTAACAGTTATAGGAAGAAAAAGTACAAAATTTAGTTTTTGGTTATTCCTGACATTATGTTAATCTTACGTTCCCCTTTCTTTAAAGTTGTTTTAATTATATATATATATATATATATATATATATATATATATATATATATATATATATATATGCAAATGTAAACAAATCTAGCTATTTTCAGCCGACAGTATTTGAGAGAATATGTGCTTAAATGAAGTCAGACCTAATTTTCTGAAAGTTAATTCATTAATGATAAATCCCGCCTAATTATCATTAATGAATTAACTTTCAAAAAATTAGGTCTGACTTCATTTAAGCACATATTCTCCCATATATATATATATATATATATATATATATATATGCTACTGACAGTTTCGCTTAGTAGCTCATCAGGGCAAAGGTCAGATCTTTGCCCTGATGAGCTATCAGTAGGCATATCTAACTCATTAGGTTTAACTTTATTATTTGCTCTACTTAGGTATTGAGCACTCTTTACTTTTTTGCTTTAGATAATCCTTGCGGTTTATATATATATTTTTCATATATATATATTTTTTTCTTTTGTCCAAGTATTATAGTATCAACCGATTATTTTTGGTTGGTACGACTATCTTGGTCTTTTCTTGTTTTCAACATTTTTTCCCCAGATGATGTTTGGTTGTATATTTTTACAATTAAACTATTTGCTGTTTTTTTTCTTACCGCAAGGGTTTACCAACAAGTTTGGTATATATATATATATGTTATTCTTTTTTCTTTCTACTTTTCCACATTTCTTTCTTTCTTTCTTTCCTTCGTTCTTTCTTTCCTTCTTCTTTAACCTCATGTTTATTTATTTCTTTTTTGTTTTCTTTGCTCTTTCTTCGTAACCTTTTCTTTCTTTCTTTCTTTCTTTCTTTCTTTCTTTCTTTCTTTCTAACCTCTTCTTTCTTTATTTTGTTTTCTTTTTCTATTTTTCTTTCTTTTTTATCTACTTGTTAGTATCTTTTTTCTTTTTTCTTTTGTTCTTTTTTCTTTCTTTTTTAACCACTTGTTTTTTTATTGTTTTTTCCTTTCTTTCATTCATTCTTTCTTTCTTTTTACCCTCTTGCTTTTCAATTTTTTTCTTTGTTCTTTCTTTTTCAACCTCTTGTTGGTTTATATATTTTATTGATTGATTGATTCTTTCTTTCCTTCTTTTTCTATTCCCTTGTTTTTCAGTTTTTCATTCTTTTTTTTTCTTATTTTTAACCACTTGTTTTTTTATTTGTTTTTCTTTCATTCACCCATTCTTTGTTTTTGTTTTCTGTTTTATTCTCTAGCTTTTTGAATTTTGTACTTTCTTTCTTTCTTTCTTCTTTCTTTTTTTTTCACCTGTTCTCTATTTATTGTTTTTATTTCTTTCATTCATTATTTCTTTCTTCATTCTTTTCTTTCTTTCTCTTTTTCATTTTCACCCTCTTATTTTCTAATATTTCTCTTACTTTTTTCTTTCTTTTTAACTTCTTATTTGTTTCTTTGTTTCTTTTCATTTTTCGTCCTTTCTTTTTATAAACCATTTATTTCTTTTCTTTACATTTCATTTCGCTTTTTGTTTATTGGGTTCCTTCTTTCTATTTTGTTGTTATTGTTTCTTTTCTGTTTTCCCTTTTTATTTTGTGTCTTTATTTTTCTTTCTGCTATGGTAATTTACCACGCACACATGAACTCTTCTAGCTATAAATAGCTGCATGTACTGCTCTTAGGCGAGAGCCAATATTCCAGCAGTCTGTTCGGAAAGTTGATCGACGGCCTCTTGAGTAACCTTCTCAGTATATGTTTCTGCTACTGTTATTTGTTAATATATTTGTTTAACTCATTTGCTCTCTAGAAAAGGCTTAAATAAGCAATCCTATGCCTAACACATATTACATCTGTTGTTTGCCTGACACATCTTACATCTGTTTGCCTAACATATCTTACATCTGTTTACCTAACACATTTACATCTATTTAACACATCTTACATCTGTTGTTTGCCTGACACATCTTACATCTGTGTTTGCCTAAAACATATTACATCTATTGCCTAACACATCTTACATCTGTTTGCCTAATACATCTTACATCTTTTTGCCTACAATCTTACATCAGTTTGCCTAACACATCTTACATCTATTTGCCAAAAACATCTATATCTGTTTGCCTAACACATCTTACATCTGTTGCCTAAAAATCTTAATCCTTTGCCTAAACCATTACATCTATTGCCTAAACATCTTACATCTATTTGTTTGCCTAACAATCAATTGCCAAAACATATATCTGTTTGCCTAACACATCTTACATCTGTTGTTTGCCAACACATCTTACATCTGTTGTTTGCCTAAACACATTACATCTTTTTGCCTAACATCATACATCTTGTTTGCCTAACACATCTTACATCTGTTGCCTAAACTTCTACATCTTTTTGCCTAACACATCTTACATCTGTTGCTTGCCTTACACATCTTATATCTGTTTGCCTAACACACCTCCCATCTGTTGTTTGCCTAACACATCTTACATCTGTCGTTAGCCTAACACATATTACATCCATTTGCCTAACACATCTTACATCTGTTTGCCTAATACATCTTACATCCTTTTGCCTAACACATCTTACATCTGCTGTTTACCTAACACATATTACATCTATTTTGCCTAACATATTACATTTGTTTGCCTAACACATCTTACATCTGTTGCTTGCCTAACACATCTTACATCGTTGCTTGCCTAACACATCTTACATCTGTTGCTTGCCTAACACATCTTACATCTGTTTGCCTAACACATCTAACATCTGTTATTTGCCTAACACATTTTACGTTTGTTGTTTGCCTAACACACCTTACATTAGTAGTTTGCCTTACACATCTTACATCTATTTGCCTAACACATCTTACATCTGTTTGTCTAACACATCTTACATCTGTTATTTGCCTAACACATTTTACGTCTGTTGTTTGCATAACACATCTTACATCTGTTTGCCTAACACATTTTACATCTGTTTGCCTAACACATCTTACATCTATTTGCCTAACACATCTTACAGCTGTTGTTTGCCTAACACATCTTACATCTGTTTGCCTAACACATATTACACCTATTTGCCTAACACATCTTACATCTGTTTGCCTAATACATCTTACATCTTTTTGCCTAATACATCTTACATCAGTTTGCCTAACACACCTCACATCTGTTGTTTGCCTGACACACCTTCCATCTGTTTGCCGAACACACCTTCCATCTGTTGTTTGCCTGACACACCTTCCATCTGTTGTTTGTCTAACAACATCTTACATCTGTTGTTTGCCTTACACATCTTACATCTGTTTGCCTAACACATCTTAGATCAGTCCGAATATTAATCAGGACTGTTGAAGTCCTTAATCGTAATACTATTTAAGCCAGCCCATCAGGTAGAATGCTGAAAGGCGCTAGCTACTCTACAACACAGGATTGATAGGTATTCTCGCTTTGTGCTGACAAATCAGAAAGCGACAGGTGGCTTTTCACACGTCTTCCGAAAACTTTGAGTAACTTTCTACAATTACATATAATATAACTAAAATTTGGGGGTTTCCTGCATCTCATTATTTTACGAGTAATCAAGAAAAGACGAAAAGAAAAATTATACAGAAGGAAACACAATAAATCAAAGATTGATTCATTTCTTTTTTACTTAACACATTTTACATCTGTTTGCCTAACACATTTTACATCTGTTTTCCTAACACATCTTACATCTGTTGTTTGCCTAACACATATTGCATCTGTTTGCCTAACACATCTTACATCAGTAGTTTGCCTAACATATCTTACATCTGTTGCTTGCCTAAGACATCTTACATCTGTTTGCCTAACACATCTTACATCTGTTTGCCTAACACATATTACATCCATTTGCCTAACACATCTTACATCTGTTTGCCTAATACATCTTACATCTGTTGTTTATCTAAAACATATTGCATCTATTTGCCTAACACATATTACATCTGTTTGCCTAACACATCTTACATCTGTTGCTTGCCTAACACATCTTACATCTGTTTGCATAACACATCTTACATCTGTTTGCCTAACACATCTAACATCTGTTATTTGCCTAACACATCTTACAGCTGTTGTTTGCCTAACACATCTTACATCTATTTGCCTAACACATCGTACATCTGTTTGCTTAACACATTTTACATCTGTTTGCCTAACACATCTTACATTTGTTGTTTGCCTAACACATCTTACATCTGTTTGCCTAACACATCTTACATCTGTTGTTTGCCTAATACAGATTACATCTGTTTGCCTAACACATCTTCATCTGTAGTTTGCCCAACACATCTTATATTTGTTTGCCTAACACATCTTACATCTGTTGTTTGCCTAACACATCTTACATCTATTTGCCTAACACATCTTACATCTGTTATTTACCTAACACATCTTACATCTGTTGTTTGCCTAACACATCTCACATCTTGTCAAATTTTTGTTCCCATTCTAGAAAAATTTTCCGGTTGGTAATACAGTAATTTTGAAATTACGTATTCCTACTTCTTTTTTTTTTTACGATCATACAAACACTGCACGCGATGCACATATGACATATACAGTTTCTCTTATCCACTCGCTCTCAACACCCCTCCCTGTTTCTCTGTCTCTCTATCTATATCTCCCTCCGTCTCTGTCTCTGTGTCTGTCTGTCTCACTCTGTCTCTGTCTCTGTCTGTTTCTCTCTCTTTATTTAAAACATAAGTACCCTTGATAAAAAAACGTCATATTTATGTGCGTCCATTATGAGTAGTAATTTATATAAATAAAAAAATACAAGCCCTGCTAATGACAGTAATTTAGTGACAATTTTTCTTTGTTTTCCCTTCCAAATGCACATTAATCAAATGCTGTGAACTGCTAAGTAAGCCGTCACCACCCTTGACTTTCAAGAAATAATGCTAATGGAACAAATATGATGATCCATTAGAACAAGGATGCTTATTAATAATTAGGCCGTCAGAAAGCAGACCCCCTCCCCCAAAAAAAACAAGATATAATAATAATAATAATAATAATAATAATAATAATAATAATGTCACTATTTCGTTTCTCTAGAAACGAAAAGGGTAAGAAATATAATGAAAATACACAACGTATTATTTCTGGGGTTTTTTTTGGCAGAAAAATCATAATGCATTCGTCTTCCCGCGCTTAGTTGACAATATGGCGCCAAAAACTGACAGGCTTTTGATACGCTTATGCAAGTTTCTTTTGGGTTTGGTTTTTCTTTCTTTCTTTCTTTCTTTCTTTCTTTCATTCTTCTTCTTCTTCTTCTTCTTCTTCTTCTTCTTCTTCTTCTTCTTCTTCTTCTTCTGTTCTGAGAGAAGAAAATCAGTTAAAGATTATTTCGCTGTATTTACAGCACAGCTGCTGTTTGAAGGGACACATCGAACAATAAGGCTGTTTGTCGTCAGAATAAAAAAAAAATCAAATGAACCTTGACATATATCCTAAAATACTACAGTGTTTCAAATTTATTTTCGTTTTTAACCAACTGTGAATATCTAACATCTCGATAATGTAATCTCTTCATATAATCCACCCGGTCGGTCGGTGAGGCTTAGAATAAGTTAAAAGGGTTACGTATACAAGGTGTGTCAAATAAGTATCGTGATCTTTTGTAATTTTTGACACATCTTGTATTCTAAAAAAGAACATAATGTTACTTTCATTATACATTTCTATCTTGGTAAATACAGCTTTAAACTTTTTTGACACACCTTGTATTCTGAAAAATTAATAAATGGAACTTTTTTTTCAGAATACAAGGTGTGTCAGTACGTACAAAGAATCTTGATTCTTTTTTGACACACTTTGTATATTTAGCAACCCCTCCTCGCGAACAGAAGGTTACAAAAGGTAAAGTTAAACAAATTTGAATTCAGAGTTTTCCTTCTACTAAACCGGTTGCCATACCAAGATTTAATAGCCCAGGCTGCCCTACTATTATGCATTTCATGGTGGTGTTCTAGTTATGGATGTCTGGGGAGTGTGGAGTTCTCTTTCATCACCATTACTCCCAGGTCTACTCTGACCCCGAGAGGTAGTACCTGGTAGGGTACCATGGATCAAATCAATGGTTCTCAACCTTTTTTTACCTATTGACCCCCTTTTAATCCTATTTTACTCTGGTGGACCCCCCCCCATAGCCATTCGTTGTTTAAAAATCCCATTGTATTTTTATAGTTAAATACATTTTACTTGCCTGGGTAAAAAAAAATGCTATATGGTCCCCGGGGGTCCATATAGACCCCAGTTGAGAACCACTGGAATAAATAGTGCAAAAATGTGTTTAAAATTGTTTTTAAAAATTGAGTTAAAATTTTTTTTAAATTGCATACCGTTCAAGAATGAATAAAACGTCTTCGCCATAAAATAACCCAACAATGGTTGACATGCCGTAAAATCCAACCAATCAACTTGGTCATTTGCGTTTTCGTTTCTACCCTACTATTTACGCTTAGCAGGGGAAGGAGGATATTAACTAACGCAGAATAAAATGCAACCAACCTCGACCAGTATTATTTAAATTTTTCAAAATGTTGTCCTCAACTTTTTATGTTTATACGCAACGTTTCGGTCGATTCACCCTCCAGTCTTCTTCATGTTTTTATTGTTATGGTTAGCGGAATGAGAACAATCTACAGCAATGGATTAAATAAAAGTTTCGGTTTTAAGTTCTGTGAAGACTCCAGATTAGAACAAGAAGGTTTTCGAGCTCGACAATAAACACCTGAAGAAGGCTGCAGTGTATATCACCAGAAACATTGTGTATATAACAATAAAGTTGAGAATAACAGTTGGAAAAACCTAAATAGTACAAATTATCCAGGTACATCTAAAAAAAAATACAGGCAAATAACCTCAACCAGGATTTGAACTCAAACCGTCGAGTCCATGTTCTACGATTATAACTGTTACCACACGTACCTCCGACACACGGATTTTAGTAGTTGTCGCCCTCAATCCAGAATGTGAGTGTTGCATGTCATGAACTTTCAAAAGATCAGTTCTTGCTCATATATTGAAGAGGACAGTAAAAGAATCTCTTGCAAAGTATTGCAAAGCGTTTGACTATACAAAAGGATTCTAGGGCGTCCTATCGGAGTGTAAATGTTACCAAGCTAGTCTCGCAGATCCATTACTAGAGAATATCTAATTGATGTTTTCGGGGGGATAAAAGAAACTTATGAAACGGCAAGCCAAGTCGGTTGAACTGCAGGGTGTATATATGGAGAGCTATGTACTTTCATGGGTAGCAACCGCCTAGGAATCACAAAGTTCCGGGTTCGATACCGGTCCTCGCCAACTCAGCGCATGAATATCATGGCTTGGATCTGTTCGGTAAAATGAAGAGGAAGGTTGGTGTTGCGCTTCACTTAAGACATAAATGATCTCCCTGGTATAGCTCTAGCGAAAAGGGAATAGACTCCCTTTGTTACATATTAATTGGATCCCTATTACTTTTTAAGGTAGTATAGAAATCCTTATGGCGATCAGTACAGCTGATGGCCTTGAGAGTGAGTGACAATGCTTGACCTCACTCTCACCTTGCTTTCTGGGGATAGAATCGTGGGAACGGAACCCCGATAGAAAGCCCCCCTTCCGGTTTAAGGTGGGCAACTCAGTAAGTCAGTTAGTTGCAGTAAGTTAGTTGCAGAGTTAGAAGCTAGCAAGATGTGACTCTCAGCGCGCAGTTGTCTGGCCTGGGTTCCGGAATAAACTAACATCCAAAGTAAATCGAAGTCTTGTTGTTATTACTAAAAGCTAACAATGACACAAGGCTTCTGATAAGAAATGGTCCCCAGCAGAACCAGACACGGAATCCCCAGATAAGAAAGACCAGACGAGACCTGTAGACGATATACCAGACCATTAGAAGATAGAAGAAGCAGATCCGGCCAGAAGAATAAAAGAGGTATATAACACCTTGCTGCTTGGCTGATACTAACACTAGGCCACCCCCTACTTTACTTCGTATGCCTTTGTATTCTTGGTTAGGCCGATAACTTTTTAAGAGCAAATATTTATATAAATTGGTGGATAGATTACGGATTGACTTCAGATGTGAGATTGTACTTAACTTTGTACTAAATGTTACTTAGTTAGTATATTATCTCATGCCCGAACATTCATTTTACTTAAACGACGTAAAAGACTTCCAAAAGTTAATAAAATCCGGTATCGTTTCCTGAAAGAAATACTATAAAAACATCACTTATTCTGATATATATATATATATATATATATATATATATATATATATATATATATTATATACACACACATATATATATATATATACATATATATACACACACACACACACACACACACACACATATATATATATATATATATATATATATATTGTAATGTCTTTTTACGTTTAATGTCTTTCATTTGCCTAAATCGTCTTTCACGTAAACAACCCGGATTTTAACAGGAAATTCTCCCCATAAACATTAACGGTTTTATTGGCCGTCAAGATGTAAATAGTACTAAGAGTGAATTGACCCTTTCAAGGCCAGGTAGACTCTCTATCTATCCTCCTACTCTAGTCTCCTTCCCTCTCATACACATGCACACAGATGTGATTGTGGTGTAATCGTTATAGTCGTAGAAAATAGACACGATGACTAGAGTTCACTGAGTCCTTTTCATACGGTATTAACTACGAATACGCGTTTTGCTTCAGAAATTGTACGTCGACTGTTTTGAAATCTTTGTAAATCTGAAGTTATCCAGATTGCTCTCATTGCCACTACTGCCTGGTCCACTCTGATTCGGAGTGGTAGTACTTGTTAGGGTACCATGTATGGGTTAAATAGATTAAAAAACGAGTTTAAAAAATTGAGTTTCAAAAATGATTTAAAAACTAGAATACCCAACAAAATAAATAAAACAAAAACATATTCAGCATAATATACCCCAAGGGATTACATGCCGTAAAATCCAACCAACAAGCCAATCAACCAAATAGCTCATAAGCCCTAATTATAACTTTCAGTGGTGTGGTCTTTCAGGTTGTGTTGTTTGTATTATAAATATTTTGATTTTGTTTCGTGTTTTTATCACAAGTGTGTGTTTGAGAAAATATTATAGGTTTTAGCCGATTAATGGATACAGTTAGTTTGTTACATGATGAATCTAATGTGTTTACTTGGATCAAAGAATTACAGTAATTGTCTGGAGAAATTAACTACTCAATAAAAAAAGAATGTGAGAATACCCGGTCTGCACTCCTGCACCTTCGTTGCACAATGTCTAGACCCCATCGTTGTGATATTCTGTTCTGGCCGATTCGAAGAGCACGAGTCAGAGACAGGTTCACAAGGATTACTAAAACAAAACAAAAATCTGATAACAGGAAGCTGATGGAAGAGGAAGTTGTGACACTTGTGTAGTTTGTGGTGGTCTATGTCAGCTGTCAAAAAGTTATTTAAGTCTAAATCGATTTCTGGCTTCACTGATGTGGGTCCTTGGCTAATTTCTATCTCCGCTGCTACTGACGATACTATCACCCCAACTGCCGGGATCAAACTGCTTGGGCTGGGGCTTTGGCTGAATATATGTAAAATTTCAGCCCATACATCTCCACGGACCTAACCATCCAGATGCTCGGCAGTTAATTTCATCCCAGACTTTTTGTCTCTGATTTCTCTTAAAATTAAAACACAAATAATCCTAGTACAATAAATAAGCAAAGTCTATTTAATTAAACGCTAACTCTAAATAAAAGAAATAAATAACAAATAAACAGAAATAAATCATCCCAGACTTTTTGTCTCTGATTTCCCTTTTTACATTCGTATATCAGATATCTTTTTATCTCTTTTTATTTATTTTTATTTTTTTGGACTATGTACTACCTTAACCATAGTGACACATAATGAGAGGGATCTAATTAAAACTTTTAAAAGAATTAATAGAATTTCTAATTATGGTAGACATTACTTAAATATTTCTCCTCGAAATGGAAATTTACTGTCAAAGCTGGTTTCAAAAACTAAGTCCATTAACCAATTGGATTATTTCGCTAAGAGATTACCATATTTTTTGAAAAAATCCCTAATCAGATCAAAAACAGAAATAGTGTAAAAAATTAACATTGAATTGGATTATTTCAGAAATAATAGAAAGGAAAATGATTTAAGAGGGAATGTATGGGAACTATCGCATGAAGTAATTCACAGAATTTGATTTGTATTAAAACTGTATGTGTTCTATGCAGAAATAATATTTTTTAGGTTGTTGTGAGAAGATAGTAAGAATAAAAGATACCTAAGGAAAAATAACAAGCAAACAAACACAAATTAACAAATAATAATAATAATAATAATAATAATAATAATAATAATAATAACAATCTGGTTCAATGAGATAAAGACGGATTACCCTATCCTAGCCAGGAGACCAGATTTTGTGTTGATGAAAAAAAGAAAAAAGAAAAAGAGAACGTGTCAACAGGTGGACTTTGCTGTACCAGCCGATCACAGGCTGAAGCTGAAGAAAAATGAAAAGATGGATAAATACCTGGACCTTGCCAGAGAATTAAAAAAGCTGTGGAATATGGGAGTAAAAGTAATACCAATTGTAGTTGGTGCACTTGGAATGGTCCCAATAAACTTGGAAAAAAGATTGGAGGATCTGGAAATCAGAGGAAGAATTGAGACCATCCAAACTACTGCACTACTGCAATCGGCTAGAATACTCAGAAGTTTCCTGGAGACCCGAGATACCTTGTTGTCACTCAGCCTCCAGTAAAATACCATGAGCTAACGCTGATGTGAAAAACCCAAATGGAGTGAAAATAATAATAACACAAGATACTGACATAAAAAATCATATAAAGCAAATATTGATAAAATACAACAGAATAACAAGAGTAAAATGTGTGGAGTAAAAGACGAAACTGTTAACCCAATAATAAGCGAATGCAGCAAACTATCACAAAAGGAGTACAAGACTAGGCACGACTATATGCGAAAAGGTAATCCACTGGAAATTGTGCAAGAAATTAAAATTTCACCGTGCAACTAAATGGTATATACACAATGGTATATGTCCAAAACATAAATCTGTCCGGGAGAATAAGACACATAGAATTCTCTGGAACTTGAGATAAAGACCGGTCACCTTATCTCGGCCAGGAGACCAGAAATAGTTTTAATTAACAAGAAGAAAACTTGTCATCTCGTGGATTTTGCCGTCCCGGCCGATCACCGATTGAAAGTAAAAGAAAGTGAAAAGATACTTGGACCTTGCTAGAGAACTGAGAAAATTGTGGAACATGAAGGTAAAGGTCGTACCAATTTTAATTGGTGCCCTTGGAACGGTCCCCAGGGGTATGGAAAAGAGTCTGGGGGAATTGGACATCAGAGGTAGCCGCGAGACCATTCAAATAACAGCATTGCTAAAATCGGTTAGAATACTCAGAAGAGTCCTGGGAGACTTACTGTCACTCAGCGTCCAGTGAATCATCGGCTAAGGTGAGAGTGAAAAACTCTAATGGAGCGAAATAATAATAATAATTTTTAGAATTTTTCATATCAATGAAACTCAAAACCAAACTTACCAGCAAAAATGTAAACAAAAGTATGCATAGCTAGGCTGTTTCCATTACAAGATACTCTGGACCCTTCTTAAACTTGTCAAGAGAGAAACTCAACTATGGATAATTGAGAAAAGAAATTGGTGACTATTCATTAGGCCTTACATACAAGACGCGCTTTGTGTAATGGTTATCATCATAGGAAATATACTCGGCGACCTGAGTTCAAATCCTGGGTGAGACTGTTTGCATTTCACATAGCTCTAATAACTTTGATAAAGGTATGACTCCACCCATTCTCCCTCCAGTTATGTATAGATAAATAGGCGGACTAGGCTTTTTGACCATGGTTAAAGGAAACCTGTTCAAACCTGTTAAAATCCGCTAAGGAAATTGATCCTGTGTCACATCCTGCTCGTGTGGAGGGATTGGTAAAAACACAGAGATACTCTGTGAAGGAGAACTCCACATTCCTCAGAGCTCCCAAAATGGAACCTCACCAGCAGATGCAGTTTAGCGTCTTAACAAGGACACAGTATTTTATTCTGGTAGTGGTTTAGAAGCCCGGAGGATGTATCAGTTGAAACGCAGTGTGATCAACAAAAATAGAAAGTTTTAATTAGCAGAAGAATCTTTTTGCAGTGAGCTAGATTGTTCCTAGATATCTTTCTCTCTACGCACTCACTTTGGTAATGTGAACTTTAGATTCCTGGTACTTTGCCAGAAATTCAATTTCGCTGTTCCCCTCCCCCCTCCACTCTCCAGAGATTCTTGTAATTTATTTAAAAAGAATGGGCGGAAGTTAATATCTTAATAATCACGCCTGCTAGCTTATTTCTATTTGACAGAGGAATCGGTGCAAACTTTGTGATTTTGTGCATATCAAAATAAAATCTTCAGCAATGCGAGAGATCTTTTTACCTCGGTACTAAGGACCGGTTTAGCTCAGTCGGTAGAGCGTCCGACTAGGAACCGCAAGGTTCGGGGTTCGATGCCGGCCCTCGCCAACTCAGCATATGAGTAGCTCAGGGATCTGTACGGTAAAGTAAGGAGCTCATAGTAGGTGTGGCACTCCGCTTCAGACGCCAAAACAATCTCCTTGGTCTAGCGCTAGTGAAAAGGGGATAGACTCCCTCGATGTCTGGTTGATACCGACTTTAAGACATCCCGACGATTTTACTTACTTAGTTACTAAGAAATTAATAAAGCTTTTTTTCTTTCTAAAATAGATTTTTAAATGAAATATTTTTGATGCACAAACGCATTTAATTTTTCTTTAGATAACTCGTACTTTATAAAATTAATTCATTGATAAATTAACACTGAAAATTTCATTAAAATCAGATAATTCCCTAATTTTTGGTAATTTTTTTCAATCGGAGGGGGTACATTTTTTATGTAAAACACAGATTTTTCAGCAACTTTGGCAGTGTCTAGAATAGAGAGTTTTTAAAGTAAATTAAATTAAAAAGAAAAAAAAAAAACGGCCTGAGAGTTAAAAAAAACAAAAAAATACGGCGAAAAAAATACGGCCGAAAGTTAAAACAAAAAACATATCGCTGGAGAGTTTAAAAGAAAAAACAAAAACACACGACCGGAGAGTTAAAAAAAAAACATACGGCCGGAGAATTTATTGTGTAAGATTTTTAGAAAGAAATGGTTGACCTAATTTAAATTGAAAATAGATCATGGAATTTTATTAAGCTCTTAGCTGCTGGTGTGAATCTTAACATACAAATAAAGTGAGTTGTTAATTGTGTGTGTCACTCCCCCCCCTCTCTCTCTCTCAATCACTCTCCCATCTCCCTCTTATTCAAATAGATAAACTAACACAATTAACGAGGAGGTAATCAAGAGATACTTACAGAGGGGGAGAGGGATAGGCAGAATGTTAAGTCAGAGACGGGTCATTTTTTACTTAATTGCAAATTACGACAAATTAGAAATTAAAATGGAATATTTTTCACACATAATTCAATCCTAAAACTAAGGAATAATTTAGTATAACATTTGTGTAATTAAACTAAATAGGAAAAAAGCCTTAGGGAACCAAATGTTGACTCTTTCAGCTTTAGTATGATAATAATAATAATAATAATAATAATAATAATAATAATATATATATATATATATATATATATATATATATATGAAAATGGGTGACTTATCGGAGAATATAAAATATCGAGTTAGTCACAACTTCGACCGTCGATAAAATAACTAACCGAATAAGTCTGGGTTATAAAGAATATAAGGGCACTCAATACGTTTGGAGAGCGGATTTAGTAAAATGTGTTAGATAACCTACTCGTATTTCACCATGTGGTTCTTCAGGGTTAACTGTAATTCCTTTTTCTGTAGGACGGTTTTTCCAGCGATCAGCGTTCCGTTTTTTCAGCGGGGCTGTGATTATGGCGTTATTTACTTCCGCTCTTGTTCTTAATTAATTAATTTGATTAATTCATTGAAGTTAACCCTGAAGATCTAAATGGTGAAACTCCAGTAGGTTATCTGACTATAGCATTTTACTATATGTGTACACACACACACACACATACACACACACATATATATATATATATATATATATATATATATATATATAGAGAGAGAGAGATAATGAATAGAGAATGAAAAAATGAGAAAAGTATTGGCATGAAAAGGTGCTCAATACTAATAAAGCAGAGCAGATTTATAATCAATGGTAATATTATGGATTTACACTCATAACTTGAAGTTTCATGGTAATCCAATCATCATTAACTTTATATTTCCCATCGCGTGAAAACGCTTCACGTTTATATAAACGCTAAAAAATTACTGGTTTTTAAAATCTCAACCATTTCACGACTGGTTTTTAAGATCTCAACCATAGGACTCATCTGATGATTGGATTACCATGAAACTTCAAGTTATGAGTGTAAACCCATAATATTACCATTGATCATATACAGAGATAGATAGATAAATAGATAATATAAATATATATATATATATATATATATATATATATATATATATATATATATATATATATATGTGGAGAGAGAGAGAGAGAGAGAGAGAGAGAGAGAGAGAGAGAGACAGACAGACAGACAGACAGACAGACAGACAGAGACAGAGACAGAGACAGAGAGGTAGATAGATAGATAGATGCCAGAGATGAATTTTATATGTATGCGGAGTTATGTCTTCACATATTCATGAAGTTGAATAGAAAATATGTTTTTAAATTTGCAATTAACTTTAAAAAAGAAAAAAAATTCTATTCGATTTCTGAAAAATATAATCATTAACCTTGTGTATAAAAATGAAATGACATCTTTCAAGATAATTACGTTGACAATAACATTGATAATTGCAAGATCAAATTTTAAATTGGCTTTATGACATCTTTATTGCATTAGAAACTCTCCAAAGAATTTGTCCACGTTGTAATGAGGTACTTTAATAATAATGTCATCGCATGTCATTAGGATGAATTGATGGTTATTTTCGTTTGGATTGTTTGTTCAACGGCATATCAACCCTTTTCCGGTTATTTAATACCGAAAAAAGTCATTTTGATAAAAGTTTCGGACCATTAGATAACCTACAGATTGATATACTATTAAAAAAAACAAACAAAACCAAACGAAGGTATTTATCCCAATTTGAAGATATTAAGAACTTGAAATAGAGAAACTTTGGACCATGTGACCTTTAGGCATCCCTTTTTAATCTCGATTAAGAAAGGACATGTTTTTCATTTACAACGTCAATATCCGGTTGTTTGTTAGGGGTTACGGTTAGGGGTTAGGGCTAGGGGTTAGTTTTATAATTTTAAACAAATCTAAAAATCGTCTGTTAAAACAACCGGATATTGTCGTTGTAAATGAAAAACATGTCCTTTCTTAATCGAGATTAAAAAAGGGTGCTTAAAGGTCATATTGTCCAAAGTTTCTCTATTTCAAGTTCTTAATATCTTCAAATTGGGATAAATACCTCCATTTTGTTTGGTTTGGTTTGGTTTGGTTTATTTAATAGTATATCAATCTAGGTTATTTAATGCCAAAAACTTTTAGAATAAGAGATAAAAGTTGTATCTCAAATTTACTTTACAAGTCTATTTTTGTAGATTGGTTCGTGGATGTATTTTATATCTGATTTATAATTTTCGATATATCTTTATTTCTTTTAATAAGGATAAAATGTCATCCATGTTGGTATTCTCAAACAATTCCCTAATATTATTTGCGTTGAAATACTTATTTCTGATTGAAGGAAAAGCTCAACACTTCATGAGGAAATTTTTGACATTGTAGGGTGTTTGGCAAGTCCAAGTTTGGTTGATCCACCTGTCTTATATATTTACCAACCTCTCCACACGAGCAGGATGCAACACAAGGTCAATTTCTTAAGCGGAGTTTAACAGGTTTGAATTCAGAGTTTTCCTTCCCCTAGACTGGTTACCTAGCCATGGTTAAAGAGCCCAGTCTGCCCTGCTATTTGCCCATAGCTGGAGGAAGGATTGGATTCATACCTTTCCCAAGGGTATTAGCGCTATTTGAAATGCCAACAGCTTCGTCCAGGAATTGAACTCGCGTTGACGAGTCCATTTCCTACTACTCTAACCACCCACCTGCTTTATAGATAATAATTTAATCTAGTTTGTAAGTATGGTAATATTTTATGAAAGTAGACTATTTTTCTGTAATAAATGTTTGCATCTTATCTGTTATTAGTCTATTTACTGCTGAATAAAATAAAAAAAGTAGATATCGAACTAGTTTCATAATGTATGCTAGATATAAAGTAAGTAAAGTCGTCGGGGCGGCCTAAAGTCGGTATCAGCCAGTCAGCGAGGGAGTCTGTCCCCTTTTCACTTGCGCTAGACCACGGAGATTGTTTTTTAGCATCTGAGGTGGAGCACCACACCTACCATAAGCTCCTTACTTTACCGCACAGATCCCTGTGCTACTCATACACTGAGTTGGCGAGGACCGGTATCGAACTAGGAACCTTGTGGTTTCTAGCCGAACGCTCTACCGACTGAGCTAACCCGGCCCACTAGTCTTAAATAACCAGTCTCTCTTCTGAAAGTGAGATTTTCACTTTCATGACCTGTCAGTTACTTAATGCTCTCTGGTTACGCAGATGTTTAAATCCATTTACCAGTAGTTGACCCTTTGGTGACAGGTGCCCATTTAATCGTGACCATCGTGATAATTGATGAACATTTAACGAGAAAGACATTCGTCAACCCATTGGGTAGGATAGGGGTTATTTGTCCGTCCATGAAAAGACTTCCCTTCACTGGGACAAGTACGACAAAAGTCGTTACAGACAGATATACGAAAAGGCATCGGGAACCAGGTCTGAAAACTCATATTTAATTAGTACGGTTAGTGTCAGAGAGGTCATGCTAATGGACAACTGTTGTATGTACTCGGAGTAAAGTCATTTTTTTGTTTATCTCGATACTAGAATTTAATTAAAACATCCTAAATATTACATTGGTCAAAATATTCGTTCGTCTTATCAATTAAAAATCACTTTGGCCCTATCTTGGGCTAGACGGGCGGTCGGAGAGGCCCCCTCCGATCAATCGGCTGGTCACGTCGAGCTCTAGCACCTATATGATTTTCCCAACCCTATTGCCGTTTTCCCCAACCCTATTGCCCTCATGGCAAGCCCCAACCCCTTTTTATCATATGGGTGCTAGAAGGCGGTGGCTGCATGTCCTGGAATGACGTTAAACTCTATCTGATGGTGAGGTTCAGTTTTGGAAGTTTGGGGAATGTGGAGCACCCTTCATCACCATTGCTCCCTGGTCCACTCTGACCCGGAGTGGTAGTACCTGTTAGGGTCCCATCTATGGGTTAAATAGAAAAATGTATTTATAAAAAAATTGTATTATCCATTAAGAATTGATTTATTTCAAAACTTTATTGGCATTAAATGACCCACTGAGGTTGATATGCCGTAAAACAAAACAAACCAAACCAATTAAAAATAAAAGTGATTTTTTAAATGTCAATATTAACTTTATATATACAGTATTGGCTAGGCATGTGGTGATGTAATGGTTATAATCGTAGGAAATGAACTAGACGAGACGAGTTCAAATCCTGGAGGAGGTTATTTGTATGTCACATAGGGCTAATATCCTTGGGAAAAGTTTGAATCCAGCTATTCTCCTGCCAGTTATGAGTGAATAGTAGGGCAGACTAGGCTCTTTAACTTGGTTAGGTGTCTAGTCTAGGAGAATGAAAACTCTGAATTCAAAATTGTTAAACTCCGCTTAAGAAATTGACCTTGTGTCACATCCTGCTCGTTTGGAGGGTTGGTGAATATTATATATATATATATATATATATATTATATATATTATATATATATACAGTATTGGCCAGAATGAATGATTCGCATGATTTTCCTTTACTTTTTCATTACGCAGTGTTCATTCATTTTGCACACGATAGACTCATTTAGATCAAAGCGTATCTATAAATTAATACTCGTGTTCCTTAAATGTACGACCGTTATCATCTTGCAACAACCTATGGTAAAAGATCGGACCGGCTAAATCAACTATTTAAATCAAAAACTGTAAATCAACTATTAAAATCAAAACTAAAAATCCTGATAATCTGGTATTGCTTATCCGCCGAATTCTTTTTTCTTATGAATGTCGCTACCTCAGCTAAATAATGGACCATTATAAATATGTTAAGAAAGAAAGACAGAAAGAAAGAAAGAAAGAAAGAAAGAGAGTAGGAGAAAGATAGAAAGAGGGGGTGAGTGCGCGGAACATAATCCAACATAAGGAAAAGATGAAAGAAAGAAAAATGAGTGAGGGAGTTATATCAAGATTAATTTTTACATATTGAATTATTTCGCAATAGCGCTTAAGTAAACATATAAACCATTGTAATAATTAAATTATCGCCCTGTCATATATCAACAGGTCCCGCTAGTAAAAATTATTTCTAATAACTTAATAATCCCCACAAAATTAAACAAATAATATATATAAAAAAACACATTTGGCATTAAATAACCCACTAGGGTTGATATGCCATTAAGCACCAACCAACGTACCAATTAAACCAATACTTCCATATAGAACAATTATAGACAATTTAGATCTAACAGTCAGTTACATGTATGGGGCACTTAGTGAGAAACAAAAGATTTTTCCGTACTAGTCAAACGGTGAGACCAGTTTGCTAACCATTAGACCACTACGAGATGAACATTTTAGTATCACTATTAGTAGCACTTTATGTCGTAAAACTTAAGCGTCGCCAAAGTTTATTCGAAAATAATTTTCGTTTGGTTAAGTGTTTTTACTTAACTCATAAATGCAATTATTAATCAAACTAAGTGATTTAGTGACAATTATTTACAACGCTTTCATATTTACTTATAAGTTACTAATCTATAATCAAGTGCTATATATATATATATATATATATATATATATATATATATATATATATAATATATATTATTATAATGGAGATTGTGTGCTTTTCTGTCTGTAACCGAAACTATATTACTACTCATATACTATTCCCTTAGTTATTGACATCACATTTTCCATATGTATTTTATTCAAACTTCAATATTATAAAATTGTTTTTACATTATTAATACTGTTAACCATGTCTACATACTGTATTTACCGCGTACCCCACTTGTACGGGTCAGGCCCAAAGTCCCTATTAACGTGGGACACACCACAAACCGAAGCTCATGGAGTGGCAGGTGAAAAATTGCGTCGATCCCGTCGGCATTCTCCCTCAAGGGGGGCGCCTCAGGCACTGGGCAATAAACCCAGCCCTGCCCCCCTTTAAATCGAGGGGCAGGTGTTGCCTGGGGGGATGGCCCCCTGGGATCGACGCTATTAACTTGTAAAGATCCAGGGCCGAAGCCACTGGACCCCGGTGTTGACCAGGTCTTACATGATATTTACCGCGTACCCCACTTGTACGGGTCAGGCACAAAGTCCCTATTAACGTGGGACCACCACAACACCCGAACTCATGGAGTGGCAGGTGAAAAATGCGTCGATCCCGTCGGCATTCCCCTCAAGGGGCCCTCAGGCACTGGGCAATAAACCCAGCCCTGCCCCTTTAAATCGAGGGGCCATGTGTAGCCTGGGGGGATTGGCCCCTGGGGATCGACGCCGTTAATTTAGCAATGTCCAGAGGCCGAAGCCACTGTTGACCATATCTACATACTGAAAACATGCAATTATATTTATATATACAACAAAAATAGCGTTTTACAGTGTGAACGGGAAGGCTAATTTGCATATTGATATAAAAATGTGATTTTATTAAATATGCTTAGTATTATTGATTTCTAACTGTTTGGTTTTATTCTAATGAATATAAGTAAAAATCTCTTAAAGAATCTTAATGAAATCCATTAACAAGAAAAAATAACTGTCATTTTTTCTTTACTTCTCTTTTAACTAAATACTTAAATTAGAAAAATAACAATGAAAGACGAGAGTGATGGAAGAGTAAGTTTCAGTTGTTCTATTTTTATTATACTCCATTGTTTCAAATCTTTTATCGGTATTTAGTTCCATTAGTCTTTCTAATTTAAAATAGATTTTATTTTACATTAAACTTAAATACTGCACCCGGAGGTTGCATATATTTGCTAGTATATATATATATATATATATATATATATATATATATAATATATATATTATCCCTCTACGCAAGCAGTATGTGACACAAGGTCAATTTTTAAGCGAAATTTAGCAGGTTTGTTTTCAGAGTTTTTTTCTTCTCCTAGACTAGTTACCTAGTCAAGATTAAAGGCCCAGTCTGTTCTACTATTTACCCATAACTGGGGAGAGAAGAGGTGGATGCATACCTTTCCCAAGGGTATTAGCGCTATGTGGAAAAAAATATAATAACAATATGTACCACCGCAGTTAATTGTAATTACTCAATATCTTGATTAATTCAGTGGATTTAACCCCAAAGATTCTTTATGGTGAAACTCGAGTAGGTTATTTCTGTACAAACTATAATACTAAATCCGCTCTACTTAAGTATTGAGCACTTTATATTTGTTATAACGCTGACTTATCCGAGTAACACTTATACCAGCCTAATATTGAGACCAACCCAATATTTTTTACCGGTAAGTCATTCCCTTTACACACACCACACACACACACACACATATATATATATATATATATAAATATATATATATATATATATAAGTCATCCACAGACATCTGTTTCCGCGTTTTACGCCTCTTCAGTGTGGCTAGACACGACAACTACCTCTGACCAGGAGTGAAATCCGACTGACTTTTTGTCCGCCCAACTTCTTAACCTCTCGACAATTTGACAGCTGCCGTAAAGGTGTTTAAACTATATTAAATACATACATTTGTTAATATATTTTACGATCACCAGAGAGATCCAGTCTGTGAACAGACGATCGTATATATATAAAGAGCCCAATTTTCCCTACTATTCACCCATAGCTGGAGGGAGAATAGGTGGATCCATACATTTCTCAAGTGTATTAGCGCAATGTGAAATGCAAAGAGTCTAGTTCAGATTTTGAACTCGGGAAGCCAAGTCCATTTCCACATATATAACCGTTACGCCTTGGTCGCCTCCATGTTTTGGATTTACTTTCCAGAAAACATTCTAAAATAGCATAACCCACAATTTGTCCGATATGCTCCCGCGTTTTCTGATGATGCCCCATAATATGAAGTGGAGGTCGGGGTGATTGGTTAGAAGGTTAAATTTTACGACATGTCAACACTTGTTGGGTCATTTCATGTCGAAGACATATTGTTTTATTCCTTCTTGATGGGTACTGAAATCTTTTAAACACATTTTTTAAATACATTTTTTTCTATTTAAACCCTAGATGAGACCGAACCGGTCCTACCACTCCGGGTGTGTGTGGACGGGGGTGTAATGGAGATAAAGGAGTACTCCACACTCCCCAGAGCTCCAGAATTGGAACTTCAGCATTACATGAAGTTTAACATGATACCCAGGACACTAAGTTCCTCGGCCACCACCTTCTAGCACATATATTATAAAAAGGATTGGGTGTTTGCTATAATAGCGATAGGATCGGAAAATCAAAGCTAGGGAGTGATATGATTAGTCCATTGATCGGAGAAGGCCACTCCGATCACTCGTCTAACCTAAGTAAGGGAAAAAAAGGAGTGTTTCTCATCCGCTAGGATTCCGTTCTTAAGCATCAGGATCCATAGGCAATAGGTACCCCAATTGGGGGAATTTTACTCCTCTGCTGAGATACAGTCCGTCTATTCTTCTGTCCCAGCCAACCCACCGGACGGGTTGTCGGGAGGGAAGGAAGAAAGGAAAGAAAGAAGAAAGGAAGGAAGAAAGAGAAAAAAAGAAAGAAATGAAGGAAGGTTATAAAACACTTTTATCAATAGTTTTAAGGTCGGTTTAACTCATTCAGTTGAGAATCCGACTAGGAGCCACAAGGTTCCTGGTTCAATACCAGTACCCGCTACCTCAGCGTATGAGTAGTACACGGATCTGTGTGGTAAAGTAAGTAGCTGATGGTAGGTATGGCGCTCCACCGCCGATGCAAAAACAACCTTCTTGGTCTAGCGCTAGTGAAAAGGGGATAGACTACCTCACTGTCTGGCTGGTACCGACTTTAGGTTACCCCGTCGACTATTGTTAGTTTTAAAACAGTGTCTTTACGATTTTCTATGCATTGGCCCAAAACACGACTATTAATTTGCAACAACGCATTTACTGTCAGTTAATTCAATACTAAAGAAAGATAAACAACGAGAAAATGAGATGATGGACATTATTATCTTTTCATATAAGTAATACCGCTCAGTTTTTGAGAATAGATTGGAATTTTGTCGTGTTATTACTCAGACAAATATTAGGAAGTGCGTGGGTATGGTTAAGTCATAGGAAATGGAATCGTCGCCGAGTTAAAATCCTGGATGATAATTGCATTCACTTTGCGCTAATACCCTTGGGAAAGGTATGAATCTACTCTCCATCCAGCTATGGATAAAATAGTAGGGCAGAATGTGCCCTTTAACCTTGGTAGGTGCAACCGGCCTAGGAGAAGGAAAACTCTAAATTCAAACCTGCTGAACTCCGCTTAAGAAATTTACCTTTTGTCAGATCCTGCTTGTGCGGAGGTTTGATATATATATATATATATATATTATATATATATATATATATATATATATATATTACTCAGACAAACAATGTATGCATTCGTTTTCACCACACTGTCAAATATGAGGATTTTTCAATTTATTGCTAGATGAATTGGGAACTTTGCTTGTTCAACACATATGCAGACCTGTCGCTTTAGAAACACCGACTGCCCCTCTGCAGTAAATGCCAAACGGGGTCACCTGTGGCCGTGGGGGGCGACCGGTGATACTTGGCGTTTCATTGTAAATTGATTTAAAAATGAATATAACAGCTTCAATCTCAATACTTTTTGAACATACTCGCTTTTTGAAGAAAATTGCCGTTTCATTCATAGTTGATTTCTAAATTGTATAAATACAGCTGCAATCTCGACACCTTTTGAACACCACCACATTGTGAAGAATATAAACCTTTTTGACTTGGTAAATACAGTTTCAGTCTCGATGCCTTTTCCGCACTGTCTGCTAGGGCGTGAGAATGCCCCAACTGCACCTCTGCAGAGGGGTAAGAATACCCAAACGGGACTACCTGTTGGCCGTTGGTGGCAACCTGTGATGCTCAAGGACAGGATCATGGTGGATGAGCTGTCCAAAGACATGCAACTCCGCTTTGACCCTTACTTAGGCTGAGGGGAATATAATGGATTCCTACCTTTCCAAGGGTATTAGCGCTATGTGAAAATGCAACGGGTTTGTCTAGGATTTGAACTCGGGTCCAAGAAATCCATTTCCTACGATTTTAACCATTATGCCACGCGCCTCCATAGACCTGGATGTGTGAGTTGAAGCAAAAGAGGCCTCTTCAGTCGGATAAGTAATGTAATGAAACGACAGGTTGATTCTATACTCTTAGAACACAAAAGCTGCTGCGTCATCATTGGATGTTCTCTATGTCTTAAAGAGGATCCCTTCAGTAAAGATCTTGCGTTATCCCAATGAATATTTAACAATAGATGACGTGTTAACTCTTAAGATGAGCCAAATGGTAAAAACATGTACCACAACAAATT
>CM042146.1:101448453-101453453 GCA_023376005.1 Doryteuthis pealeii
TAAAATATCCTCTCTCTCCCCCCTCTCTCTCTCTCTCTCTCTCTCTCTCTCTAGTCTCATTGAGGAAATTAAAATATCCTCTCCTCTCCTCCTCTCTCTCTCTCTCTCTCTCTCTCTCTTAGTCTCATTGAGAAATTAAAATATTCCTCCTCCTCTCTCTCTCTTCTCTCTCTCTCTCTCTCTCTCTCTCTCTCTTTAGTCTCATTGAGAAACTAAAATATCCTCGCTCTCGCTCTTTTCCTCTTCCTCTGTCTCTCTCTTCTCTTTGATCATTATTTTTGTTTCTATTTCATATCTTTTTAATTTCGTTTAACTGTCTTATATTTTTATGCATATACCCCCTCTCTCTCCCCCTCTCTGTCTCTGTCTGTCTGTCTGTCTGTCTGCCTCTCCCTCTCTCACCTCTTCTCCCCCCCTTCTGTCTCTCTCTCTGTCTCTCTACCTATAACTTAATTCATTCTCTTTTATATATTTTTAAATCATTCATACTATTTATTTTCAGATTTTATATTTTAAGGTCTCTTCTCTCTCTCTCTCTCTCTCTATATATTATATATATATATATTAATATATATATATATTTCTCTCCCTCTGCTTCTCCCCTTCACACACACTCTCTCTCTTCTCTCTCTCTCTCTCTCTCTCTCCTCTCTCTCTCTCTCTCTCTCTATCTATCTATCTATCTATCTCTATCTTTATCTATCTATCTCTATTTCTCGCTCTCTTTCCCTTCTCTCCTGCTTGTTATCTCTCTCTCTCTCTCTCACCTCTCTCTCTCTCTCCTCTCTCTCTCTCTCTATCACACAACACACACACACACACACACACACACATCATTTATTTTTCTTTCTCTATTTTATTCTTTTTCTATTATTATATTTATTCATTTTCACATTTCATTTTTGAAGGTTTTAATCATTTATTCATTTGTTTTTTAATTCATACAATTATTATTTTCATCTTCCTCATTTATTTTTCTTCATTTTTCACTGCTTAATTTGAAATTATTCTTTCATATTTCGTTCTTGATATCTTCTTATATAAAAAATGAAAAGGTTGCAACCTATGTGTCATATTACTTTGTCGATTTTTTATAGTTTTTATAAAGTTCTCTTGACCGACACACATAGATACGGACTAGAAACCACAAGGTTCCTGGTTCGATAGCGGCCCTTGGCAATTCAGCAAATGAGTAGCACAGAGATTTGTGCGATAAAGTAATGGGCTGATGGTAGGTGTGGCGTTCCACTTCAGAAGCCAAAAAATCTCCTTGGTCTAGTGCAAGGGAGAAGGGGATATACTCCCTCGTTGTCCGGCTGATACCGATTTTACGCCTCCCCGACGACTTACTTATATATACAAACACAAACACACACACACACACACACACACACAAACATATATATATATATGTGTGTGTGTGTGTGTGTGTGTTTTGTTGAAATCTACTGACGATTTTTTGTCGGACGAGTTTTGGTCAATCCTTTCTAATTGTCTGGCAATCCTTTTTAATGTCAGGGTGAACTGTGTAGCAATATATATATACGCACGTACACAATCACAATCTTCTCGTGTTTCCCACATAACATCCGGCTCACACATACATACATACAACACACTCCTCTGATGTTTGCTTCTTAAGACACACACACACACACACACACACACACACATATATATATATATATATATATATATATATTATATATATATATGGGTAGAAATAAAAAAACTAGTTCTATTTCTCTGAATGTTTGAAATGAGGCTTGATGATTAGTATTATCTGCATTATTCGGACTATTGTCAGGAAGATGGACAAAGGCCGCATCCCCAAAGACTTACTGTATGGTGAGTTAGTAGATGACACCCGGCCGGTACGGAGACCACGCCTGCGCTTTAAAGATGTCTGCAATAGGGACATGAAGACATGCCACATCAACACCAATACATGGGAGGATTATGCAGAAGACCGTACGACCTGGCGCCTCCTCGTTAAACAAGGAACGAAAAGGAGTGAAAAAGAGAGGAAATAGCCAACGCAGAAAAGAGAGACATGGGGAAGGAGAGACAACAACATCTCCAGCAAGCATCACCGTTTGTTTACAATCACTACACCTGAGATTGCCATTCAAAAATCGGTCTGTTCAGCCACTCATGCAGTTACATAAAAAGAAAAAAAAGTGGACACTACGCCATCGTCTTTAGTGTACTAAAGGATGCCAACAACAACACACACACATATATATATATATATATATATATATATATATATATATTATATATCGTACACTTGTGCAGAATTCATGGTCAGAAGACAGAAAACAATCACCCTCTTCTCTCGGTAATCCGCACTTTTATAGACTAGCCGGAGTTTTAAATAATTAATAGGTAGCCTATTGATAAGATTCTTGTGACCATTTTTAGGCTGCAGGTGAGAGTACTTTACAGTGGAGATCCCTTGTGGCATTAAGTTTTATCCGTGTTGTGTAGAATCCTATAATGCTTTTCCATTGGTCCGTATATCTGAATCCTAGGATCCTTGTGTTCCTCCGTGTTTAGCAGTATCCTTGTTTGTTGGTCCGTTCGGCCTTGTTAAGTACGAGTAACTGAACGCCTTCCCCTCAAGGCCCTTAAATGGTTAACCAACCACGTATTCGAGCGTGTTGATTGGCCGATTGAATTCACGTGGCCACGAAGAGTCTATAAATTTAAGTTGTGACCTCCAGCACACCTTATATACTAAAATTATTCCGACACCTATTAATTGTGGACGATCAGTATAACTTAATTATAAACAAACGGTCATGGAAATACACAGGAAAAACGATGCACAGATTTTGACCTGCGTTTAATCTCCTCGTCCGGTGTGCCAGCGCGAATGTAAGAAAGAGTTTAATTGGACGCTGAACAGAAATAATATAGAATATGAGCTCTAAACAAAGCAAAGTCTTGTGTTCGTTTACTAAATACAAACAACAACACAAGGCGTCCCAGTAATTGTCAGCACAAGCTTGGTAAATTACATTTACCAGCCTTGTGAAGACACTGGATACTGTCTAGAGAACCTAACAAGAATGATGGCCGTAGGGATGGATGGCGAGAGTGTGTCAAAGGTATCTGTGGTGTCGACACGCCTTGATGATGAGGATGAGGATGATATTGAAGTGATTTTAAAATTGTCTCTAAATATATGCAAGAAATGATTCTGGAATATTTTCGTATAAATTTCACTCTTTGCCTATTTAAACCACTCACAGCGGCTCTCCCACATCTGCGATACTACCATAAGCTGCTGGCAGTGGCTCTCTTACGTGTCACTTGTTTACTGAGCAGAAGGACGAAGATTGCAACAATGATATAACTTTATTTGAATAGAACGAGTTCTGAGGTGAATAGTGAACTTTGAAATATTCTCATCATACAGGTAAAGAATTCCAAGAAACTTTGCTACAGCCATGTGATGGGGAATCTTATGGCAAAGCGTTAAGTGATCGCAGGAAAACGGTAGCATAATAATCATCCAAAACCATGAATAATTGAATGAATGTTTAAAAAAAGAACTTTATTTGAATGGAATGAGTTCTGAGGTAAATGGATAGTGAAATTCGGTATATCCCATCACACAGACAGCCGTGGGAAAATTTTGGTAGACAAAAAGTCATGTGATAACAGTAAAATTGAATTAAAGTATAATAAAGGGCGGATACATTGGTATTAAAGTTAGTGGAAGTTAAAGCGTTTCGGGTTTTATCTTTATTTACCAACCCCGCCACACGAGCAGGATATGACACATGGTCAATTTCTTAAGCGGAGTTTAACAGGTTTGAATTCAGAGTTTTCCTTCTTCTAGACAGGTTGCCTAACCAAGGTTAAAGAGCCCAGTTTGCCCTACTATTTACCCATAGATGGAGGGAGAGTAGGATTCATACCTTTCCCAAAGGTATTAGTGCCAAGTGAAATGCAATTAGCACGTCCCGGATTTTAACTCGGGGTGACGTTTCGGGTTTTATAAAACTTTCATCCTAAAATAAGGAAGTCAGTATTATCCTGAATCTCCTTTAAGTGAAACTTAGTTAAGTAGTGAATAACTCAAATTAGTTTTTTTATTTTTTTCATTCGAATTGGTTCGGAAAAAAGTGTATATTTATACAAAAACAAATGTAGATATTTGCATAAATGAGGAGGTAGAATCCCGAATGTGCTATTGGTTGAACAGCCATTTTTCTTATGCAAAGATCCACTTAATATTTCCGATCTTCGATTCAACAATTCATTAGGATATGCATAATATGCAATTGCCAGTTTTCCTTCCATACAGAAAAGACGAAATTCATCATCTGATTTCTAATTACGAGTCCATTTAATAATCTCCCATTTAAAAATGTTGTCCACAACAAATTTACTTTTAATGTTTCCAGACTTATTTAGAAAAAGTGGGAATATCCACATTTTTATGTGTAAATCTATTATATATATATATATATATATATATATATATATATATATATATATAATTTTATTACAATAAGAGCTGAAAAGTTAATTGGCTAAATTTTCATCTTTCTTTTCCTTTTCCTGTCTTTATATTCCTCTATTTTCATTCAGTTTCTTTTTTTCTTTCCTCCCTTTTCTTCATCCTTCGTTCCAGATGTAATGAATAAGTAAGCAACCAGTAAGAATCCAGTGATAACGTATTCCTTGTAAGTCCTTCGTCCGAGGTAATCCAAATATCAATGACATAAGCTCCGAATATGGTTCTCTATTAATCATCAGCAGCAGTGAGTGATTGGACAATAGAAATCCTTCTCAGGTCAGTGTTTTATAGGCGAGTCTATAAGTAGGAGTGACCATTTACCTGATGCCTTATATCTAAAAAACCGCAACACCTTTTACTCGTATTTTACGTATTTTGACTCTTCTTTTTCATTCAAATGTTTAAAAAAGAGAACTTTATTTGAATAGAATGAGTTCTGAGGTGAATAGATAGTGAACTTGGAAAT
>CM042146.1:101458453-101465953 GCA_023376005.1 Doryteuthis pealeii
GTATGTGCATAAGCCAAATGGTAGAAGCAGGTAAGAGTATACATGGGACACACACAGATATATGTGTGTGGGTTTAGGTGCACAAAAAGAGTCACAAGTGTGCACACATGTACGTAGAGACAAACGGCACAATATTTTTCGCCTAAGAGGATACCATAGGAAGAGTTTACGTGGATGAATACAAGAATGGCTCAACGCGATGTATACACCTATATACATATATAACTGAATTAAAATTCGCTGTAACATTTTTCATAAGAGAGTTTTCCTGATAATAAGTGGTTACTACACTGTTTTGAAACCGATGGTAACAATCGCCTTTTTAGGGAATTGTACAATATATATATATATATATATATATATATAATATATAATTTTAGGGGGAATACAGCGGAAAAAAGGAAAAAAGAAAAGCCGAACGAGTCACGATTTGACCGTCGGAAAAAGAAAAAAAAACGAATGAGTCGAAATGATAAATATTGGAAAGACTCAATAAGTACTTAAAGAGCCGGTTTAGGGAACGGGATCAATGACAGAAATTAACTACCCAGGTTTCACCGAATGGATCTTCAGGATTCTAACAGGAATTGGTTCGGGAAAAAGTATACATTTATACAAAAACAAATGTAGATATTTGCATAAATGAGGAGGTAGAATCCCGAATATGCTATTGGTTGAACAGCCATTTTTCTTATGCAAAGATCCACTTAACATATCCGATCGTCGATTCAACAATTCATTAGGATAAGTATAAGATGCAATTGCCAGTTTTCCTTCCATACAGAAAAGACGAAATTGATCATCCGATCTGTAATTACGAGTGCATTTAACAATCTCCCATTTAAGAATGCTGTCCACAACAAATTTACTTTTAATTTTCCAGACTTATTTAGAAAAAGTGGGAATATCCACATTTTTATGTGTAAATTCATTATACACACACACACACACACACACACACACACATATATATATATATATATATATATATAAGTTAAGAGAAAGGAAATGAATCCGACGGTATGAGTATAAATAAAAGGATATGAAAACAACACAATATGAAAGAACGGGTTAGGTCAGTCGGTAGAGCGTTCGGCTAGAAACCGCATGGTTCCTAGTTCGATTCCGGTCCTCGCCAACTCAGCGTATGTGTAGCACAGGGATCTATGCGGTAAAGTAAGGAGCTGATGGTAGGTGTGGCGCTCCACCTCAGACGCTAAAACAATCTCCTTGGTCTAGCGCTATTGAAAAGGGGATAGACTCCCTCGCTGATTGGCTGATACCGACTTTAGGCCGCTCCGACGACTTTACTTTACTTTATATATATATATATATATATATGTAAAGTCGTCGGAGCGGCCTATATATATATATATATATATATATATATATATATATATATATATATATATAATATATATATATATATATATATATATATATATATATATATATATATATATATATATATATATATATATATATATATATATATATATATATATATATATATATATATATATAATTTTTATTACCATAAGAGCTGAAAAGTTAATTGGCTAAAATGTATATATGACAACGTCATATCAGCTGATGACGATTTTTGACCGATGGGAACCAAACACTGCAGCACTGATGGAAGAATTGATGCGGTTTCTTTGTTTAATGGCATATCAACCTTCGTGAACTATTTAGTTTCAAAGCCATCCTTTTTACTATTGAACCCATAGCTGGGAGGATGAAGGGGTTCATATCTTTTTCAAGGGTATTAATCCGAAAGTGAATGTAATACAGGAGTTCGAACTCACTTACTACAATGTCGCAGTCCAATGCGTTACCTTCACCCCTGGAAGAAATGTGCGGACCGCAAAATGGATTTTATTGAAAAATTAACCTCTGTTCGTCACATTCCATGAGAGCATCTTGGTCAGTCAATGTAATTTTCTGCTGACCCTCATATTCTCTTCAAAGATTAAATATCACTTTTTTGCATTTAATTTTTTTAATCTCAAGGTTTTTAAATACCGTTACCTCAAAATTAATTACGGCAATTGATTGTGTTTGTTATAAATGATTTCTCGTTTAATTTCAAATTGTTTAAAGCTTTTGGCTAAGAAGACATTTTTGATATATTATTTTCTAACTTTTCGTTTAAATAAACTAGCAAGAATATGCGCCCTCCAGGCGTAAGTATTTAAGTTTTAATGAAAAGGAAATATATTAAATGAGAAAGACTAACTAAATTAAATAAAACACATATGAATAGATTACACTTGTTTTAATTACATTTTAATTGGTTTCTATATAAAATAATTCACAGGATTATTATGTAAACCTTAGGTATATATAAGACACATTGCAAGATTTTAAATTCACTAATAACGTGGATTGTTTTGAGACAAATTGAGATTAAGATTTATTCTAGGTATTAACGATTTTGACTATAAAGTAAATACTCATTGATAAACTTCGCAATCCTTGAAGGTATTGTTACGTAAGCAGTGAAGTAGTTTCGATTACAGACAGACGCCGAATCTCCATTATGATCAGATAAAAAATTACGCATAACGATAGCGTTATTCTTTTCTTTTTTTTTTTTTTTTTTTTTTAGTCGGGGGTTTAATTTTTCAGAGTCAACAGAAAATTTAATTTTGATTAACTGACCTATATACAAGATATAAACATAAATATTTATAGAATAAAAAATACCTTTATACACATGCACCCTAAGAAAGAAAGGATGGAATTGTTTCTCCGCCCATGATACCCTGACCCTTGTTCATAAATAACTAATATACTTAAGAAAGTACATATGGGCGCCATTAAAAATACAGAAAATTAATAAGCTAAAAAATCAGATGTAGACACAAGGGGACTTTGTTGAGAATGAATCTGTATTACTGCTTATTGTTTGTCAAAATAAATCACAGTAAACCCCAGAATGACCTCTGCTTTTTAAAATGTCAGCTTCAGAAGGAAATTCGTGAAACGCCTTCGTTTTTATTTCTTCCTTAAAATACATTTATAATAAATAGTCACATATGAATCCAGTTTGAAATTCCGACATGTTTTTCATGGTCATTACTCCCAGGTCCAATCTGACCCGGAATGGTACTCCTTGTTAGGTTTCCATTATCTAAACTCATTTTTTAATTTAAACTTACATTTTTTTAACTTATTTTCTTCTATTTGATCCATAGATGGGACCCTAACAGGTACTGCCACTCCGGGCCAGGAAGAATCCCTGAGTAATGGCGATGAAGGATTACTCCACATTCCCCTGAGCTCCGGAATTCGATGCAGTTTAACGTCATACACAGGAAACTAAGACACCGCTTTCCAGCAGATATATGAAAAAAAAACGGTTGGGGCGGTTGCCATAAGGGCAATAGTATCGAGAAAATCTTATAGGTGCTAGGGCTTGACATGTCAATCCAATTGATCGAAAGGGGCCTTGCCGACCACCCATCTAGCCTAAGTAAGGACCAGAGTGGAGTGCTGTATGTCATTAGCTGCTCATTCCCAAGATTCCGTCTTTAAGCATCACTGTTCGCCTCCCCAGGTCAAGAGATGATCCCATTGGTGTAGGGTTTTACACCTCTTCAGAGATGCAGTCAGCGTATTCTTCTAAGAAGAATACGACAGTGTAGTTTAGGAACTGGAGATCAGAGAAAGAATAGAATATCTTTCAGACCAAAGCACTGTTAAAATCATCTAGAATACCAAGAAGAGTCGTGTGTAATTCATTTGGTAATTCTGGTTTGACTAATGGTTTTCATTTATCTGTGTGGATAAATATTATTAGGAATTAACTAAAGGTTGTCGTTGGCAACGTAATGGAAAACCAGTTGGAGCCCCATTAACGATGGAACTAGCTTCACTCGTAATAATTTGCGAGCTCATTCCGCTGACAAATGCCCCAAGGTGAAGTTCACGGCACGCTATTAGAGATATTTACTGAGTTCGGGTTAGTTAAAAACAAGGCCTCGGGTAGGGATTGAACTTACTGCAGTGTGTTAATGATCAGCTAAATCACCTTACTAACTATTACCCGACGGTGAAGTGACCTATACGTTATTCTAAATGGATCATGGCGTGTATGTTTACCAAATATTAAGAGTCGGTTTAGCTAAGTCATTAGAGCATCTGCCTGTGAGCCACAAGGTTTCGGGTTCAATATCAGTCACCGTCAACTCGGTGGATGAGTAGCGCAGTCTGAAATTTTTTTATCTGTGCGGTAAAGTAAGGAGCTGGTGGTATGTGTAGCGCCCCACCTTAGCGGAAAACAATCTCCCTGGTCATATAGTCTTATGTTCGCATAGGCGAGAAGCTAACAGTTACAAAGCGCCGTAAACTTTATGCCTGTTATACCTTAATAGTTATATATGCTATATCAATGATGTTGAAGGAAGCGTGTGGTGTAATGGTTAAAGTCATAGGAAATGGACTCGTCGCCCCGAGTTCAAATCCTGGACGTGGTAATTGCATTTCACTTAGCGCTAATATCCTTGGGAAAGGTATGAATTCTACTATCCCTCCAGCTATGGGTAAATAGTAGGGCAGGCTGGGCTCTTTAACCGTGGTTAGGCAACCGGTCTAGGAGGAGGAAAACTCTGAATTCAAACCTGTTAAACTCCGCTTAAGAAACTGACCTTGTGTCACATCCTGCTCGTGCGGAGGGGTTGGTAAATATATATATCAATGATGTTGAGTATTCTGTACTTACTAGCAGGACCTGTGGATATACTACTGTATGATGATTTAATAGGCCACTAACTTTTACTTTATGTTTACCAAGCGGTGTTGCTTGGGTTTTACGGCATGTTAACTCTTGGCTTATTTTATGTCGAAGACTTTTTTGTTTTATTCCTTCTTGTTGAGTATTCAGATTTTAAAAACTCATTTTAACACATTTTTAAGCTCATCTTTAAAAAATCTATTGAAGCTCTAACAGGAATTCCCACTCCGGAGTGGGCTGGGAGTAATGGTAGGGGCTGGGTTATCCACATTGCCCAGAGCTCCCGGATAGGAACCCCAACACTAGATGCAATGTAATGTTATACTTAGGAAACTAAGATCCTCGCCCACCAGCTTCTATTACATATATGATACAATAATTTAGAGTGTTTGGCATAATCGTTAGAGTCGTAGGAAATGGACTCGTCGACCCGAGTTCAAATCCTGGTCAAGGGTGTTTGCCTTTTCCATAGCGATAATACCCCTGGGAAAGGTATGAATCAAACTATACCCCCTCCTGCTATGGGTAAATAGTTGGATGAACTGGGCTCTTCAACCTTGGTTAGGCAATCCGTCTAGGAGAAGAAAAACTATTAATTCAAACCTGTTAAACTTCGCTTAACAAATTGACCTTGTGTCTCATCCTGCTCGTGTGGAGAGGTTGGTAAATATATATATTTATATATATATGATAAAAAGGGTTGGGGGCTTACCATAATGGCAATACGACCCTGGCAATCATATAGGCGCTAGAGCTCAGCGTCACCAGTCGATTGATTGGAAGTGGCGTTTGCAACCGGCTTTCTATCCCAAGTAAGAGCCAAAGGGGACTGTTGTATGTCATGGACTACCCAATCATCAAATTTCACTCTTAAGCATCACGGTTCGTCACTCAAGGCCATCAGCTGGTACTATTGGGGGGTAGGGGGTCTTACTTCGCCGCAGAATTGCATTCGGTGTAGTCTTCTGCCACAAACAACAGTAGGATTTAAAACAGTCAATTTCTAAGTTTAACCGGTTTGAATTCAGTTATCCTTCTCCTAGACCGGTTTCCTTACCAAGGTTAAAGAGCCCAGTCTGCTTTACTATTTACTCATACCTAGATGTTATTGACTGGTTGGTTGTTTTGTTTTTACGGCATATCAAATATTTTCGGGTCATTTAATGCCGGATAATAGGGCCGGGTTAGCTCAGTCGGTAGAGCGTTCGGCTAGAAACCAAAAGGTTCCAAGTTCGATAGCGACCCTCGCCAATTCAGCGTATGAGTAGCACAGGGATCTGTGCGGTAAAGTAAGGAGCTGATGGTAGGTGTGGCGCTCCACCTCAGACGCTAAAAACAATCTCCTTGGTCTACCGCTAGTGAAAGGGGGATAGACTCCCTCGCTGTCTGGCTGATACCGACATTAGGCCGTCCCGATGTCTAACCCAAAGAATGTGAAAAGAAGGAAAGAAAGTATCTCTGATCCAAAGAATTTGAATCCAGAATTTGCATTCAGTTCATTCTATCCATTTCTTACGACGCACATATAAGGAAGGCATTGTCTGTCATAGACAGATCATCAGTAATAATGAAATCCGATCTCACTGACAAGTTAAAGTGTTGCATAGCACCAAATTCGAGTTAGTTCAGAAACAACATACGCAAGGGGTATAGTCACAAAGGGGTTGTTTATTCCTTTCTAGGCTCGTGGGTTCTTTTTCAGAGAGAAGGAGAAAGAGATAGAGAGAGATATAGATAGAGAGAGAGGGGGGTTAAGGTCAAATTATTCTATCGTAAATCCTGTTCGGTACTACTATGCAAAACACATCACTGGGGAAGGCTCAGCCAAAAAAGAACGATTTTTCTCTTCTTCCGTTTCTCGTGCCGGGGGTGGGGAAAGGTCACATCCGCTTCCGGTCAAAACCCGGAACTTCCGTTTTTATTTTTAAATCTAGTTCCGGGGCCATTCGTCGGTCAATTGCTGGTCCACCGTTGTGTGTTTACCCTTCCGAACTTTAACCTTTGTTCTTATTTCTTTTTCTCCTCTTTCTCCAGAAATCCGATTACTGTTTTTATTTTCGATCCCCAATTTCCCCGTAGACCATGATAATTACGCTAAAAAAAGCAATATTTCTTCCAAACCGTAGTTATATTAGTGCTATAGTATGGCTGCACCACTTGGACCCTAAGGAAGCACATACAGAACAGGCTAGATGACAGTTGCACAAGAATGCTGCGCGAGATATTAAACAAATCCTGAAAACAACAACCTTTAAGAAAGCAGCTGTACTCCCAGTTGACCTCTGCCCCACAGACCATCCGAGAGAGACGAACAAGCCATGCAGGGTACTGCTGGAGAAGCAAGGACGGACTCATAAGTGAGGTTCTCCCATAGAAACCAGCATATGGGCATGCCAGAAAGAGAAACCTACAGTGACCAACGTGGAGATGCGTGGTGCAAGGACTAGAGTCGTAGGAGATGGACTCGTCGATTCGAGTTCAAATCCTAGACAAGGCTGTCTACTTTTTACAACCTGCTCGGGCGGAGGGGTTGGTAAATATGTACATTGACCAACTCTGCACTGATAGTGGATGCTTTGCAGAGGACTCCCTAAGAGCAATGAATGATAGGGACGGTTTGCGAGAGATTGTCATAGATATCCATGCTACTAGAGCGACATGATTATGATGATTATATATGTTTAGTAGTGTCTTATGTAAGAACTAGTAGCGGCTACCCAGCATCGCCTGGGTAGAGAGGGGGTAAATTTAGTCTCATAGAT